>JAOTIZ010000201.1:6270312-6290135 GCA_027123425.1 Erythroxylum panamense
GAATCTTCAAGCCAGAGATAATCAATCTCATGGATCCAAACGGCAACGTGCAGCCTCGTCAGAATCAGGCTGAACCAGTATAAAATAGAACACCAAAGGTGTTGGCAATCTTATACTCGATGACTTCAATTATCAGATGTTTTTGGTATGATATCTTAACTTGGAATTAGTTATTAGTAAATAACTTATTCATAAGCCTCTAAATCTTACATAAAAGATTATATAAACAAAGGAATCAGCACTGAACAGATTAGATACTTCAACAAATTAAGGGTATTAATGCGACCTACCTACCTTGATGAAGAGATCATATATACTAGCAGAGATTGTGTGGTTCTGATAGGTGAATAAATTAGTAGTGCAGAAATGGATTAAAGGTACGCACGTCTCTTTTGTCAAGGAGTTAATAAAACAAAAGAATGATGAATAATTGTGTTCAACTCTCTTTCATTTCACCATCTTAAGAAAATGACTTTCGGTGCTATACATGTCTGTTAGCTTTGGAGCCTATTGAATGATGTCAAATCGTTCTTCAAAATTTAAGTTTGAGGACCACCTTCCTTAATATTCTTTGTACTAATATTTTGTTGTGCATTTGGCATGTATAATCAAGTGACGATTTCTAATTATTAACCCTTTTATATGCTAGGAAACTAACAGTTAGCTAAACCAAGTTTTATATTTGTATTATCAAAATATTCCATCAAAGACTAGTTTTACTTTTAAGAATAATACTTTACATTTCAATATTTATCTTGTTTATTCTAAAATTTAGTGTTACAGATTTAAAAGATTGATTGAGGGATGCTAGGTGAATTTCAACACATCATTTAACTTATCTTTTAATCTATTCAATGTACATAATTTACATTAAAAAAAAATTACCATATACTAAAAAACAATTATGAGTTCTTTCAATACTTCAACTTCCAAAAAAAAAATATTAATATGACATATGAGCGAAATTTATCTCAATTTCTTTCAAATTGGTGTAATATCATTTGAAGATGAGTTAACTCCTCCTAAAGTAACTGTATAATTTTCTAAGGTAAAAGCATCTCAGAGTAATTAGAAATAAAAATAAGAAAGCGTTTAGTTCACATGAAATAATAGTAATAGAAATGAGAATGAATATAGTAAGGAATAATAATGGATATAATTATTATAATTATGATGGTTGGTTAGGTCAAAATGATTACCATTATCATTAATAGTGGTTGGTTTGTTAAAAATCTTAAGAAATAAAACTGTGTTAAATTTATGTTTTACATCAAATTTTAATATCTTATAATATATTATATTTAATTTTAATATATTTTAATTAATTATATTATTTTGCTAAAAAAAGAAAACAATAAATTTTAATATCTTATAATATATTATATTTAATTTCAATATATTTTAATTAATTATATTTAATTAATTATATTGTTTGCTAAAAAAGGAAAAAATACATTTTTGTTTTACATTAAATTTTAATATATTCTAATTAATTATATTTAAATTTGATATATTTTAATTAATTATATTGTTTTGCTAAAAAAGGAAACAAAAGAATTTGTTAAAATTTTGTTTTGCATCAAATTTTAATATATTCTAATTAATTATATTGTTTTGCTAAAAAAGGAAAAATTTTGTTCTATATCAAATTTTAATATATTAATTAATTATATTTAATTTTAATATATTTTAATTAATTATATTATTTTGTTAAAAAAAGAAAAAAATAATTGTCTCTGTAACGCCTATGACACGACTGTCACATGTGTCACACCCTTGACACTCCTCTCAGGGCATGATAACAATCTCGCACACCCATGATTCATTCCTCTCGGAGAGTATGAAGTAAGCTTCAAAGCTCGAACATAAAAGTATTGTTTATATAATGATAATATATAATCAACCGACTGATTTTTATTCCTTAACAGTTGATATATTCCCAAATCAATCAACCAATTATTCCCTAAATAGAAATATAGTTCCAATATAAAACAATTTTGATTCTAGTCCACCCTAATTACAAATAGCGGTTTTACGTTACGAAAGAAAAACATGTTTTTATTCATGGGAGTACTCTTCCTTTAGCTACTCCTGTACTCTTTCTAAATTCAATGTTAACAAAGAAGGAATAGATTCAAAAGTTCGAAACTTTATACTAGAACTTATGTTGGACACATCGATTGAATAGTTGTACAATAAACCAAAGACTTGAATGAAGAAAATGTAATACATAGTGGAAGCCTTATTACGTATTTCGGATTTACATAAAAGGATTAAAAACGAAGGTAATGTAAAATACTTAGATTTTGGTTTTATCTCTGATTCCGATGCCGATTCTGAGCTCCCAATGTCTCTGAATCTCTCGAGATCTTTAGTGGAAAGTGTTCACTGATTCACAGGCTAGGCCTTTCTATAGTTTCCTTTAAACATGAGCTTCCCTAACGGGTCAGGAATCCTTATGTTCGTGAATGATTTCTTGAGTAACTGCAGGAGACCTTAACCTTTATATAACTTCTATATCGGGCTTTCCCATCACAAAGCCGATATGGACTCGGTCCACACTAATCGGGATCCATTTTTCACCCGAACTTCGACCAATTAATCTAGATAATTTATTGGGTGACTTTATTATCTTTATCTGGATCAAATGACGCAACTTAACTGATAATTTATTTAAAAACCAAAATTGCAATTAATGTTGTCCAATTTTATGATACATGGACAAAATTGTCCTTAAGGACAAAAATGTCTTACAGAAAAAACCAAATTCATGGAGCTAAACCTAGATGAATAGATTAAGAAATAGTTATCCCATATGCATTGTTAAAGGTAAATCAATCAAAATTTACACAAGCTTACTCAATTACCAACTTATTGATTAACCAAAAACTCCATCCAAGAGTGGATAGGATCCAAGTCTTCGTATGTGATATGTCTTTAGTGGATTACACTTAAAAGTATTCCACAGAACCCATGGAATATTATTATCGATGTGAATGTTATATCTAGCCACAGTTTCAATATTCCATTTGCAATTTCCAAATTGAAGAGTAATCTTCTTGGTTAAACGTATCCCATTATCAAGTTTGAACTGCCTCCTAGTTTCTACTAGTCAGCACGTGTCTGCACTTAACATGTATCTTACGAGTCTTCCTCAGATCTGCATTGGCTCAAATGATTTTGAATTATGAGCATCTCATCATTCTGGTTCAGACCAAGCAATTGTCCATTTTGATAAAAGACGAAACAGATAAGAAGAACTAGGATACATGTACATATAATGGAAACACTTTTGTTCTTTGTCAGGAAACGAAACAAAAAACAAAATAGAGAGAGACTGAGGTCTAAATCTACACCACACTGAAAAGATTAGTTCCAACTTGTACAACGTGGTTCAGAATTCACGTGTGTTCTCTGCTGTCTTCTCTTCACTGAATTTTATCATTACCCTCCTCTGTATTCCACAAAGATTTTTGTCTTCAGGCCATTCGCGGAACCTGCAACTGTGGACTTTGTTTCGATTCCATTTAAAGCTCCTAGCTGTAAGAAACAAATTTCTGGTTTTTCCTTGTAGACCCACTTCTGTTTTCCATTACTTGCCTGACATCCAATTGCCAAAACTCTGCATTCTTACTTTTTTCAGTTCTGTACTCTGTTTGATGTCAAGAACCGAGCTTTTCTGCTGAAGCTCACTGTCTCTTGTTCTCTTTGTTCTCAAGGAGAAGAATTTCATTTCCAGTCATTGATTGCAAGAGGAATAACGGAAAATCATACTTCAGTCCTCGGATACAAAGCATTTTTCTATGAGGAGGAATTCCAGTTGCAGGTACTTATCTGTTCACTTTCTATCTATGTTTCTTGGTTTTGATCCATTACAGTATATAAAATTCAAGCAACCAGATTTCGTGTTTATTTTCAAATCTATAATCAGGTCATGCATATATTCTTTCAGTTCGTCTTACTGATTTTTATACTTAAATACAGAATTTCTTGCGAAAAGCAAAGCTACTTTCTGTTCAAGTGGCTTTGGAGATTTAAGATGATTACAGTCTGATTTCAACTGATTGTTAAAAATTGGTACCTTTTTAATGATGTCCTGACTTTACTTGCTAAGCAAATCAAATCCATAACACTAGAGACAGTAATGAGTGACTTCGAAGGCTATACCTACCCCATCTTTTCTTTGTCTTTAATGATAAACTAATAATCCACAGTAAAGACAAAATTGACGTTCTAACGTTACCTTTGCACTCCATGCTCTCGCTCTCTGTCTGTATCTTATTTGTTTCATGCGTCATAACAACTGGTTGCATTATAATTGTTGCCAATTCTGTACTGACAAATATGCTTTGGTGTGCTTATACCAGTATTATATGAAGGGCATGATTTAAACATCAGGATGTGATCCCCAGGATGGTTGCAATAATTGAAGGCTTTGCTTTGATTATAAACATCCCCTGATTGATTATTCCACCCATTCTTTTTGCCTCCAATGGCCAAAAGCACATTCCTTTTCTTCCATGTGCTTTCAAGCGTTTCCTTCCTATTCTTGTCAAGTTTCCCGCCTTCTTTCTCTTTGACTGTTGAAACTCAGGCCTTGCTTCGGTTCAAAAACCAGCTTAAAGACCCTCTCAATGCGTTGGATTCCTGGAAAGATACAGAGTCTCCGTGCATGTTTTCTGGGATCACTTGTGATCCCAATACAAACAGAGTAATTGCAATCTCACTTGGAAACAAGTCTCTTTCCGGTGAGATTTCTCCATCCATTGCTGCACTTGAAAGCCTTACTACACTTTCGTTGCCTTGTAATCACATTTCTGGGAAGCTGCCTTACCAACTTACTGGCTGTAGAAATCTTAGAGTTTTGAATCTCACCAGAAATGGATTGGTTGGTGTCATACCCGACCTTTCTATGTTGAAACGCTTGGAGCATCTTGACCTATCATTTAACTTCTTCACTGGTGGGTTTCCCAACTGGTTGGGAAATTTAAGCGCACTGGTTAGACTTGGTCTGGCAAAAAATCAATTTGATCAGGGAGAGATCCCTGATAACATTGGAAATTTGAGGAACTTGACTTGGCTCTTTCTGTCAAGTTGCAATTTAAGAGGAGAGATTCCTGAATCCATCTTTGAGCTGAGGGAATTGCAGACACTTGATATTTCGAGGAACAGGATATCTGGGAATTTTCCAAATTCAATTTCCAAAATGCCTAAGCTTACCAAGATTGAGCTATTCGCCAACAATCTGACTGGCGAGATCCCATCAGAGCTTGGAGAACTGACCCTGTTGCGGGAAATTGATATATCTTCGAATCAACTTCTTGGGGAACTGCCCGAGGTCATTGGCAATTTGAAGTACTTAAAGGTTTTTCAATTGTATGACAACAACTTCTCTGGACGGCTCCCTGCTGGTTTTGGAGAGATGCGCCATCTTGATGGATTCTCAATCTATAGAAACAGCTTTTCAGGGGAGTTCCCAGCAAATTTTGGTAGATTCTCTCCACTGAACAGTTTTGACATATCTGAGAACCAATTTTCGGGTGATTTCCCGAAATTCTTGTGCACAAATGGGAATTTAGATAACTTGCTTGCTCTGCAAAATAAATTTTCTGGGAATTTCCCAGATACTTATGCTCGGTGCAAAACTTTAAAGCGGTTCAGGATCAGCAGAAACCTCATGTCTGGGATGATTCCTGATGAGGTTTGGGCACTCCCACTTGCCAACATTATCGATGTTAGCGATAATGACTTCACTGGAGGGATATCACCTGAAATTGGTACGTCTACCAGCTTGACCGAGTTATTGCTGCAGAACAACAAGTTTTCAGGTCCCCTCCCATCAGAACTGGGTAAACTGACGAATGTACAGAAGCTTCACTTGTATAACAATAGGTTCTCTGGCTTCCTACCTTCTGAAATCGGTGATTTAAAGCAGTTAGGGTCCTTGCTTCTGGAAAGCAATTTTTTGACAGGATCCATACCATTAGACCTGGGTGAATGTTCCAGTTTGGTGGACTTGAATCTTGCCTTGAATTCTTTAATTGGTTATATACCGCATACCTTTTCACACATTAGCTCTTTGAACTCTCTTAACCTATCGCATAATAAGCTGACTGGTTTTATTCCTGAAGATTTGGAGGAGTTGAAGCTAAGTTCCATTGATTTGTCTGAAAATGAGCTGTCAGGAAAAATTCCAACTGTTCTTTTGACCATTGGCGGAGTTGGAGCTTTTCTTGAGAACAAGGATCTCTGCACTGAAAACAATTCCCAAACCCTCCTGTACTCAGGTATGAAAGTTTGCACGAGAAAACAAAGCCGGGAAAGGAAATATAAAGAGAGGCTGGTCTTGTTTTCTGTCATAACATCCACCTTGGTCTTTCTTTTAGCTGGTTTTCTGCTTATGAGTTGCAGAAACTTGAAGCATCAAGAAGACAGGGAAAGCATTTTAGAAGAGAAGAAGGAAGGAGATGGAAAGTGGAAACTTGCACGTTTCCACCAACTAGATATCGAACCCGATGACATATGCGAGTTGGAAGAGGGAAATTTAATTGGAAGCGGTGGTACAGGAAAGGTGTACAGGATGGAGCTAAAGAAAAATGGCTGTACAGTGGCTGTAAAACAATTATGGAAAGGAGATGTTCTAAAGGTTTTGACCGCAGAAATGGAAATTCTTGGGAAGATTAGGCATAGAAATATATTGAAGCTTTATGCTTGTTTACTTAGAGGAGGATCTAGCCTTTTGGTCTTTGAGTACATGCAAAATGGTAATCTATTTCAAGCACTTCACAGAGAAATCAAAACTGGGGAGCCTGAATTGGATTGGTATCGGAGGTATAAAATTGCTTTGGGAGCTGCAAAAGGAATTGCATATCTGCATCACGACTGCTCGCCACCAATTATTCATAGAGATATCAAGTCCAGTAACATTTTACTTGATGAAGATTATGAGCCAAAAATCGCTGATTTTGGGATTGCAAAGCTTGCAGAACTAAGTTGTGATGGGTGTGATAACAGCCATCTTGCTGGGACTCATGGATATATTGCTCCTGGTGAGTTCTCTAATACATTGCAATCAGTTATGTCTTCTTAGCCATTTCTCGACACTTGAAAAGTTTTTCTCAGACTGTAATCATTTCTTGCTAACTCGCATTCGCAGAGATGGCATACTCTCTGAAGTTCACTGAAAAGAACGATGTTTTTAGCTTCGGAGTTGTGCTACTAGAGTTGATCACAGGGAAACGACCGGTCGAAGAGGAATATGGAGAAGGCAAAGACATTGTCTACTGGGCTTCAGTTCATCTCACAGATCGCGAAAACGTGACCAAGCTGCTGGACAAGGAGATTGTTTCTGAACATGTACAGGATGGTATGATCAAAGTATTGAAGATTGCAATACTTTGCACAACAAAGCTTCCGAATTTGCGTCCTAGCATGAGAGAGGTGGTGAAGATGCTTGTTGATGCTGATCCTTGCTCCATAAAGAACCAAGACATGAGCTCTGATAAAGATCAGAAGCCTTTCATCTAGTAGCTTTGGCAGATAGTAACAAACCAAGCCAATGTTTCATGATTCAAGTAACTTCACTGTTGGTCTTGGATGGATATGATTATACTTAAAGAAGCAGAGGTTTTAGTTTTTGCCATTACATTTAATGATTTCATATTATGAGATGATATGGTTTGCATAATTTTCTGTCAATTTTGATTTGTGCTTCTTTTTTAATGTAAATATTCAAACAAATCCATCCTATTAAAGATGCAGCTTTGACATTGTATTTCTCCTGAAGATCTGTTGCAATATCCACAAGCTTTGACATTGTATTTCTCCTGAAGGTCTGTTGCAATATCCACATTAGCAATAATACATTATCCATCTTGTAAGGATCGTCTTTAGGAATCAGTGTTTTGAAATTCAGACTGGTTATTAAATCGGAGGCTTTACTGGTCACCGGTTTGACCAGTTCAATCACCGGTCGAACCGGTGTGACGTCATAATTATGCAATAATTATATTTAATTATATAAAATATTAAAAATATTACAAAAATACAAAAATATACCCAAAAAATTAAAAAAATACAAAATTTTTTTATTAAACCAGTGGTCGGACCAGTCTGGTTTGACCGATCCGACCGATCAATTGACCGGTTTTGACCGGTTCTCACTAGTTCAATTAAAAACCGATTTTAAAAGGTAAACCGGATCGGATAGCCGACCGGTCATCGGTCGAAGCGATCGCAAAACAGAGTTAGGAATAGTGAATACCACCAGAAAATAATTAATCTTTTCTTGAAAAGTTCAGAAACGCTAGAGAACATGTCAAAACCTTGCAGAAGTGACCCAGTAAATGCGTTTATCAAGTTACCTTAAGTAATGCTGAGGTAACGATCGTAAGTCGTAACAACTCCCACCTTCCGTATGAACTTACAATAACTCTTGCGTTTGCAAATTGATATAACAGGAATTGATTTATTTATTCGGTTCTGGGTTATAAATAAAGTAATGAGAGTAAAATTTTGACTAGTCTTACAAAATCTGTGAAGTCAAAATTGATTGGCCTTGCATTCCAAATCACAAAACTAATGAACTCTATCGCTTTGGTCTCTTAAGTCCATATTTTTAAAATGAAAATATAAAATTAATACAAGTTAATTAAAAATAATCTCAAACTTTATTCAACTTTACAGGATAACTCGAACTTAAAAAAGTTCAATTTAAAAATTTCAATTCAAAATAACGTTATTTTGTTAAGCTTAATTAAGTTTAATGTGTATAAATGTTTAAGATTACGGTCTTAAATAGTAAGTCATGTTAATAATATTAACGGAAATATTAATATCAAGGTAGAATTTAAAAAAATTGAATGTTTGAATATTTAATTATCACTTTTTTAAGTTTAGATTATAATTATAAAATTAAGTTAGATTTGAAATTTTTTTATAATTAACCTAATTAATATTAACAAATAGAAGTTAGAAATTTTCAAATGCACCATATCAAGTATACTTACGTTGGGAGTTGAATGATGATATCACCTCCTACCGTCAATAACCTTAAGCGGATTGAAAACATTAATTACCAATTTTGGCTTGGAGACGGTGATTTGCTTTTTTAATTAAATTATTATAAAATAATTCCAAATCTAGCTATAGAATTCTAAGAGATGTCTCAAAATAATCCAACGTAACCGGTTCACAAGACTCTTTTGTTGCTTCAACACTTACCTTCTAAGACTTGTATCAATTTCATCAATTATGTATTTAAGTGAAAAAAAACATTATTTGATTTTAATCACGATGTGTCTTCGTGGGATTCTAATTTTAGAAAAATATCTTTAAACTATTCACATTTAGACTAATATCTAATAGCTGCAGCCTCTGTTTTAAAAACTGGACCGGACGATCGGTGATTGGTCGGCTATCCGGTCCGGTTCATCCTTAAAAACCGGTTCTCAATTGAACCAGTGAGAACCGGTCTGACCACTGGTTCAATAAAATTTTTATTTTTATTTTTTTGTTTTTGGTATTTTTGGTATTTTTTAATATTATTAATATTATATAATTAAATATAATTATTGTATAATTATGACGTCACACCGATTCGACCGGTGGTTGAACCGATCAGATCGGTGATCAATAAAACTTCCGGTTCAATGATCGGTCTAAATTTTAAAACACTAATTGTAGCATATCGGGGAGCATATAGGCACTCAATTATGTATAAAATAAAAATCCAGAGATCAACATACTAAGTCATGAATGGGTCACTCTTGAGTTGTTCAAATAGTAAGGAGCAAGACACATTCTGTGTCAAATTTGCACTATTTGCATGGGACTTTTCAAAGGACTTGGTCTTTGGTCTTCTCTTCACAACCTCAACACTTAATTACCAGCCAACTAGACCAATCATTACCTTTATGCTTTGCTCTCCTGGTGACAAAACCACCATGAAATTTCCATATCTCATCATCTTCTTCTATGGATTTTCTGTTGAATAGAGCCCCTCCTCTTCTCTTGATTATATTCATTTTCTGGGTTCCAGTCACTTACTCGCTCTCAACAGTCTCCATTTCCAAGACTCCTACTCAGACTCTGGTATGTGCTCTAGTGCAAGATGGGAATAGCCAACAATCATCTCTAACTTGTTCCAGCTTTCCTGTCGGAATTCGAGTGCCTGTCAATCCTAATATTTCGTTTTCTGGGATAGTATCCGGAGATGGATTCGTGTGCGCTTTGACTTCTTTCCATTCCCACTCCATTTCATCTATGGTTTGCTGGAGATTCTCTACCAACGGTACTGGTATGTACCACAAACGAATTTATGAGGGCCCTGAGATAAGGGAGCTCAAGGCCGGTAATCGTCATATCTGTGGACTTGTCAATGAAAATAATCATCTTCGGTGCTGGCAATGGAATGATCTCGAAACTAGCACAGCTCCAGCCTACTCAACCATCGCAGTTGGTGACGAATTCGTTTGCGGGTTGGCAGGGGGTGGGGTTGTTAAGTGCTTGGGGAATGCTACTAACATCGCTGCTCAATCTCCGAGTGGTACCTATGCCTCGATTGCGGCTGGGTCTAGACATGCTTGTGCTCTGACTTTTGATAACGAAATGGAATGCTGGGGAGAGATGGTCGGCGAAAAACCGGCAGGCAAATTCAGGTCCATGGCGTTGGGAGAGAATCGTAGCTGCGCTTTGCGAGCGAATGAAACAGTAGTCTGTTGGGGAGAAAATGGTTTCAGCTTGCCGCAAAGTCTGGAAGAGACTTATTTTGTAAGCATTGAAGCAAAGAGAGACATTTTCTGCGGAGTGGTGAAACGTAACTTTTCTTTGTATTGTTGGGGGAATGAAAATTTGGAGTCGAGATTAAGGGTGTTTGATTCAGTAATGCCAGGCTCGTGCAGCAGTTCTTGTCCTTGTGGACCATTAGCACAGAGTGGCACATTTTGCCCCGAGGGATATAGCATATGCGAGCTTTGTTGGCACGACACGAGTGTTAAGCCTGTTAACGAAACATCAACACAATCGCTGCCGCCATTGTCAAAGCCTCGAAGTCAATGGAGACGAGAGATGATAGCTCTCGTAGTGGTGGGGTGCGTGGGAACATTGACTTTGTCGCTAGTCACCACATTCTTTGTTTTCAAATACTACAAGTGTAGAGGCTGCAGAGTCCACGATTCAGGTCGCCTCAATGAAACTGGACTTCCAGTCCAACAAGGCCTAAATCGACCACAGAAGCCGCAACCTGAGCAAGCACCAGCGGCGCTTGAGAAGCGACTGAGCCGGTTAGCTAGTATTGGAAATGCAGGTCAATTAACGGAGTTCTCTTTACAGTTACTCCAAAAAGCTGCCAACAATTTCTCTGAAGATCGCAGAATTGGAATAGGAAGCTTCGGATCAGTCTATCTAGGCCTATTAGGAGACGGTCGCCAAGTTGCAATCAAACGAGCTGAAGTATCAAGAACATATTCGTGCGCAAGAGGAAACAAGCGACAGGAAGACAAAGACATCGCATTTGTCCACGAGCTCCAATCCTTATCTCGCCTCAACCACAAAAACCTCATACGTCTACTAGGGTTCTATGAAGATAGCAAAGAGCGTATCTTAGTCTACGAGTACATGCACAACGGCACCCTCCACGACTATCTCCACGATCTCCAGAACCCACCCTTATTGTCATGGCCTGCACGAATCAAGCTAGCTCTAGATGCGGCAAGAGGCGTTGAGTACCTTCATGAATATGCAGTGCCACCCATCATCCACCGCGACATAAAGTCATCAAACATCTTGATAGACTCACAATGGACGGCCAAAGTATCCGACTTCGGCCTCTCTCTGATGAGTCCACCCGACGACGAGTCCGCACTCTCGCTCATGCCGGCAGGCACCTTAGGATACATGGACCCGGAGTATTGCAGACTCCAACAGTTGACCACTAAGAGCGATGTGTACAGTTTTGGGGTGGTACTGTTGGAGTTGATATCTGGGTACAAGGCCATTCACCGAAACGAGAACGAAGTTCCTAGAAACGTGGTGGAGTTTGCGGTCCCTTACATTGTGAAAGACGAAATAGACAGAGTTTTAGACCCGAGAGCACCGCCGCCAACGCCTTTGGAGATAGAAGCTGTGGGGTATATAGGGTACCTAGCGGCGGATTGTGTGACGTTTGATGGCAGAGAGAGGCCGTCGATGACGGAGGTTGTACATAGGTTAGAGAGAGCGTTGGCTGCATGTTTGGTCCGTCCAATGTCGTTGTCGCGTTCCATCAGTGGGTCTGGGTCTTCCACCTAATCCCTCCCGGAAATGGAATTGGCCAACTTATTCATTTTTTTTCTTTTTTTTTGATTACGTTAGGTATCCTGGTTTAGCCAGACTAATCCTAAGCCTCTACGATCCCACCTCAAGAGTCTAGAGGATGTAAATCTGGAACTCCAAGATTCCTCAGGTTTCTACGTAGCCTGTACACTTCTGCGCATAAGGAGTCGTCACACACTCTAGATTGTTCAGCTGATGATTGATCACTGGCTCCTCGCTGCTCAGCATCAGGTTCCCATCAGCCTCCAGGTTCTTTAGTAGCTCCAACTCTCACACTGCCGCTGGAAGCGAAGCGTCTGTAATTGATCCGATCAAGAAGTTTTATCCAGAGAGCTAGAGGATAATCAATAGGAAACATTTTTTTTCTTTTTTCATGTGAAGGGGTCATATCTGTATGTCTGATGAATTGTTTAAAGATGAAAAGCATTAGAGTCAACTGCCAATACTTAACTCCACGAAATCTGCTCTGTGAATGCTTAGGAATAGGATAAATGGTTGTTGTAAGTTGTAACTGATAAGGAAACGGTCCAAGAGTAAGCAGCGGCCTGTTTTTTCGGCTGACGTGTTATCGAGTTAGACTTAGTTGTAATAAAATCTACATTTACAATAAAATTTGTAATTTTAGTTCAATTTTTAAAAAATAATATTAAAATATTCTAATTTTAATTTATTATAAAAGTAATTTTATTAACAAAAAAATTAAAATTAAACTATTTTACAATAAATTAAAAACTAAAATATTTTAACATCATATTTAAAGTTTGAATTGGTATTACAAAATTGAGTAACAGTTTATTATTCAAGCATGATTTTAAAAAAATTGCAACCAATTTTGTAATTTTAGTTTAAATTTTAAAAAATAATATTAAAATATCTAGCCTTTAATTTGTTATAAAGATAAATTGTATTATAAAATTAAACTATTTTTATAATAAATTAAAAACTAAAATATTTTAATGTTATTTATAAAATTGAGTAAATTTTAAATCTTTTTTACAATTAACCCTTTATTATTCAAGCATGATATTTGTCTTTCTTAAGAGGTTAGATTATATATATACATTTATATATATTATTAAGGTCAATGGCAAAAATGAGATCATTTAGTTAATTATATTAAAATAATATATTTTTTATTTATACTAAAATGACATAACTTCAAGTCGTAACGGATTCATTGAAGAACAATCCAATGAAGACGAAGAAAAAAACATTGTTACTCCAATTGATTGCCAATATTGTCAATCAAAGTCATTTTTTTTATAGACAGCAAAAAAGCTCGAATTTAATCCAATTTTTGAAATTAATAAATCAAATTTGAATTTAGATATTCAAATTTGACAATTTTATTAAATCCAACCAACCATAAAAAGTTTAGTTAAATTAACATAGTAAATTATATTTAATTAGATTCCAATAAGTTAAAACCCTAATCATCATTACAAATAAAGACAATATTTTCAACATCTAATTGTATTACAGAGGATTTTCCAATATCTTAAACTAATTTGATACCTTTATATTTAGTAAGTTCAAAAAAAAGAGTTCAAAATAGAAACACTTGCCATTAATGAAGTATATTCATAATTTTATTTAATGTTTATAAAATTATAAGTGTTGAAATCACTATAAAGGCTAAAAGCATGGTCAATTTTCAAAACTATATCAATTTTGAGGGCTTATCTCAAGTTTTTATCATGTTTGATACAACTACAGATAACCAGCCAATGGTAATCATTTCCAATTGGACATGTTCCCTCTCCAGGTTGCATAGAAATTGATGTTGAAAGCAGTTAGCTTACTCCAAGAGACTTTTTGTGATTTTATTTGTTTCATTCAATTTTCATGGAGGAAATGATGGTCTGAACTTGGCCAGATGTTAAATACCCTGCAGATAAGAGTTGGCGTTGACGCGTATGTATCTTACACGTAGGTGTTGCAGCAACCATAACCTCAACCAACATTTAATTCAAGATTGCACTGCAATGAATGACCATATCCATCTAAAAGGGATGTGATCCTCTGTATCTCATAATCTGTACCAACCCTGTGTTAAGCCATCCCAACCTTCTATTTATGTGAGTCCTCATTTATGTGAATCCCACATAAATGAAGGGTTGAGATAGCTTGGCATAAGGTTAGTACAGGTTATAGGGTACAGAAGATTTGACGTGCATCTAAAAGGTCACCACTCAAAGCAGTGGAGATGGGACCAATTCTTCTATTCCTTTTATCCAAGACCAACCCTACGCCATCCCAGCACAGCCACAAATTTCACTAGGTCCAGCAAAATTTGTGTTCAGGTAGTAAGGGAACAGATTGGTCTTGGATGAAAGGAACAGACGATCTTCACTCGTGGAGATGAACTTAAGAATTGATTGCACGAGTTATTTCTGCAGACAGAGACAAATTCAAGAAAAAACAATTCTTTCGCTATGGCTTTGATATATATGTCTCTTCACATGGATATCAACTCAATTTTCCTTGATTCTCATTAAGAACAGGGATTTCCAATAGCAACTGTTCTTGATAAATGCAAGTATGTAATATAGGCCAAGGAGGCAATAGATGAGACCGCTTATTAGATTTTCAACAATGTAATGTTATGTGTCTAATAATAATACACCTTTATACTAAACAACCTCTTTATCCGTTGGGAAAAGAGAAAAAAGTTGAAATAAGGCTGCATATTACTGAATTTTTGCAGACCTGCATTTTAGTAGAACTTTCACTAAGTCCTCATTTTTTTTAATATGAAAAAAAAGGTACAACCAGTCACCAGATTACCTTTCTTAACTTTCCATCTTCTATATCTGTGCAGCCAAAGACACCTCTTCCCTAGACTTGAGCAATTTTGTGAAAGCGTCGTCGATTTGGGCAAATACTTCCTCTATTTCAACATTTCCATTGACCTGCAATCAATAGTAGTCCTCAAATTTATGACAAGGAAAGAGGAATCTGTCAAGTAATGAAGAAGGAACCTTTAGTGCCAACCACCACCCCTCCTGCTAGCAGACAATGCATACACGTACACATTTAATCTTAACGCATTTGTAAAGGTAATAGCTTTATATGTTAGGTTCAGGGAACTTATTACAGATTTGGTGGATATTGTTTTTGACTACAATGCTAATTGATCAGTCAGCTTCATTGGCGTCAAAGTATAAGCAGAACCAAAAGGACAAATAACATTAGGGAATGAAGAAAAACACAAAAGTCCATCAAATTTGACACTTTTTACTTACTTAGGTGTACTATTTGTTCTAGTTTGACCAATTAAAGAATATGAAAAGAACATATAGAACAAGAAAAATACTTGATTATATCAGTTTGTTGACACTTATATTCTACAAACAATGATCACTGGTATTTACTGTTGAGAAGCTATGTTTTTTGTTAATTAAATCTACTCTTGACATTTTGTGCCTTATGATTACCACAGATGAGCGTCTATCTCATCAGATCCTTTCCATCTGCACTCTGGTAAAACGTCAACATAACACCTTCAATCAGGGGGAATATCAGCCGAAAATGGTCCAATAGCTACAATCAATCACTAACTACCAGAGGCTTCCTATTGATCAACTAATAGTGCAACTCTCCACTCATTGTTAAAGGTAATTCCCACATTACCCATAGCCCTGCAACTAGTTATTCCAATCAGGCCTAAATAGCCCAGAGTATGAACCTCTGTTGAGTTCAGGAGTAATCAAATTCAAAATTTGATATCTTTCTTGGGTTAATCTTATATGAGCCAAGGGAACTGTGAAAATGGAAGGTCCATCTATTTGGCAACAGGTGTTTTCCAAACTCACCTACCCATATCTCATCATGTAGCTATATTGGAGCATTTACTAGTAGCATCACTATCAACTAAATCTAGCCTCATACTGAGAAGCTTAAGTTTTCCACAAAATATCAAGTTTGACATTACCTATACAAGAGAGATAGATAGTCTGTGTGTGTGTGTGTGTGAGAGAGAGAGAGAGAGGGGAGGTAGAAAATATCCCATGCCTTGAATGTAACATCTTCATACAAAGAAAGTACCGCTTCCACATTCTGATGATGAGTTCGTAACCGCAACTTCACCTGTAAATCACCATTTTAAGGAGGAAACAATACTATCAATTTAACTGCAGTAAACAAATTCCATGGGATTAGAAGTTCAAAGTGATAAAGTCTTATAATGTCAAAACATATAAAGCTTGTTTTAGAATGTGCCTTCTCTTCAGTATCATCAAAACGTTGTGTAAGCCTGGCAGCAATTTCTTCAGTCTCAGGTGGAGAATACTTCAAGTGGTATATCTTCCCAGTGACAGGATCTAATCTACGGCCAACCACCCTCTCAACAAGAATCTCTTCATCGACCTGAAGAAGAAAGTGCAAAATTTCAAGCAATTAGATGGAGATATTGTTGTCTCTTAACTTCTGATTATATATTCTAGTGATGAAAAATCCTAACGAAAAAATGGAGAAAGAACATCACTAAAACATGTTGTTACATCCTTTTTCTCCTTTTTACCTTCTTCTTTTAATATTTTCTTTTCTCTTCAATGTCAATGATTGAATCAAACTATCCAAAGCTGTGCTATGTTATACTGTCAACTTAGATAACTAAAGTAGAGTACCATATTTAGTTCATATCAAAAAACAAGAAGTAGCAACCATGAACGGATAATTATAAATTGAATTCACAATGAATCCTTACTTCTAGTAAAATAAAAAGATCAGGCCGGAAACCAAATTTTTCAAGAGCAGTTGCTTGTGAAGAGCTCCTAGGATATCCATCCAAAAGCCAGCCTTTTTCCTGAGAATCTGGCTGCGAAAGACGATCCTTCACCATCTGCGGAACAGAAATTTAAGAGACCAACAAGATGAGATTGTTTAAAAGAAAAAGTGAGATATTTTCTATTGTACAAAAGTTGATAGAATTTTATCATTTATATACCATGACAACTATTTCATTGGGAACCAACTGTCCTTTCTCCATGTGTTCTTTTGCTCGGTTTCCATTTTCACTCCCTGAAGCAATTTCTGCTCTCAATAGGTCTCCAGCAGCAACATGCACCAAGTCATACTGCATTTATGAGGTCTTTGATTAAATATGTTTTTCTCAATGGATAATTTCAAATGAGATACATGCAGCAAGTCTTCTTGCCTGTATTAGGTATGTGCTAATCATTTGCAAAAATACAAGTTATCCAATCAATAGCCAAATTTTCAATTCAATGAGTATAAAAACCAAGGGTATGGCCCTATTGCTTCAACAATTTATGCTCATCTCAAGATTTAACCCAGCATCACTTAAATTTAGATGATGCAAGATTGTGTCTGAATTTAGTTCCTTTTCCCTTTCCATTTTGAAAATCACCACCAATATCCCATATATGAATCTCCTACTCTCCAAACAGACTATTAGTAATCAAGGATAATCAGAATCTGCCAACCAAAACAACAAACAGTTCGTGACAGGACTAAAGGAAATAAACATCTTATGACAAGGAATATGCGAAACTAAGTTCAAGCATTTAGAACTTTAAAAAAAAAAGAAGCACAAAAGCAGCTAATTTGTTTATATACCACGTTAGCTGGAAAGGGGGCCAGAAACATTAGCTCCACTATGAAAAAAGAACTTTTTATCTCACAACACAAAGTAAAAGGAATTGAATAAAGAACAAGAATAGAAATTAGGTAAAAAAGGCTTACTTTCTTAGTGATGAGCTCACACTGAGTACCTTTACCAGAAGCAGGAGCTCCTGATATCATTATCTTCAAGGGTTCCGGCTTAGCTGCTGCCATCACCTGCACATTTCCAATAGAAACCACCACTTCATCAAAAACACTCCTCCATGTTTCTCAAATAGCAACACTTACAAACACATCAACAGTAAACAAGTATACACGTATGTATCCGTCCATGAATCAAAATTAAAACGATCTAAACCAAAACAGAAAATTGAAAATTAGGATAATTCCAGAATTACCCGAGGGGAAGTCCTGTAATTGGATGCTGAAAGAGACAAGAACCGGGTCTGACGAGAACGCGAAGAGAAAGAATAAGAATTTCTGAACAAAAAAGGAAATGACAAATGGGTTGAGTTGGATGATGATGAAGAGGAAGAGGGCATTTGGTGTATGCCTTGACGGTTCCCATTGCTTCTCACACCAAAATTCACGCTACTGAGCGAACTTGTCGCCATTGTTCTCCTCTCTGAAACTCACTCAATTTGAGGGAAAAGGAGAACAGCAGAGAGATAAAGAGAAACCGAGAGTCGGAGGTGGTTTTGTTCTCCGAAGGTGGCTTGTAGTTGTGGAAGAAGACGGGTACGAATGCAGCCTCTCTGTGGAACCCACTCCGCCCCTCAACTTAGAACACTGCTTTTTTAAAAAAAAATTGCTTCACTGTTTTACGTTGAAACATTGTCCGATTGTTGTTTAATTTTTTTTTCCCCAAGGGTCTCCGGGAGGATTTCAACTATATAAAAATACTTTTAAGCCATTCATATTCAGATTAATCCTCGTTTGAGCTAGGTAGGTCTCTTACAAAAAGTAAAGCTCTGGCTCTAAATTTTAAACAGCTGCATACATGAAGACGGTTTGAATCCGTAACCTCACTTAAGCCAAGCAAGCCCTTTACCAACTCACCTGATTTAATTATTTCAGTTTATGTTTTTGACTTAGAGCTCTGAGTTGATTTGACTTCAAATGTTGAGTTATTTCGTTTTTTATTTCACGTATTTAAATAATAAAGAGTAACACATCACATGTTCAGCATTTCTTTTAACAATAGTAAAATTAAGAATATTTTAGAATCTATTATTAATTGTATCTTTCTTGGTAATAATTGCATCTTCTTATTAAGATAATTCTATATGCTAAACTTTTTATAATTTTTTATTTTACTATTCAAATAAAAATTTTGATTATGTTAATATTTGTTATTTATGTGAATGACAAAACTAGATATCTAGACATGTATATGTAAATATTATGGGCATGTAAGCATTTAGATACTTTTGGTATTAGATGATTTTAGGCTTTGGATCATCAACAATAGTGGATATGCTTGCAATAACAGGAAAGAATTTCTTGTAGGGTGGACAGTTCAAAGTGAGATATGATGCATGAGCATTAAGCATTTTGAATTTCCCAAAAGTTCAGGGACATTTCATGTGCAACATTATCATTTAGGAAGGAAAGGAGCTTAAAATATCGGAAGAAAAGTTGGGTAAGTTCAAGGTAATTAATGACAGTAACATATGTGTTGAACCTGTAGGAAATATTATGTTTACTTTGGTTTAATTAACAACAGTAACATATGTGTTAAACTTGTAGGAAACATTATGTTTACTTTGGTTTACTTACTGTCATATCCCTTACAAATAATATGTTTACTTTGTGTTCAAGTAATTTCTTTAATTGTTCTTGGAAGATAAGGCAAGATTCAGTTAGAATCAGATTAGGAAAGCAACAAGCTGATGTTTCCATATTTGAGAAGAGTTTTTTTTTTT
>JAOTIZ010000201.1:6298739-6312639 GCA_027123425.1 Erythroxylum panamense
GTCCCAACATCTGTGGTATCAAAGCAAGAAGAGATTTCAAGGAACCACGCTTTAGATGTTTGATGATCTTTTGTTATAGGTTGGGTTCCGAAAACGGGACCCAACATTACCCCTCCTACTAGTTGAAATAGATAACTGAAAGTATATTTCCTTAAGTCTACACATCCATCATAATCTGAATCTGAATAACCAATCATTTCTAAGTAATATGATTTCCTGTATGTGAGTATATATTCCTTGGTTCCTTGTAAATACCTAAGAACTTTCTTTGTAGCTTTTTAGTGGCCCAATATGGGATTACTTTGATATCGACCTAACATTCCAATAAAAAAATGATATATGGCAGAGTACAAGTCTGAATATACATTAGACTCCTAACTATAGATGCGTGGGGAATATATTTCATTTCCTTATGTTCCAAATTATTCTTAGGACATTGCATTTCACTAAATTTATCCCCTCTCTGAATTAGAACTACCCCTATTGAACATTTTTTCATCCTAAATCTCTTTAATACTTTACCGATATATCCTTTCTGAGACAACCCTAACAATCCTTATGTGCTATCGCGAAATATTTTCATTTTAATCATATAAGATGCCTCACCCATATCTCTTATTTCAAAGTTATTAAAGAAAATTTTCTTTACATTATATCACAAGCCCAAATCATTAGCAGCCAAAAAAATATTGTCAATATACAGTACCAAAATAATGAACTCTTCCACTAAACTTCATATAGATATACCTATTAACAATGTTCTCTACAAAACCGTAAGAGATAATGATATCAATGAACTTAAGATACCACTATCGGGAGACTTGTTTCAAACCATATATTGACTTCTTTAATTTATACACTATATTTTCCTTTTCTGCAGTCACAAAACCTTTCGATTGGTCTATATAAACTTCTTCTTTTATGATACCATTCAGAAAAGCAATCTTTACATCTATTTGGTGAAGCTCTAAATAATAATGAGCTGCCAATGTCATAACAATTCTTAAAGAGTCCTCACTTAAAAGTGGAGAGAATGTTTCTTTAAAGTTAATGTCATCCTTTTGAGTTTAACATTTGGCTACAAGTCTAGCTTTGTACTTTTCAATATTACCTTTCAAGTCTTTTTGGTTTTAAAGACCTATTTACAGCCCACTTACTTTAAGCCTTCAGGTAACTCAACTAGTTCGCAGACTTGATTAACATCCATAGATTTTAACTCTTCTTTTATAGCATTAAGCCACTTTTCATAATTATTATATTTCATGGCTTCTTTAAATGAGATAGGATCCTTATCAATGCTCAAATCACACTCATGCTCAAGTGAATACACCACATAGTCATCTGATATAGCTGGTCTTTTATCCCTTATAGACCTTCGCAATACTATTTCTTGTGGTATCAGTATCACTTAATCATTTGTGACTTGCACATTATCTTCTGGTTCATTATTACCATTCTCTTCATGTGAGTTTGAAATATTAACTTGTTGTTTCGATATATTGCGTGACTGTGATACAACAAGAGGAATAACAACTTGAGAAGAGGCACTAGGTGAAGGATTTTATACCTGAATCTCTTGAATATCCACCTTTTGTGGTTTCTCACTCTCACTGATTTGTCTATTTTCAATGAACCTAACATTACCAAACTCAACTATTCTTGTATCGTGGTTAGGACAATAAAATTTGTACCTTTTAGACTTTTCTTAATAATCGATGAAGTAACCACTAATGGTTCTTGCATCAAATTTCCTTTAATGAGAAGAACAAATCCTTATTTCGATTGGGCAACCCCAAACATACAGGTGCCTTAAGCTAAGTTTCCTACTTGTTCACAATTTATAAGGTATCACAGGAATTGCTTTATTAGGAACCTTATTAAGTAGATATGTAGATGTCTTTAATGCATACATCCATAAAGATAAAGGTACATTCATGTAACTTAACATACTCCTAACCATATATATAAGAGTACGAATCTACCTTTTAGCTACAACATTATGTTGTGGTATACCGGGCATTGTATATTGTGCACAAATGCCCCGACTTTGAAGAAATTTTGTAAATAGACTTGGACATTCTCCATTCTCATCATATTTACCATAATATTCATCACATCTATCAGACCTTACGACTTTCACCTTTCTATTTAATTACCTTTCTATCTTATTAATGACACCTTCAAAATGTTCACTGATTGAGACTTTTCATGCAATAAATAGAGATAACAATAACACGAAGTCATCAATAAAGGTGATAAAATACTTTTCACTGCCCCAAGATGAAACATGAAATGGACCACATATATCAGTGTGAATTTTTTTAGAATTAAAAAAATCATTAAGGAGAAATAAAATAGTGTACATCTTTGAAGAGGGCCTCTCCCATGTGAGATAAAACAACTAGGAACATTAAGCACACAGTAGAACAAACAGCAACATTTAGAGAACTAAATGGGAATTTATGCGATGTCGTTTTGTAATTAGGTAAAATGATTCTCCTTTCTCGAAACTTCAAATAATTACTCAATTGGGGAGGAGGAGGATGATGCTTTGGAGGTTCGACACAGCAGAGGCGATGCAGTGGCTTTTACCACTCGTCTCTCCGCATAAAAGGAGATCTCATCGCAGGTATATATAATCAACTCGATAATGACTTTAGCTTTAAAAATTATATGAAGCTCCAAAGATTAAAAAACTACGTATTAATATTAGGAGATTGGAGGGGACAACAGTGAATCTTTATACAAGACTCGTCTGGAGAGGTGATAGATCTGAAGGAGGCACGCCAAATACATTCTGATACCTACAGGTGAGTCAGGTTCCGTCCAATCTTCAATAGTCTCTTTCTTTCATGATTAGGTGAATTCAAGAATCGGCTTGAAATCTAGAAATAACTATGTATAAGAATCTTTTTTCTTTTCTGTAACCCAGATTGTATGAAACCCCTTATAGAATACTATGATCTATGAATAAACATAGAGGACTATATTCTCCGTAAGAGAGTCAGTCCTCTACTACAATGTAGATCGAACTGATTTGTAATCAGTTGTTCCCTAATGTTAGCGATAGAGAGTTTTATAAGAGAGAGTAAAGAGTTGGATCTCTCTTTAAACCTCCTATTATTTCTCTCATTTCAAATGGTTTGAAGACAAGTAACAACAATGACCATAAGAATATCCTTATCATATTTAGAAATATGTAATTGAGATATCTCCAATAAGATATCACTGAGGCTGCAATAATTAGTACCAGGGCCACATAAACTAGAAATACTAGCCCAAACCCCCTTAGAGAAACCACATTCGAAGAAGAGATGATCCCTAGTCTCAACCTCTAGGTTGCGAAGAATACAAATCTCAGAAGAAGATAGGAATGTTAGTTTATCCATAGTGTTGAGCCTGTTCAACATCGCTAGCCAAAGGAGAAAAAATGCATTTGGCCTGAGAACCTTGCTCGAAATCAGGGAACGCCATCCTACTCTTGTAATTGCCCCATCCTTTTGCTTTTTAGTTTACCTACTAGTAATTTCTGATACAGGTATCCCATCCCATAAGTATAAATCATTCTCCCTGAGGCTTCTATATTGAGGAATGGGCAAAAGTCTAATTTCTTTTGAGGAGAGCATCCAGTTGTCGTTTTTAATTATTTCATAAAGCTTAGCTTTCTTAGGGAACCTTCCCAGTAAAGATCTTGCTAACTAATTATGAATTAATGCCCCTTGACCTGTCTGATTATCATACCATAGAGAAATTCTTTCCCTTGCCCCTATTTGACAAGTTATGTGCTGCTGAACTTCTTTCCTCAATCTAAGAATTTGGTTAAAGAACCAAGAGTAACTGTCTTTGATTCTTAAAGGCCAAAGACTCTCATCTTTTAATATGTAGATGTGAATCCATTTGATCCATAATGATTGTTTTTCACTTAGGATTCTCCAAATTATCTTAGTTATAAGTAAGTTGTTTTTCTTTCTGATTGACTCTAAACCTAACCCACCTGCCTCCTTTGGTTGACAAATATGCTTCCAACTCACTTTTGCAATTCCTTTCTCACCATTTCCTTTTCCCCATAGAAACTACTTCATCAGCTTTTTAACAATTATAATAAGCCCTTTGGAGAGGAATATGTAAGAACACCAGTAAATTTGCATTGACATAATTACCGACTTCAGAAGCTAAAGTTTCCCTCCATAAGACATGGCTCTATTAGTCTAGGACCTCAATCTTTTCTGAATTTTTTAATAAAGGGATGCATTCACAATATCTTAGTCTCCTAAATGAGATAGGAATGCCCAAATACTGAAGAGGTGGATCTTTGTTTTCCATGCCAGTTGCTTGTGACAAGGAATTAGAAAAGTGAGCAGCACTTTTGGAAAGTAAGAAATAAATTTTATGAAGATTGATACTCAGTCCACACTGCTCCTTAAAAGTATTGAGAGTACTCATCAATAGGTAGATTGAATGAACATTTACCCTGCTTAGAAGAATAAGATCATCTGCAAAACATAAGCTAATTAGTGAAAGTTTCTTACATTTGGAATGGTATCTGAAGTTAGAGTCAATAGAAGTGTTGTGCTTCAGCATAAGGGTGATAACCTCCATGCAAATTAGGAATAGGTAAGAAGAAAGAGCTCCCCTTGCATAAGTTCTTTTTTGCCTTTAAACAACTATGTGGGGCTTCCATTAATCAATATTTTATAGGAGGCAGTAGTGATGCATTCTTGAATTGACATGATAAACCTATGGGGAAATTTCATAACTTCCATAGTCTGTAGTAGGAATCTCCAGTTAACACTATCAAAAGCTTTTTGTAGATCCACTTTGATAGTACAATTTTGAGGACTTCTACTATGATTGTATCTTTTTAAAAACTCTTGGAGTAAAAAAAATATTATCCCCAATATTCTTGTTACTCATAAAAGCACCTTGATTCTCACTAATGAGTAAGTGTAGAGTATCCTTCAGCCTATTTGTCAAAATCATGGTGATAATCTTATAGAGAAAATTAGTACATGAAATAGGTCGGGAATCACTCCAAGTGGTCGGGTTGAAACTTTTAGGGACCAAAGAAAGAAAGGTCTTGTTAATCTCCTTAAGTAGGACACCATTTTGGAAAAACTCCTGCATATCCTCTTTAACTAATCTCCTCAAGCTACTCTAAGTTTTTTGAAAGAAAACCCATTCAATGTGTATTAATTCAATTAACTCAATGCTTCTTGTGGCTGAACTCTTAAATATGTTTTTGGCTTGCTTGTCTTTAATGCAATCCACACACCCATCTCAACCAATAAAATCTAGTTGAGGTAAAATTTCATTATTCACTAACCTCATCACCATTTCTCTAGATATATGACCAAACCTTTGATACCACAAGTAAGTAGAGTGTTCATTATGTTCACTACATTTATTACCAATATTGTGTTCAACATGAAAACAAGGATTCGAAATAATTAACATCAAGGTTGAAACGATATAAACCATCTATTAATATAATAGAACCATAATAGTATTGTCGTTTATACAAAGAAAAAACACCGTTTCCAACATTGAAATTACAATCTATCTTATTAAACTTACTAACAGAACTAAATTTCTAACACATTTAGGAACATAAAGACACCTTTCAAGATTTAGAATACAACCAATGTCTAAGATCAATCTATACGTCCCTATTCCATCTATTTGTGCCTTCATTATGTTACCTATATATAGGAACTCTTCAATTCCGTTTATAGTTTGGATCTAAAGGAATCCCTACATAATATGTGGCACATGAGTAGTTACACCCGAATCTAACTACTACGTATTATTAGGCACCTCTATAAGATTTGATTCAAAACATACTAAAACATAGTACTTACCAGTATTTTCGAACTAAGACTTTCTCTGAAGACAATCTTTCTTGAGGTGACCAGCTTTCTTATAGAAGAAACAACGCTGTTCTTTATGGATTTGGCCCTAATTAACCTTTATTGGGGCTTTGTCCTTCTTGTTGCTCTTCTTTCTTGGCTTTATCTTTTTGCTGCTAGCTTCTTTGTGTACTGTAAAGTGAACAAAGTGTCCTTCATTTTCTTTAATCTCCTTTCCTCCTATACCAACATGGCCTGATTTCTTGAAAGTTCCATTTTTCCTTCAGAGTATTGTAATTCATTTGGAGCTGACCAAATTCAGGAGAAAGTGAGTTGATGATGAACTGTACTACGAAGGATTCACTCACATCCATGCCCATTGATTTTAACTTTGCAGCCAGATGTGACATGTCTGTTACATGATTATAGATAGATTGTGACCAGTCAAACTTCTTGATTGTCAATTCACTTATCAAGATTCCTATAATAGACATGTTAGCTATGTCTGATTGTGAGTACTCTTTGATTTTCATCATGAATTCCCTTGTGTTGTCTGTATAAGGCATTGATGGCTTAATATTTTCAATCATTGTCAATCGCATCAAGTTTAGACTCAACTTATTAGACTTTTCCTAAGCCTCATAATATGTTTGTTCGACTTGTGTACTAGTCTCAGTAATGGTTATAGGCTTCTCTGTAACTAATGCCAAGTCCTTATCTATAATACCCAACTAAAATTGGATTTACTCAGACCAATCAACATAGTTTAGCCTATTGAACTTGATCAAATAATTGCCCATAGCTACAAATTGCTAGAAACTGCAAATGTAAAAACAAATTCACACATTAATGCCTTAAGTACAATTAATAGATTCGAACAATAATAAACTTTAATATATATATTTAAGTTCACCTTTGGGTAATACTTAAACACATACCTTTAATCCATAATGATGCTAACAATATATATATACACTCTTTGATAGATAGTCAATCATACTCGAGCTAGTATGCATGTTATCTTTGGATATATAAACATATTTACCAAGTAGGTCGATAAATCTCTTTAATGTTATTAACTATAAGCAACGATCCACCTTTGGGTGATCTCGTAGCATTATAATTAATAATTTTAATTGTTCAGTTCATCTATTATGTCATTCATTAGCATCATATAATATGAACAATTAAAATAATGCACAATTGAATGTCTAAATATCTTTTCAAGTAAGGTCACTTTGGTGACTAACAAGCTTCGATACAGCAAAATTTATTTAATTAAATATAAAAGAATTTTGAAATTTAACTATAATGTTGAAAGATGATGTTGTAAAGTCTAAAAAACTTTTAGGGACAAAACTGTAATTTTTCATTTCCAAATTGTAATAGTCCAAAAACTATAAGGACCAAAACATATCTGACCATCTTCAACCTTTTATTTTCTTTTTCAAATTATTATGAACAAATTATGCCTAATGACTTTTGATGGAAGACCTTACACATACATGCTTTTGAGAAACTTTCAGTCCGATTCCAAACAATCAGTTCTTTACAATTATTAAGCTTGAGTTTTCAACAATGGAGCCCATGAAATACAACCTTTGTTTTCCAAATTACAAACAGTAAACAATAAATGTATCACAAATCTAAAACTTTTGACAGTGGTCCCGTGACTCTCGCACACTCTTCTCTCCAACTTTTATTCATTTTAAAACTTAACAGGTCAAACCATAATTAATACATGTACGTACTTAACATCAATCCTTTTGCTTTTTCAGAATTCATACAAATACAGTAAACAATTAATGCAACATAAACCTTTAATGGTAGGCCCCATACACAAGAAAACATGGTTCCACTATGGTCTTTGAAATTGGTTTATATTGGTGCAGAAAACCTAACTTAATAGTTATTCCAACAATAGACGTATATAAGGCAGTAACCCTATAGTCGTTCGCAATCTCTGACCTGTTATTACAAAGGTATCGTTAAATCGATTAATTTAAACCCAATTAACAGCTCACAAAAATCGAGAAACAAGATGGCTTAGATTGAATGATTATAGCGGAAGCAATATATAATTTTTCTATAACCGTAAATCTATATTAATCGCTACCATGAATTCTAAGGTGCAGTTAACTCTAATGCAAATCAAAGTGTCATAATCTGCTCTAATACTAAATGTAAATTTAATGTTTAACATTCTAAGCAATATTTCAGGCATAGAATTCACCCAATATTATCTATGACACAATTTATTCAACACCTTCAAACTTTAAGATTCAAAAAAAGAAAAAAAAAATACTAACCTTGATCCATGCTCAATATATGTAATCATTTTCTGATCGCAAACGCCTTCTCTACACAAATGCTTTATCCACTCTCGCCTTCTTCCTTTTCTTTATTCTTTTCAATGATGCAAGAACGTATATCTCTTTGATATCTATAAATGTTACTTGATTGAAGGAAGAGGGAAGGATTTTATTAATTAACCCTAATAATTCTAATTTCCTTTATAAGCCCAATAACCAAAATTTTGGGCCCACTTCATATTAGAATCAAATAAAGTAATATGGGTCACATTTATGATTATTAAATTAATCTAACATACAATACCAGTAAACCTTCTATTCACATTGATCATTGTCCAATCCTTTCTCTCCCTCCTCTGTGCATTTAAGTTTGGGATCTTCCTCCTTTTTGCTAGTTAGATTATAGTCATAACCATCTTTGTTTTTATGTTCTTACCTTAAAATAAAGGAGTTACTGTTGAAGAGATATTATTACTATAGAGGAAGCACTAGTTCTAGAAAATAATTATCGTACCTGGAATTCCTCAAGTTGATGATAGTATCAAAATGGGTGAAAGTGTTGAAAGAACATAGTTCATGTGATGATCATGACCATTTTCAATGTTCTAAAACTACTTAATTTTTTAGTTGTTAGAGTTAATCAACTAATCCCTTAACTATACATTTGCTAGTTAGTTGCAGAAGCAAGATCTTTTAACTTACTTTAATGTAATATGATGTAATTGTACCTATGTTTAACTATAATTTAAAATTTTATCTTTCATTTTTTGCCAGAATTTTTAATTACCCCTTCAAACAATTAGAATCTTTATTAAATTTAGAATATTTGTAAAGAAGAAGATGATGGGCCACGAGTCAAGTTTATAGGTTATTAGTCAGTTTATGTAGGCATTTAGGTGTTTATAAAATTTTCATATAAATGCTCTAATGTCTTGGAAAGTTAATCACCTAATTGAAAATTTTTACAGTAAGAAAAAAATTAGTAAGTTCTTGAAATGTAAACTCATTTAGAAAAGGATTTAATTATAATCAGTATTTAATGGTCATTAATAATTATTATTTAAAAATATTTTTATAATAATAATGATTATTGATAAATAACTCATCTTATGGACAATTTTGTAAAGTAAACATGCACAATGTAATATACGATTAAGCCTAAGAAATTGTCAACTAGAGGCCTAACTTTTTTTTTTGAAACGTTGTCATGTGCGCTCAGCGCATATTATTCAAGTCCAAAGATAAAACATCATACAGAAAATGAGGAGGGCATACCCCCCATTCAAAATCAGACATAGAATTGGCGACTCTAGCTATCTTATGAACAACCTGATTCGCTGATCGCTTAATAAAAGCCGTGGAAATAAACTAATGCTCTTTAATAAGAGCTTTACAATCCTCAATAATCATCGAAAAATATGATGGAAAGTCATGTATAGATGTCAGGAATTGAGTAATTATTTGACAATCCGTTTCCATGCATATAGGAATTGAGTAACTTTTGGTTCTTTTGTTATTGACAAAAAATCCTTAATTGAGGGAGAGCCTTGGAGCAACTTTTACCAGTTATTTCTTTGCAACCATAAGTTCATAGGTTCGAATCACGGAAATAGCCTCTTTGTAAAAATTACAAAGGAATGACTGCGTACGTTGATGACCCTCTCCCGACCAAGGAGCCGTATATGTTAGGGTACATTGACGTTGAAAAAATATCCTTAATTGATTGGCATCATAAAGTATTTATTTTAGTCAATTTCTTCCTCTATCATAATCTTATGTGGCAATGAAGCAAAGAATAATGAACTTTATCATCAATAATACTAACAATTACAGTTTTTTTAGGGTAATTCAAGTTGTGAAATTAACTTTTATAAGAGTTTATTTGAATTTAAGAGATTAAAAGCTTGAATAAGGATTGACCAACAAGCCTAATGCAACAATTGGAGAGATTGGAAGTCCTAAGAAGGTGATTGCCTCACTTGGCCCTTTGGTCACTAGAAATTCATATGATCCACATGAGATCTTAGATACATTAGTTGAAAAGCAAGGTGATTAGATGGTATTTGTCTCGTTATCCGATTTCATTGACGATCTTTCCCTCCTAATGATCCTTTGTTTATTAAACAAAAAGAAAGAAACTTCTATTGGTTTGTAGAACTTGGGAAGCATTTACCTTCTTATACAAAACACAAGAAAAAGGAAAACTTCCTTCGTTCTCTGCTGTTAAGCTTTCTAGTACACCATAGAATAGGACAAATAGGAAGGGTGAAGAGCTTCAAACTAGAATTAAGTTTAGTATGTATGAACTTCTATTTCTTTTTCCCAATTCATTTGATTCTTTCTTAGGTTTCTGGGTAGCTTTCCTCTTAATTTTTAAAGTTATGTCCTTTCTGTTGTACTTCCTTTTGAATATGGATTAATGATATCTCTCCTGAAACAAATGACAACATACAATAGAAAAAGAAAACAATTTTTTTATTGGTATTCATGTCTAAAAATGACTTTTCTTTTTGTAGTACTACAAATATATGCTTGAGACACCATAAGCTCTCACTAGCACTTATAGTCTTGCAAAAGCAGCAACAAAAGGGAGCATAGTCATGTTGTTTGTGACCTTTTCATCTAAACTTTGATTGAGATGATTTAAGATGCTGTGAAAAGCTTAAGATGTTCTATAAAATTGTTACGCCTTAAGCCTCTTTTAAAGAAAATGAAAGACACCATCTAGGACATGCTAATGTCATAGATCGTGTCCTTTATAGATTTGTTTATTGAACGGATACATCATAAGGCATGGCCATGTTTTTGACTATATTCTTAAAATTTTCCGAAAAACTCAAAATAAGAGCTCTTACTAAGCTTTCTATAGTATCATGAATCATTTTAATAAAAGGTCGTATGGAAAAGTTATGTCCAATTTAAGAATTATTGTCTAAATTTGATATTAGATTAATTAGAATTAATTCAATTTTGTACATAATTAATAATATTTTGGTCTAATTTAACAAATTAGTACATCATCATTTAAATTTATTAATTTTTAAATAATTATTTTATATGAAACCAAAATATTATTAATTATATATAAACCTAAATTAAGTTTAACTTGTCCGATGTCTAATTTAGACATTACTTCTTAAATTTAAGATAACTTTCACGTCTCAACTCCGACTGAGATGATTCAAGATATTATGGAATGTTTAGGAAGTTACCTAAAAGTTTTGTGTTTTGAAATTTTTTGAAAGTAAATAATATGGTTTGGAGCCATGGACGGAGCCACTATGGGGGCAAGTGGGGGCACTTGCCCCCACTGAATCTAAAAAATTTTAATTTCATAAAAAATTAAAATTTTACTCTCGTTAATTTAATTGGTGACAAAAAATAATAAAATTATAGATATATTAAGATATCAAATAAAAATAAAATATGAATCTATCTATTTTTATTAAGATTACTATTATTTGGGCCCATAATTTTTTAAAATGAAAGCCTACAAATAGAGAGATAAAAACTACATGCTTAATTGGCTTTTTTTATTCAGATTTTTTTTGCCCTTTTGACTTTTTCATCACATTACTTTTGTCTTTTTGGCTTCTTATTCCTATAACTCCACAAGGACTACTATACCCAAAGCGAAAAACAATAATCTATATTAAACGTAATTATGGAAATGATTCCCTCACAGGCTCCACCCCGTTCTACTGCTGATAGGTAAATTTTCACTTCTTTTCTTTAGAAGAATATGTAGTACGAATAATTTAGAGACGGGTTCTTGTAAGTTGTAATAGAGTTGTTACAGTTTTAATCTTTACATTCTTTTAAACTTTTAGTGAAGAAACAAGATAAGATTTCTCATTGGAACGCTTACACAGAGAGAAGAAAATATCGTGGAGAGTTGAACAAAGTGATCCGTTAGTCTAGGTCTTTTCAGAAGTAAAAAGTAGTAAGCCTGTAACAGATAGCAAATTGAAAGTTGACAACTGACAAGGTAAGGATGAAACTGTTAGAAAATACAAACTTGTAGATGAAAAATCATAACATATAAAGTCGTAACAATGAACAAAAACAATACAAACTATCTAGCATTAGTGATAATAGGGATAAAAGAAATACCCTAGATGCCCTTATGAATTAAATTGAAAATAGTAGAAGTTCTCATATTAATAAGTGGAGAAAAGACATACATATGCATTTGGTAAACTCAAGCCTATCACAATGAAAATTCGTTACATCTATCCCTTTAGAAAGTGAAGGAAACGTGATCATTAAATTTAAAGGTGTAAACAATGGACAACTCGGTGGAAATGATGAAACAAAATGACATCCATTCTTAATGGTGATAAAATTTACAAAGATAGATTATTATTGCTAATAGATGATTGGTTTAAAATTTTCAAGTAGTATAATACATCCTTTGCCATATCAAGTTCAATCGCAGTATATATGAAAGTTCTACTTTTTGTTTGTGAATTTCATAAATTTGCATATGTGTAAAGTGTTTTTCAAATAGTTTTAATGAGTTAATTTTTTGTGAATAGATAATTTTTATTTATTTTATATTTAATTTGTCCCTAATTACTTAACTTTGATTTCAGTTATGGACAAATTTCTCAAAAGGCCTCTTATAAATAAGGATTCTAGCCCCAACCCTTTAAAGCATCCTTATTTAGGAGTAAATTTAGATGATTTTTAGTTTGATCCAGGATTGCCGAAAAAAATTTCAGATTATCATCCTAATAATTGTAATAGATTACGAAGATCTATTTGTAATGAGAAAATTTTACAGCGATATCAAAATATGATAATTCATAGGGAACGATTGTAATAGGTTATATGTAAGAAGCTCAAGATAATGATGTAATTTTTTGTTTATCAAATATACAAATATTTGTATTTTTCAATATTATAAGAGTATTTTAAATATTTTGCCCCCACTCAAAATAATTTCTGGATCCGCCCCTGTCCATGTGGGACTTCCTGGCTTCCTCTCTCTCTCACTATCGATTTGTATCATCCATGTTTATGTAATTGCAACATTTTTTCCTAATTTCTTTGTGACAATGTGGTTCTTTTAGCTCAACCATCAAATACGCTTTAACTTGAGATTTTAAAGAGTTTCTCGGGATATAATACTTAATTTTCCAACTCTATTTACCATTTGACTAATCCTCTCGGTTTGCTTTAGGGCCCGTTTGGTTGATCTTTTATTAGTAGAGCTTTTATTAGTAGAGTTTTTGTCAGTAGAGCTTTTCTTAGAAGAACTTTTTTTAAAAGTCAGTTGACTGTTTGACTGTCAATTAAAAAAACAACTCTTTTAAAAGAGCTTCATACAGTAGACTGTTTGACAACATAAAAATAAAAAGCACTTTTTATTAAATAACAAAAAGATCAAAAATATTTATTAGACTCTATTATTATCATTATTATTAATTTTCTTCAATTCTTCTTTTTTTTATTATATTTTTATAGTTAAGTAAGTATGTGAATTTTTTAAAGATATTTTTATCCGATAAGTACTTATTTTTATTTCCAACCTGGTTCAGCCGGATTCTGGCGAGACTGAACATTGTCGTTTGGATCCATGAGTTGGCTGCTTTCTGTGGTGATTCCGACGATGAGATACCTGCAAAACAAAGAAGGCGCGTCGGTGGTTATGTCTCGATTAGCCCCTCCGACGATCAAGTCAGTCTTTTGTGAAGGTAGGGTTGCCGAAAAGCCAATGAAAGCTAGGTTATGAGTTGC
>JAOTIZ010000201.1:6323576-6337795 GCA_027123425.1 Erythroxylum panamense
CCTCCTCGACTGTAATTTGGGAAACTTACTGTCCATTGAGGTGACTTTTCACTAAGGAAGAGACTCACGAGAGGATTTGACATGTGATAATCTAATGAGAATTTTTCTGTCTTTGGTTAGTACGTGCTTCTTTGCACCATTATGGCTGAGGGTCACTATCATTGACTTCGACACATCGGGATTTGGGAGTTGGCTTGTTACCTGATTAGCTTAACTTGGGAGGTTGTGGCTTGCTTGATATTGAAATTTAGGCTTTGTTGGATTGTCTAATCAGTAAAATATTACATCTTTTCTTATCAATACTTCCACCGTGCGTCAAAATTAATAGTAATACACAACATATATCTAGCCTAATGGAATAATTGAATTTGAATATTGAATTACAAAATAAGAGGAAAGAAAGAAACTATGTCAATCCTATGGTCTATTATGCATGTAGTTATCTCTACCTGTTGACAAGTTTAAAGAACTATTCTTGGTGATTTTCAAAGTACATGCCTTGAGTATAAATAGTGGAGTTGTATGATAGATGCCTTTGAGCTCAATGCATAGTTGGAGAAAACTTCCACTGCTCCTAGTAAGTTGGAGATATGTTTTTCATTTACTAGATACTTGGGATATTGAATTGTATAGACATGCAATTCCATATCCTCCAATATTGGTTTGCAGATCTCCTTCATTTTCTTTCTCAAAGTTGCTGCATTTCTATCTAAGCAAGTACTCATCTTGCTTTTTGTGTGTTAGGGATGCTTATGATTCTGGAAACAAATAGTATGAGCTAATAACAATAAAATCACAACATACATTTGAAAGTCTAATATAGTTTCTTTTATTGGAGTAGTTGATTTATTGGATCATTTACGTGAATATTGAATTTGGAAAAGTATGAGTGTAGCTTTTCTGGACTATATGTACTTAAATTAAGGAGAATTTTTTAATTCTCTAAGTAATATATTCTATTAATTCAAGTTCTCATTAATAGAATATCAAGTAATTATTTATAGAGAATCAGCTAATATCAACACCCCCCCTCAAGTTAGTGCATGGATATTGATCATGTCCAACTTGCTTATAAAGAACTCAAAATTCTGTCTTACTAGCTCTTTGGTGAAGACAATAGCAACTTGTTGTGTTGTAGGTACAAATGGTATGCAAATGAGTCAGCTTTCAAGTTTTTCTTTTATAAAATGTCTATCAATCTCCACTTGCTTTGTCTGATCATGTTGAACTGGATTATTGACAATATTGATAGTTGCTTTGTTAGCACAAAACAACTTCATTGGGTGCTCCGTTGATTTCTTAAGTTCTTCCATTACTGTTTTAAGCCAAATTATTTCATTCCTTGAACCATTGCCCTATATTCCACCTCCACACCACTTCTAGCTACCACACTTCGTTTTCTACTCTTCTAAGTTATTAGATTTTCTCACAAATATGTGCAATGCCCAGAAGTTGATCTTTTGTCAGTAAGATACCCTACCCAGTCTACATCAATGTAGATTTCAACTCTCCGTTGATCACTTTTCTTGAAGAATAATCCTTTCCCTGGAGTTCCTTTTAAGTATCTTAAGATTCTGTATACTGCTTTCAAGTATTCTTTATAGGGAGTATGCATAAACTGATTTACCACAATAACAACATAGGAAATATCTGGTCTAGTGTGAGATAAATAGATTAGCTTTCCCACCCAATTGTTGATATTGACTTGTATCCACTGGAACTCCTACCTCAACTTCACCCTGCTTTGAGTTGAATTCTATCGAAGTATCTAATGGTTTACATCCACTCATCCTAGTTTTTTCCCAGAAGGTCCAAGATATACTTTCATTGTGTGACTACTATGCCCTTGTTAGATTTAGCAATTTCCATCCCTAGGAATGATCTAAAAGACCTTGAGAGATTCTTTTTAAGATTTACAATTTTTTCAAAATTATCGTCTGTGAGAATAATCTTGTTTACATACACAATTATAATCGCGGTCCTTCCTTCTGCAGAAGTTTTTATGAGTAGAGTATGGTCAGACTACCCTTGTAAGAAATCTTGAGACTTCACAAATCTTGTAAATCTGTCAAACCAGGCCCTTGGTGATTGTCTAAGCCCATATAAAGTTTTTTTAACTTGCATATCTTTTTTTAGAAGCTTTCACTAAATGTTGGGGGAGGCTCCATGTACAACTCTTCTTCTAAATCTCCATTTAGGAAGGCATTTTATACATTCAGTTGATGTAAAGTTTAATCAATATTAACTGTAATAGAAAGCAACAATATCCCAGTATTTAACTTAGCAACAGGTAAAAAAGTTTATGACTAGTCAATGTCATAGGTTTGAGTAAACCCTTTAGCAATGAGGCGAGCCTTATATCTTTCAAGTGATCCGTCATAATTATACTTTATGGTGAATGCCCATTTATATCCGACCAATGATTTACCTCCCGGAAGATCAACTTACTCCCACGTTGTATTGTTTTCCAAAGCTCTCATCTGCTCCAAGACTGCATCCCACCACTCAGGAATATTCAGAGCCTCTTGTATATTAGGAATGGAAACATTGGACAACTTAGAAGTAAATTCTTGAAATGATGGAGATAGACTTTGATATGATAAGAATTTATACAAAGGATATTTGGTATAAGCTCTAGAACCTTTTTTAAGAGCAATTGGTAAATCTTAAGGTTTCATCCGACTCTAGAATAGATATTGGTTCAATTGACACTGACTAAATAGAAATAGATTCAAATTGAGATTTACCTGGTTGATCTCCAATTTTTGGATTGGTTTTTGAGTTAGACTTTTGACTATGCCACAAGTTGTCTGTGCTTTTCTATTGTTATGGATATTTTCTCAAAAACACTTCCCCTTTAAAACGATTTCTATCTTGTCTTGCACACATTTTATTCTTTTCTTGTGATTGAATTTGTAAAGGCATAGAAGATGAATCTTTATTCTCATTATTTGAGACACTATCAATATTTGAATTAGGATTATAGACAATATCTACATCGTTGTTAGTGTTGAAAATAGTCTCATTTTCTTTATAAATATCATAAAACAAATCTTTGCTACGTGTCTTTCCCTAAAAAACTTTTGATTATTGAATCAAAGCACTTCTACCCTTTTTGAGGAGAATGATAACCAACAAAAACACATTTTTCATGCTTTAGGATAAAGTATTCCCTAATTTTTGTCATGAATATAAATAAATACACCCAAACACTTTAAGAGGGAGATCATGTGATAATCGAGATGAAGGAAAACATTTATTAAAACAATTAAGAGGTGTTTGAAAATTTAAAGCTTTTAAAGGCATCTTATTGATCAAATATGTAGATGTAAGGATGGCCTCACCCCATAAGTACTTAGGAGTATTAGTTGAAAACATTAGAGATCTTGCAATTTTTAATATATGTTTATTTTTCTTTCTACTATTCCATTTTGCTGGGGTGTCAGTACATCTGCTTTGATGAACAATATCTTTTGTAACAAAAAATTTCTTTAAAACCTTGTTGACGTCTTCTTTTCCCTTATCATTTCTAAAAGCTTGAATTCTAGTTTGAAACTGTGTTTGGATCATGTTATAAAAGTTTTAAAATACACTCTTGACATTTGACACGACTAAAAATAACCAAGTAATTCTAGTACAGTCATCAATGAAAGTTATGAACCATCTTTTTTTAGTTATTGCTTTTATTCTCAAAGGTCCCAAATATCGCTATGGATTAAATGGCTTTGTAAGGTTGTGCTGGGAAAGGTGTTTGATGATGTTTATCAATTTGACAAATTTCACATTGAAATGAAGATAGATCTTTCTTTGTCAAAAACTTCGGAAACAAATGTCTCATGTATTGTGATGTAGGACAAATAGAGAATTATTAACTAATAGCTAAAAGCTCAAAATTAGGAAGTATGACTAATATTAGATTGATGAAATATTAGGCTTGAAGGTTGAATTTTGGCAAGGAATGAAAATTTTTCAGAATTTTGTGAAGCTGGGACTTCAAGCTTAGGATTTTAGGATTTAATATGGCTAGAATTTGGGTTTTAGTGGCCTGAATGTAGGTTAGGTTTGCTGGAATTTAGTAAGAAACACAAAGAATGAAAGGTAGAAAACTAGGAATCACTCCTAGGGTCTAAGAATCACTCTTAGAAGAGAGCATCACAACTTCTATTAAATAAACTCTAGTTTGTAAAAACATTTCAGATTGCATGTTCTTAATGAAAGGCTGAGTACAGACATATATAGTGTTCTTAGAATCCTTATTCTAGTATGAAAATGATTTCTAATTTAAATCCTATTATAGTAAAAATTCTATAAGTCCTAAACAACTAGGATATCTTATTTAAAGTAGGATAACGTAACACTATTACATCCTATATAATAAGGAATCCTAATACAATATGGATTTCAACCTTTATCTTTGATGTCAATTTAATTCCCAATCTTCATCCCACCAAATTAAAGCTTGTAATTGATTAATCTTTCCTCTTTTATTTCTCTTATAAACTTTAAGTTCTTCTGCATCATATTGAAAACTTGGATGTCCAAATCCAAAATGCCATAATATTGTTTTATTCTCACAAAGTATTGAAATAGAATTAAGACAAGTTCTCTTGGATTGCCTATTTGAGTCATATCCATTTTTGAAGGAATAGAGACCTCTATCTTGTTTAACATTGTCTATCATCTTCCCGGTGTTTAAATCCTGAAATTGACAATCACATGAAGAAAAATTAGCTCAACAATTTTGATCAATAGTTATTTTACTGACCGGCAACAAGTGGCAGGACAATTTAGGGACATGAAGAATATTGTGGAGTGTAAGATCAGGGGAAAGACCAATTGATCCTTTTCCAGCTGCTGTTGAATAGGAACCATCTACTATTTTTACTCTTTGATTTCTTGCACAAGGACTGTAGGAAGAAAATAATTTAGAGGACCCAATCATATGAATTGTTGCCCCAGAATCAATTATCCAAGAATGATCTTAATTGACACTGAAACAAGTGACAACTAGATCATTACGTTTCTGAACTAAAAAACAGGTAGGATTTGAACAATTGAAATTTTGAGGTTGAAGAATTATAGATTTGTTCTATTTGTCCCTTAGTGAAAGGCTACATGCCAGAAGATGTTTTGGGCCCGAATTCAATAACGTTGGCTTAGGAGGTATGGTTGTCTTCAAATTGTTTTTACTTCCAATTTTTCAGCTTCCCATGAATTTGCCAACATGTTTCCCATGTGTGTAAATCACAGTTACTGTGATCACACCACAACTTTTTGTTGTTTTTGCTCTTTCCCTCGGCTTTTATTCCTTTCAACATGAATGCAAAACCTTTAGCCTCTGATCTGTGTTGCAAATCATCACTTTCCGCTTTATCTCCTCTCTCCTTACTTTCGAAAAAATCTCTTTGATAAAGGGTAAAGGCTTTCTTCTGAAAGAGGGAAAAGTAGTTATTCCTTATTTTTTCTGTGAATAGTACAAGGAATATATATAGGACAATACAACCTTAATCACCTTATTAAATTAAGGAGAATCTATTTGTTCTCTAAGCAATAAAATCCCATTAATTTAACTACTAACTGATGGAATATTGTTACGGTCCAATTCCCACATCGGTCCTATGGCGGGCTGATGTGGGGTTCATATAGGCTTATAGGCTCTCCCAAGTCCCACCCCTTGAGCTAGCTTTTGGGGTTGAGCTCTCCCACAAGACCTGTAAAAAATATCAACTAATTATCTATAGAGAATCAACTAATATCAACAACTAACAAGTTACAGCATCCGGGCTTCAACTTGAGAGGAATCATTAAAATTTTTTAGACTAATTGTAATCATCTTTGATTTACTAGATTTAGAATTTATCAAAAAATCAGATATTATTCCCTAATTCATGTTTTGTTATTATCTAATATGTATTATGTTCCTTCCTATAATAAAGGCTTCATTTACTATAGAACATACACATAATATCAATGAGAAACCATGTAGGCTTTTGGTTGTTGTGTCCATGGACATAGGCTTGTATGGTTGAACCACATAAACAATGCCTGTCTTTCTCTCTTATGTTCTTTCTTTTATTTTTATATTTCAACACATGAAATGCTATATTCTTCTTTATGGATAAATTCTTATTAACCAACAAAATTGGTTATTATATATATTTAGTGTACAATGTTTTTGAGTACATTCAATGATCTTTCAGTGCCGACAGTCTGCAAAAGGTGAAGAAAATGGCTGGGGAAATTGACAAACACAATACCCGTGTTCTCTTTTGTGGACCATATTTCCCTGCTTCTCATGATTATACCAGAGAATACTTGCAAGAGCACCCTTTTATTGAGGTATTCTCCTTTTCTATGCATGTTTTCATTTTAGTACACTGGAAAGCCTATATATATATATATATGCACACATATATATACTCTTATTGGGATTCACACCATATTAGATCGAGAGAAAATCCTACTTCCTCGACATGACAAACTCCTTATGGTTTTTATGTGTGTTTGTCTATGAACAAGCCTATGTTTGCATATATTTGTATGGATTGATGTTATATACGTACTTACATATATGCAGCTGGTGTCTTTCCTGATGCATGCTTTTGTAGGTTGATGTTGTGCCTCTTGGTGACGTGCCCAATGTTATAGAAAAGTATGATATTTGTGTAGTCAAAAACATGCAGCTAGATTCCAATATACTATCTCGTGCAAAACAGATGAAGCTTATAATGCAGTTTGGTGTTGGATTGGAAGGTAACAATTAATTTAAATGTTAAAATTTCCAGAGTTTCTGCTTCAGGTATCATATATTCTCAGAACACTTGTTCTTTCTCCTCCACTGCCCCCCTTCTCTCTCCTGACTATCAGAATTTATTACTTGTTTATGTTTGCATGAAGGTGTCGATATTGTTGCTGCAACAAATTTTGGAATAAAAGTTGCCAGAATTCCTGGTGACAAGACAGGAAATGCAGCATCATGTGCAGAAATGGCGATATATCTAATGTTAGGTCTTCTCAGAAGGCAGGTTGGCTTCATAGATCTGGTTTTTGAGATTACTTACACTATTCTAATTTGCTATTGCTGCATCTACTAATCTTATCATTTAATTGCCTGCAATGGGTATACATTTATATTTGTGCAGTTTATGCTGCCTTGAAACTTTATAACGATGGAAGTATTCATTTTTATATAATAGAAACAAGGTGAAACATGCTTTATACTGTTTTTTACCCTCGGCATTGTCATCCATAAGGCCCAGATCGGCAGAGAAAATGACCACAAGAGTATTAGGATGTGTTATTACCTAGAACTCATCTATTTATACAAATAGAACAATACATGCTACCTAAACTATTCCATAAAAATAGTGGTATTAAAATAATCTCTAAGATCTTCAACACATCCCTAGTTGCATTTTTATTGCATTTGGTGACATCAGGATTACATTTTGGAGATGAGTTGGGATACCAATGTTGACTCTTTTTGTGTCAGAGTTCCTAATGTTTATAGCATTGTACTGGTGAAGGCTCGATGAACTTGTAATCTAGAAATGTCGTAACTTATCAGAATATATTTGAACTTTTTAAGCATCTGTTTTGTATGTCCGTAAAATGAAATTAAATTGCAGTGTGCTGTGAGAAGGATCAGATGTTTACTGCCCCCTGTTTTGGTAGAGAGCTTCTTTCCATGAACTAATCTGTTATGACTTCTGGATCAGAATAGTTTAGATATATGTAGGAACATCTATATGAGCCAAGCCCACATTTACTTCGTTCACTTGGACCTTTAGTTTTATCCCTACACTTAATGAATGTTCTATTTCAGTCCCTCAATTTGGAACATTAATTCTGTTTTTAGTCCCCAATCACATAAAATGGAAATTAAGTTGGGAATTTAGTTTAATTTAATTTTCTTTCCAATTACATTAAATATGTCAGATACGTGATTTTACACGGCAATATACAAGATTTGATACAATAGTTAGGGTTAAAAAGGAAGAAATTTTTTTTGCTTCCCCAGTCCCAAAATTGTAAAGTATAATGCTAAGTATTTAAAAGCTTTCTAACCTTTATGACATTATTGGATGGTCACCTAGTGGGAAATGGTTATCATGTTATACATTTAGGGTCTTATAAGGATGGAACTACAAAAGTGGTTTGTTTGTTATTGACAGGTGTGCACAAATTATTCTCTAGTTTTTTTCTTGGATATTTTGAATAATATATTCAACATTTTATAAGCTTTTTCCTTTAGTATGAAAGTGCTCTTCCACTGTTTACATCAATGCAGTGACAGTATCGTGAATGACATTGTAGATGGAGAAGTTACACTTAATTGAATATAGTTACAAACTGATGTCTCATATATGCTCAAAACAGGAAGTAACATTTAATTGAATATGAACTTTACACCAACTCGGGGATGATTATGACTATTTGGCTATCACTGTTTTTTCATGAGCAGATTCTTTACTCATTTTACATAGCATTTGGCTTTGTCCGTCCACTCATTGAGCTGGCTCTCTTTCTTTTGAAATCCACCTGGACACTCTATGATGATTTGATCTACTTATCCCTTCGAAGGGCAACATCTTTATGCTACTGATAGTAATTCATGTTTTGGAGCAGAATGAAATTTCAGCATCTGTAAAGCAAAAAAAGCTTGGGGAACCAATTGGCGATACACTTCTTGGCAAGACTGTAAGTGTGTATCATAATTTTAACATTTTCCACTAGCTTCAGTTATTTTTCTTTTTGGTTTTATATCTACATTCAGCTTATGTATCATTTGTCAATACTTCTCCAAAGAAGCTTACATAGCTTTGATGAGTATGCTTTTAAATATTCTAAGTTGGATCATTGATAAAAAGTTGAATACGAAGGGGTGTAATTATGTTTCCCCAGAATTTTATTTGATGAGAAATATTTGGTGCTAACATAAAAATGAATGTGTGAGGATGCCTATCATACTTATGTTGTTATGTTGATGAGCACTTGGATTTGAAAGACTTATATATAGCATGCTATATTTATTTTACTTGTAAAGGGAGGAGTGCATTCAAAGATTGTGTCTCAGGATGTCCACGAATACGAGTTTAAATTATGTGGCAGTTACAGTCTAAATATCTGCACTCACCTTGTCTACTTTATGGTTTATCTGGCTCACAGTATATGTGGGCTGTTATACTTAGAAATTTGTGGCCCTGAGTTAGTGTTCTCTTCATTCCAATTCTTAGTTCTCTTTGAATAAAAAGAAATCTCTTTGCCGCTGCAGGTATTTATAATGGGCTTTGGAAATATAGGGATTGAACTGGCAAAACGCTTAAGGCCATTTGGTGTAAAAATTATTGCCACAAAAAGGAGTTGGAAATTGCATTCACAAAATTCTCATCAACCCTACGGTATTAACGTTTCACTATTGTGAGGCAAAACTAATACTAAGAGAACTTTTGTTTGACTAACTTTAACATATAGTACTTCCAGTTGAAAATGGCATCAATGATGATTTGGTTGACGAGAAGGGCAGTCATGAAGATATTCACAAGTTTGCTGGCAATGCAGATATTGTTGTTTGTTGCTTGAGGATGAATAAAGAGACAGTAAGAATCTATTTCTTTTGTTTTACAACTTTATGCCTATTATTCTAACGTTGATCCATGTAAACATGTTCATAAAGCACATCTTTTTATGGGGGTCATGGCAAGTGTATTTCTAGACTTTCTTCTAACCCACTTGTTATTCGTATTACTCTCTGTTCACATAATATTATCCAACATAATGTCAATGCTACAAATTTAAAAACTTGACCTACAGTTCTTGGATTTTGTACTTTCAGGTAGGTATTGTTGATGGATTCTTCTTATCTTCAATGAGGAAGGTTTGTTCACCACAATTTTTTTTAATGATGAAATCTTTGTGTGCTGATTTTATAAGATGGTATGCTTTCCAAAATTCGTAATGTTTTTGTGCAAGTTAAGCTACTTTGGACTGAATTTTTATTCCTATCGTGGTTTTATTTGATAGTACTTGGACAAGGTCAAGTTTGGGGAGATAACTTTGTTTTGAATGAGACAATTGTATCCCAAGCTTATTTCCAAATGTTTGGGCAACATAAAAGACTATCATAGTAAAAGAAAACACAAGGAATAGTAATGTTCAAGTAGTGTACAAATAATTTCCCAAGTAATGGAATTTTATTTAGTCAACATCTTGCTGGATAACATTGGTTTCATGGAAAAGGAAGATGTTAAATGATTTAGCTAGGATTGGATGATTTCTTTGATTGTATTCTATTTTTTATGTTGAAAATTTGAATTCATAATTTGTCAATGAGGAGTGATCAATTAGTTTACTTTTCTTTTTCCTCTAAAGAACAACAAATAACATAGTAAAAGTCATATGACAAATATTTTTAATTTGAAAACTATCCAATTTAGTTTTTGTGTCAGATCAGTGAGTTGCTCAAATTCAATGTCTACTGATTCCTAGAGTGCTGATGGTAAAACTTTGAGGTATGGTTGAATGATGTGGTTGCAAGTGGCTGAGTTCTTGTTCTTCATCGCTTTGTAGCTTATTCAAAATCAAACTATTTTATGCGGATGCAGGCAAGAAATATGCAGTTAACAATACCAACTTAAACTACGATGATGCTTAAGTAAAACTAATTAATTGAATGGGAGGAATAATATCAACATTTTAGTTAAAGATCAAGGATGTAAGCTACTAGGTGTAGAAAATGAAAAAGTAGAGAGATACTGGCAATCAGGTAAGAATTGAGAACTATTTGGTTGGTTAAATTTCAAGGTTCACATGTCAAAGTTGAGTTATGGAAAGACTATCAGAAAGTGAATTTTACCGTGCGAATGTCAAACAAACTAGGACAAAAAACTTAAAAATTGCTTCAGACGGCTGTTATCTGATACTCTGCTATGCCACACTAATCCGATTCTTATGAAAAGGGGTTAACATATAGTCTTACAAGGATGCTCAAAATCTCTTTTGGAAATCTATGGTAAGAACATGTGGTTGAATGAACCACAGAATTTAACTTCTCCTTGCACCTTGCGTGCCTTGTTTAAAATTCTTGTTGAGAAATGGAGATTATTAATGTGCTTTGCCAAGTTTATTGTATATAATCTTAAAAGTAGTTAATGCATCTTGGGGACCTTATTGCAACCTCATCCACGAATTGTACACGCAAATTACTTATTTCAGGGTGCTATTTTGGTTAATATTGCCCGAGGAGGTCTCCTGAACTATGATGCTGTAAGGGACCACCTTAATTCTGGCCATTTGGGTGGCTTAGGCATTGACGTAGCTTGGACTGAGCCATTTGATCCTCAAGATCATATTCTAAGATTCAACAATGTGCTAATAACTCCTCATGTTGCTGGGGTGACTGAACATTCGTACAGATCCATGGCCAAGGTATGCTAGTTTAACAAAAGAATCAAGATTCTTGACTTATTGATGAATAACCTGGCTCGTTTATTTACTTTTGCATGTGTTTACTCTTTTTTATCATAGAAAGTTAAAAATGAAATTGAATGATAAGCCAACAGTTTTTAATCCCTACTGTCTGCCAGAAAGATACTGTCAAACAGTTGTCACCTGATTTGTTAGTCATCGGTTAAGCTTTATTTATACTTGTTAGTGAAACATGATGCAACACGCACTTACTAGAGAAGGTTACCTCTAGTACACGCAACTTCGGATCAATCTATTAAAACTTTCAAAAGATGGAACACTCAATTTCTTGTTAGCAGAAACTGATGGCAAGCATCAATTGGTGGGAACGATCAGATTCTTGTATCTGGAATGCCTTTATTACGCCAATCAAATTGTTGTTTGAACATAAATTTCTTGCTTTTTATCGCCTGCATTTGCTTCAATACCATGAATTGCCTGAAAGAGGCAGGAAAACTGTTGCATGGCATCAGAAATGTTTTTAAAGCCTTTACTGCTACTGTCAGAATTTTAATACAAGAAGAAACTTGGTGAACCTCCTACTATATGTTTGTGAAATTTTGACGTCTTATGTAACACCTGCTTTAACAGCAACACCTGTTTGGACCGTTCTGCTAAACATGATGTCTAATAATCGTATTGATGCAGGTTGTAGGAGATGTTGCCCTTCAACTTCATGCTGGGGCCCCTTTGACAGGCATAGAGATTGTGAATTGAGCAAGTTAATTCATTGTTTGTCGCTACGCAAGTATCAATGGATCCCATCTTTAGTGTTTAATGAACCTTCAATCATATGTAATGAAAGACAAAAGTATCTGTTGTTATGTTGTTCCAGGGACTTGGTTTAATGGATGATAACATTTTATTCATATTTGGGATAAGAGGGAACTGATACGAATTAGACCACCAGTCCACCCAAGAAGTTTTCAGACTTTTATCACAAATTAAGTAGATTTCATTTCAGATATATTTTGACAAAAGGGTATTGTTGGGATACCTTTTGTAATTATGTTATAACAATATGTATGTCGAATGAAAATAGTCGAAGCAGCAGTTGTTGCAATTATTACATAGCTAGCCTCCTTTCTTCTTTTCCTCTTCTACTTATTTCTGCCTAATGCCTATGGAGGACAGCCACCTCTAATCAGCAAACCTAACATTGGTGCTTTTATTGATTCCCGTGATATCCAAATGGTAGAGGGTTATAGACAGGTAAGATTGGAAGAAGTGATTGCAAAGCTCACAGCGATGCATGAATCGCAATCCACCCTCGTCGCAAATCAGAATAGTAACATTGAAGCTATTACCAACTCCATCAGAGATCTTGCTCTTGGTTTACAAACTCTGGATGCCAAGATTGAACAGCAGATTTGCCGAAAACAACCTATTGTCCAGCAGCTTCCACCTTCCCAGTTCAACCCACTGCATCCACCAGATCAACATCAACATCATCCTCAACTTCTAGCTCCGCAACCTCCCAGGCACACCACTTATGAAGACTATGAGGCTCGATGTTCCTCGACTTTTGGGCGACAATTCGAAAGCATGGATATCCCGTATTCAAAGATATTTTGACGATTATAATACCCCTGTTGCTCAACGTTTATTGATTGCCTCTTTTCACTTAGATGGTTCTACTCTTGAGTGGTTTGATTGGATGAATAACAGTGACTTGATTGTTAATTGGGAGGGATTGTTTTTATTGCGGTCGATAAACAGTTTGATCCATGAAGACTATTTTGGCAAACTAAATAAATTGGTACAAACTTCTACCATCACTGCGTATCAAACACAGTTTGAGCAGTTAGTGAATAAGCTACCTGGGATTCCAGAAAATGTGTTGGTGAGTTGTTTTGTTTCAGGTTTACGGCAGGACATTCGTAAGGATGTTCAAGTCGCCAAATCTCAATCTCTCGTCCAAACAATGGGGTTAGCCAGATTGTACTCTGATAAATCAGCTGACCATAGATTCCAATCCAATTCATACACCGATAAACCCTGGATGAAATCATATACACCCTTCCAATCTGACCAACGCCTTCCGTTATTCCCAACCCCTACAACTGCAAAACCCCTTTCTAAAGGCCCACCCCAACCTTATACCCTATTAAGAAACTTACCATAGCTGAAATGTTGGCCTGTCGAGAGAAGAGATTATGTTACAATTGTGATGAGAAGTTCCACAAGGGTCATAGATGTAAGGGAAAATTATTTTTGTTGCTGATAGAGGATGATGATGTCGACATACCTACTGCAGACTTTGCCAGTTCCTCTGTCTCACTTGACTACGAGTCTGTCCTTTACACTCCAGAATTGGCCTCCATGCGATGGCTGGCCAATTTTGTCGTCGTACGCTAAAATTAAAGAGTCACATTGCAGCAACTTCAGTTCAAACCTTAATTGATGGGGGCAGTACCCACAATTTCATTCAAGAGCGAATTGACGTTTTTGAAGCTCCCAATCATTACTTCGCCACACTTTGACGTAATGGTTGGCAATAGAAAATCACTAGTTTGTGAGGGTTATTGTCCGCAGGTCAAGTTGACATTAGGAGAGGAGGACTTCCTCATTGATTTTTAAGTCCTCGAATTAAAAGGAGCAGATGTTGTATTGGGGGTTCAGTGGATGGCTTTGTTGGGTAAAATCACCACTAATTATCAACAACTCACAATAGAATTCACCTACAATGGTCGTGATATCAAATTGCAGGGTGACATTCCTCACAAAGCAGATGAAGTCCAGTTGCATCAACT
>JAOTIZ010000201.1:6350390-6362708 GCA_027123425.1 Erythroxylum panamense
ATAGTAAATTAGATTATAGAAAACATAAACAAAAAATAAAAATCACTTTTGTGGATTTTATAAATTTTGAAAACTGAAAAAAATCAAAACCAAAAATAGAAATAAAAAACTCAAACTAAATTTGGAAAAAAAAAACTAAAAAAAAAAGAAACAAACGGGCCTTAAGTTTATGTTATTTTAAGACCACGTAAAGTTTATTATTTGGAACTAAAGCATGTCGGATTTGTTAATCACAAAACTGGTTGAATCATTATGTTATTCAGTTCCAAATATTATGTTTAAATTTTAGTTACTTATAATTTGATGCTAATGAATTGTAATATTATCAGTAAGGATGGGAATAGGCCGACCTAAATTTTTAAAATGTTTTTTAAAAAATTAAAAATATGAAACAACTTTTTTAGTTGGGTATAATTCTGGCCTACCAAAGCCCAGGCTTATCCGAGATTCAATTCTTCTAAGTAAAATGATATTGTTTTACTTATAATAAATGAGCCTCGAGTCAATATGAGTCTAGGCCTGACTTATGGGCTGACCTATTAAAAACAACTAAATTTAGGCCTATAGGCCAAGAATTGACATCCCTAAAATATTATGGATAAACTAAAGATCATTGTTATATAATGTTTTGAAATCGCCCAAAGGTGGTTTGTTTATTATATAGTTCATGAGCATGCATGTAAGTAATGTATGTATACAATTAGTTGTGTTTAGATATGTAAAGATAGTACATATTTCTAGTTGGTCTATGTATAATTATGGAATTATGTATAAATTAAGCATCGTTATGTGTTGTATGGTATGTTAATAAATTACCCAAAGGTGAATATTAATATACAATTTCTAAAGTTATATATGTAGTATGTTGTTGAATGATTCAAAGCATTAATACTAAGTTTTTTTTCTTCTTCCTGCAACACTATTGCTATGTACTGAAATCTCTTCTCTTTTACAGCATTTAATGTACTGAACTTCTTTTAATGGAGTAAATAAATCCAATTCTACCTTGGGATTTTGGACTTGGATTTGACACTCATAATTAAAAAAACTAGCAACTCTAAATGTTTTGAGCAATGATGAGGATAAAGTCCATTTTAACAACCGGAAAAGGTCAAATAGGTTAAGTCTGATGTATATGAAGAAGAAAATTGTTAGCAATATTAAGTCTGCTCTTCCAAAAACTGAAAACATTAAAAAATTGCTACAATTTATGGAAGAGTGATCCCTGCTGACTAGTCTCTTGGTGGGACTCTTATAGGTAAGTTGACCAATGTGAAACTTTAATAAACCACGTACTATACGTGAACATGTCATTGGGATGACAAATATTGCAACAAGACTTAATTCTTTAGGAATGGAAGTGGATGAGAACTTCCTTGTGTAGTTTATCTTGTGAACTCATTACCACCTGAGTTTGGTCTCTTCCAAATAACTATTATAACATGAAGGACAAATAGAATATGCATGAGTTGCACAATATGTTGTTCAAGAAGAGATTAAACTCAAGAAATAAGGAAGTCACTCCATTAATTATATCAAGAATCATGGAGCTAGTAAAAAAGGTGGAAAGAAGCATGGGAAGAAAGTGAAGGAACCCCTGAAAGCTAATGGGGAATCCCCTTAATTCAAAAAAAAAGAACAAGATGCATGAAAATGTCATTTATGTAGGAAGGTTGGGCATTTCCGTAATCAATGTTCCAAACATAAGGCATGGTTTAAGAAGAGGGGTAAGTCTAATGCTTATGTATGTTATGAAACAAACCTTGCTAAAAGTTCCTTTTAATACTTGGTGGATTAATTCTGGTTGCACCACTCATATTTCTAATACCATACAAGGATGACTTGTTAATTAAACCGTAAGACCAAATGAAATATTTGTCTACATAATCAAAGAAATGAAAGTTCCGATGGAAGCCTTTAGGATTTATTGCTTAATCCTAAACATTGGATATCATTTGGACTTACGTAAAACTTTTTATGGACCTACTATATCTAGGAATTTAATTTGGACTTACGTAAAACTTTTTATGGACCTACTATATCTAGGAATTTATTTTGGACTTACGTAAAACTTTTTATGGATCTACTATATCTAGGAATATAGTTTCTTTATCCAAAATTGATAGATCTAGATACTCATTTAAATTTAGTTATAGTAGTTTCAGTTTGTATAAATATAACCACATAATTGGTGGTGGTATCCTATGTGATGATTTATATAAATTAAACTTTGATGTTGTTTATACTGATGCTTTATTGACTTTGAATTCCAATATTGGTATCAAATATAGTTTGATTAATAATATATCCACTTAATTATAACATAAACTTTTGGGACACATTTTTAGAATAGTTTGAAAGATTAGTAAAGAATGAAATAATTCATGATATTGTATTTTTTATCTTAACTTTTGTGTGGATTGTATTAAAGGCAAACAAACAAAACACACAATAAAGAATAGAACCACAAGAAACACCCAGCTTTTTAAAATGATTCCCATTGATGTGTGTGGACCATTTGATATACGTGCATTAATAAAGAAAAATATTTTATCACTTTTATAAATGACTATTCATGTTATGGATATGTCTATTTGTTCCATGATGAATCTCAGGCTGTAAATGCCTTAGAGCTGTATATTAATGAGGTTGAAAGATAATTAGATAGAAAGGTGATGATAGTCAGGTCTAATATGGGTGGTGAATATTACGATAAGTATGATTAAAGTGGTCAAAATCTTGGTCCTTTTTTAAAATTCCTTACAAGACATGATATTTATGTATAAGACCCTATGCTGAGCACACCACAATGAAATGGTGCATTAGAATTAGATAATAGAACTTTATTAGATATGGTTCGGAATATGATGTGCAATTCATCTTTACCCATTATTTTTATACATATGCTGTAATAACTATTATACATGTATTGAATAGGGTTCCTAGTAAAACAGTTCTAAGGACTCCTTTTAAACTTTAGAATAGGAGGAAACCTAGTTTGAGGCATTTACTTGTTTAGGGTTGCTGGGCAGAAATTAGGTACTAAATCCACATAAAAAATAGATGCAAAACAGTCATTGCTTTTTTATTGGTTATCTAGAGAAGTCTAAAGGGTTTAGATTTTATCATCATATCTACACTACGAAAATTATGGAAACTGGGAAAGTCATGTTTATTAAATGTGGCGAGACTAGTGCCAGTGAAACACCACATTGAGTGGATATTCAAGAAATAGGAGTGTAAATTCCTATAGTCGTACAAGTTCTTATGGCTTATACATCTACTCAATTTGTTGTTTTATGAGTTATTAAACCGTTTAATAATCATAAAGAACAACAAATATAACTCTTTTAGAAATTTAGGATGTTACAAGGCCGCCAAATTAGTTCCTAAAAGATTTACTCATAAAGATGACAATGATTATAAGGATACTTTCTCATCAGTTTTTAAAAAGGATTTACTTAAAATTATTATGATTTTAATGGCTTATTATGATATGGAAATGCACCAAATGGATGTCAAAACTACCTTTCTAAATGGAGATTTAAAAGGAAAAGTTTACATGGACCAACCATTAAGGTTCGTAAAGGCTAAAAAAGAAGTACATGGTGTATAAATTGAAGAAATCAATGTATGGACTTAAACAATCTTTTTGGTTATGGTATCTTAAATTCAATGATATTATTGCTTTCATTGGATTTAAGGAAAATACTGCTCACTAAGAGTAAGTATATTTTTCTTCTCTTGTATGCTAATGACATCTTACTTGTAGCTAATGATCTTGGTCTATTAAGTAAGACTAGGAAATTTCTCTCTAATCATTTTGAAACGAAAGATATGTGTGAGGTAAGATATGTGATAAGTATAGAAATATTTTATGATAGATCACAAGGATTACATGGTTTATGTCAGAAAGCCTATGTTAATAAAATGTTAGGAAGAGTTAGGATGAACAAGTGTTCAGCATCACCCATTTCAATTTAGAAAGGGGACAAGTTTAGCCTCATACAATGTCCAAAAAGTGATTTAGAACATAAGCAAATGGAATAAATTCCCTGTGCATCTGTGATTGGAAGTCTAATGTATGCTCAAACATATATAAGACAAGTTATAAGCTTTGTAGTGGGAATGTTGGGGAGATAGCAAATTAAACTTGGTATGGATCACTGGAAAACTACAAAGAAAGTTATGAGATATCTGTATTGAATTAAAGAAAATATGCTCACTTTTCAAAGGTCTGATCACCTTGAGGTGGTTGGATATTCAAATTCAAACTTTGTCAGCTGTATAAATACAAGAAAATCCACATTTGGCTATATTTATCTATTAGTTAGAGGAGTCATGAGTCATCTCATGGAAGAGCACAAAGCAATATGTAATTACTACATCCACTATGGATGTTGAGTTTGTAGCATGTTTGAGGCCATGATTTAGGCTGTATAAATTTATTTCAGGGCTTAGGATTGTTGACAGTATAGTCAAGCTACTGAAAATTTACTATAATAATTTTGTAGCAGTTTTATTCTCCGAAAATAACAAGTATTCCAAAGGGGTTAAACACATAAAACTAAAATACTTTATTATTAAGGAGGAGGTTCAAAAAAAAGTGGAGTGTCAATATAACATATTAGTACTAATCTTATATTAATTGGCTGTTTAACAATGCCCAAAATATTTTCTAGTCATGTAAAGAGCATGGACATTATGTGTACTTATGATTTTTAGACAATAATATCATATTGGCTCCTATTATGTATTTGATACTACTCTTTAGGCATTAATGAATATATTATTTCTGAATTTTTGTTTTCTTCTTTATGTATTTGATTGTAATGTATGTTGTTGAAAACAAAACTGAATGAGTTCTTTAAAAAAGGGGGCACTAATGTTAAATCTCATTATGTACTTCCCATTTATAATTGTGATTAAAGAGAATGGCTAATATAGTGGTACATAGAAAGGAATATGTTAAATTAATAGTGTATAACAGTCATGATCCTTATTAATGTTAAACTTAATTATTATTATTGATGATAACAGTATACGTGAATGGAGACTATTTATACATTATGATTATGATAGCCTACATAAAGTCAATAGGAGAATGTTTAGTCATTTAAGTGACTTATGTGTAAAAAGGCAATTAGGGGATCTAATAATTCATTAAAGGGACTTTTAGCTATTGTGATGGGAAGTTTTAAACTGACTAATGGATGTCAATTACTAAAGTCTAGGTTCCATCTCTGCTGATTGATGAGTTCTCTTCTCGTTGTATACCATCAAGAACATAAGCGAGATTCGAAGGTTGGGAAAGAGAGATTGACTAAGCAATTTACGCTTATAATCATTTTTGCATTACTGAGCGATGAAAAAGGATCAGTATTTAAAAATTGTCTTTGTATTGAAGTAGAATTCTAAATATGAATGTATATATATGAGTTCTATAAATTTGTAGATCCAACCATATTTATAAAATTACTCATAATGGAATATGCATTTTCAGTGCTTATGGCCCTTTGATTTGACAAGGCTAAGTTGGTATACGTCGTTCTTGGGCCTTCACTAAGATGAATACTCAAATTAGTTCAGCGAAATATTGGTTACTCACAGCGTTTCAACGCTTAGAATGAGATTATTCCTCTGATATTGTCGTGTCTTCCTTTGGTTTTTATGGTATTTTCGAAATGGCATTCAGTTTAACACTGTTAGTTTTCATCCTGCTACCGCCACTCTAGATTAAGTGAATTTATGTAATTGTTGCAGCTAACTCATTTTCCCAGGAAACTCTTCTTATAATTATTTCTTTTTTAAAAAGGACACTTTGACCTTAATATTTACATTTAAATATAAATTGGACTAACGTTTCAAAATTTTCAAAAGTAAAACCCAACACTTTAAAAATATTCAAATTGAATCTTTTATAAACATAAAACAGATAGAGGCATGACTCCATCAATCTTCTGTCATGTCATTAATGGTATAACTTCACAATATCTACATGTGTGTCACATGAATATGTGAGATTCATCTAATTTAAAACTAGCCAAATTTAAATTATTTTAAACAAATTTTATTTATTTTTATCAATTTTAAATTAAATGAATTACACTAATATAATATAATTAAACATAATCTAGACTCTAATATTGTCAAAACCCCAAATTTTATTGTTTAATATGCATCAATCAGTTTTTCCTTGACCATAAAATATAATGTAACGATACGATAAATTTGCTTTTTTTTTTACCCTCCTTAAGATTGTAAGCCTTCACTAGATTTTTAAAAGATAAATGTTGATGGGGGACAAGTACCAAAAATCTCTCTTAAGTTTGAGAATTATTATAAGTGGTATTTTATACCCTTGCAGCCAATCACTTGGATGCAATTTGATGTATGACATTATTAATTAATTAATAAAAGGCATTCTTTATTTTTGTGTATTTAGTCAATTACATTTGATGTTTTAATAATGAAATAAAATCTCTAGAATAATTACTAAGTAATTGAAATTATGATGAAATCATAATTATGATATTCAATTTACATTTACGTATTATTCCTAAATGCTTCTAGTTGCAGTTTCATCAAGACTGAAATAGAAAAACTAGCACACATTATGTTTCGTTCTTATAAAGAAAGAAATTGATCACATAAATTAACATATAGAGATACTTAAACTAATGTGTGAGTGATTATTAGAGAATAAATCACTGAACTAACCCGACTACGGGAATCTCAAATAAAATATTACTTATGTGTTTGTGAATTTTCTGATAATGATGGTTGTATAATTAATTCTTAGACTTGAGATTACTAAGTATCTCGTGTGGGAATCTTTTTTATGTTACTTATGAACCGTGCTAGGATTATTTAGTCCATAGTATTTAAATGCAATCTGAACTATACGAAGATAGTTGCCTAAGTTAATATAGGATTCATCACTCTAAAGTAATTAGAGAGAATATTCTGTTATCTTAATTAATAATAATTTATGGAATTTTCTTGCCAAAGTGAATTGAGATTTGAAAAAGGTGTTTTCAAATTTTAATTGTAAATCAATTACTAATGAGCAAAAACGAATATGATTGAACCAAAAGAGTAGACACTATACCCATGCTCTGTTCATTTGGAGGATTAAATTATATATGATAACCATACATGGACAATTTAAGTCAAATTACTTTAACATTATTGATATTTCGGTGGTCATCACATATTGCTAGAAGTTAATTTTGATATATGATTATAAATTGTTTAATTAGAGAATTATAGATAAATTAAAATGAGTTTAATTTATTTGATTCTAATTAAGAATTAGAATTAGAATTTATAATCATTGTTAGTATATTAGGAACTTAATGGATCACACATAAAAGAGTAATTTGTGAAAGAAAAATCAATTTAATTAAGTTGAGCTTAATTATAAAGTTTGAGAAACTTTAGAAATCAAATATGAGATATTTGATTTTATTAAGATTTAAATTAATTAGATAAAAATCAATTTAATTAAGTTGGACTTAATTATAAAGTTTGAAAACTTTAGAGATGAAAAATGAAATATTTGATTTTATTAAAATTTAAATTAACTAGAATTAGAATTAGAATTTAATTATAATTAAATAATTTAATTTAATAAAAATTAAAACTCCTAATGATTTTTCTATTAATAGGAAGAAAGTTTAGAAGCTAGCACTTTTCTTTTTTTCCTCTCAAAAGTTTTGAAAATTTGCTTTTATAGATATCGTTAGAGGTTGGATAATTGAATAGCTCATGATTGACACAGTGATAATTTTGTCAAAAGATTTCAACAGAAAACATAAATCAGGTATGATTCATACTTTACAATTCATGTTGTTATTCAAGTTATATTCATACTTTACAATTCGTGTTGTTATTCAAGTTATACAATTATCAAGATCCGATTGGAATCTATAAAATTTTATTTTCCGTTGTGCCCGTGATTTGCTCATCACGGTATCAGAGCTTCCGTTAATTGTTTAACTTGGATATGGTGCTTGATTATTGTTGATTTTGATTTTATTTTTAAAATACCGTTTTAAGATCCTAAATATGTATATGCCATTGTTTGGTCTGTATATGCCACTATTCTAGAGAATTGTTTTCTATATGCATTTGTGTATGTTCTAGCTTCTCGTATTTGACTTTAAAAATTAGGATTATGCTTGTATGTTCCTTGTTTCTGTTACTGTCTGTGCTTAGGCATGAGTGCATCTATGAAAATCTAAACTCTTGAAAGCAAGTATATGCTTTACTGCCTGTCTAGTTATGTTCTGGAATTGACGAATCAGACTTCCATATTCATGTTTCTTTTCTGGAAATTTATTTTGTGTCTTTTCCGTTTTCTCCCATCTGATTATTACCTTTGCTTTATGACTTTAAAAATCACCATCGGATCTTAAAACCAGTGGTGATTTGGCACTAGTTAAGACTAATTAAAGCGTTGCATCCCCATCAACCCACTAGGTTTCTCACAACGCCAAATGTCGCTAGCATTGCTAGATATCATTAAACAGTTGTGAAAAACATCTTAAAGTATTTGAGCAGAATTAAAGATGTTTTTTTAGTCTACAGAGGAGCTGAACTGAGAGTTCAGGGATAATCAGATGATAGTTTCCAATCAGATCGCGATGATAGCATACACAATCAAGGTACATGTTCACAATAAATGGTGGTATTGGAAGAGTTTCAAACAACCAAACATTGCAGCTTCAACAACTAAAGTAGAGTACATTTCAATGTTAGAGGCGGCATAGGAAGCGGTTTGGATCAAAAAGTTTATCATTGAACTTGGAGTAGTTCTTAGCGTTGTCAAGTGTATAGTATTGTATTCTGACAACAACGATGCTATTGTACAAGCAAAGGAATCAATATCTCATCAACGATCTAAGCATGTACTTAAGAAGTTTTACTTGATCAGTGAGATAGTGGAGAGGAAAGACATAGTATTGCAGTGAGTTCCAACTAAAGAGAATCTTGCAAATCCTTTTATTAAGTCATTGTCTCATAAGAGACATGATCGACATATGAATGGATACAGTATTAGATACATAAGCGATTGGCTTCAGTGCAAGTGAAAGATTGATAATTTATGTCCTTGCAACCAATCATTTGGATGAAGTTTGGTATATGTAATTATTATTTAATTAATAAAAGGCATTCTTTATCTTTGTATATTTAGTTAATTACATTTGATTTTTTAGTAATGAAGATAAAATCCCTCAAATAATTACCATGTAATTGAAATTATATTAAGATAATAATTGTGATATTCAATTTTCATTTACATATTATTCATAAATATTCCTAGTTGCAGTTTCATCATGACAGGATATTGTTGAAACTGTAAAACTAGCACACATTATATTTCTTTCTTATAAAGAAAGTAACTGATTTCATAAATTAAAGTATGAAGATACTTAAACTAATGTGTGAGTAATTATTAGAGAATAAGTCATTGAGCTAACCCTGTTATGAGAATCTTAAATGGAATATTACTTACGTGTCTATAGATTTTCTCGTAATGATGGTTGTATAATTGATCATTAGACTTTAAGATTACCAATGTATCTCGTATGGGAATTACTTTATTTTGATGCTACTTATGAACCGTCCTAGGATGATTCAGTCGGTAGTACTTAGATACAATATGAACTATAGGGAGATAATTGAGTAAGTTAATACATGATTCATCACTCTAAAGTAATTAGAGAGAATATTCTATTATTTTTTATTAGTAATGATTTGTGGAATTCTCAAGGCCAAAGTGAATTAACATTTGAAAAAGACATTTTTAAATTTCAATTATAAATCAATTACTAATTAGCAAGAATGAACATAATTGGACCAAAAATAGACATTATATTCATACTCTGTCCACTTGGAATATTAGATGACGAAAGATTTAAAGTATACATCATAACCATACATGGACAGGTTAAGACAAATCACTTTGACATTCCTAATATTTGGGTGGTTATGACATAATTGTTAGACATCAATCTTGATCTATGATTATAAACTGTTTAATTGAAGAATTAAAGATAAATTAAAAGGAGTTTTAATTTATCTTATTCTAATTGTGAATTAAAATTAGAAATAGAATTTATAATCATTGTCAATATATTAGGAGCTTAATGGGTCATACATAAAAGAGCAAATTATGAAAGAAAAACTAATTAAATTAAATTAAACTTAATTATAAAGTTTGAGAAATTTTAGGGATCAAATATGATATATTTGATTTTATTAAAATTAAAATAATTAGAATTAGAATTTGATTATAGTTCTAATTATAATTATAATTAAATAATTAAATTTTAATAAAATAGAATTTCTAATGATTTTTCTATTAACAGGAAGAAAGTTTAGAAGTTAGCACTTTTTTTTCTTCCTCTCAAAATTCTTAAGAAATTGCTTTTATGGATATTGTTAGAGGTTGGACGAGTGAACAAATCGTGGTTGACACGGTAAAGAATTTGTCAAAAGATTTAAACAGGAAACACTAATTAAATATGACTTATACTTTACAATTCGTGCTGTTATTCAGGTTATATAACTCCCGTGATTTGATCATGGTTGGATTCAAACATTAAGAAATGACAAGGGGATTTAATATTTACGAAATCTTCTCCAGTAATTGTTAATTTGACTAGCCAAGGATTTTTAAAAACCACCTGCTTATATTTGAGGGAAAAAAAGTTAATTATAAATGACATTATTGATATTAATATTATAAATAATAAAATTTTAGTTTATAAATATGTTTTTATTGAATAATAATAATATTTACTAAAAATATCTAATAATAATTATATAATTAATTCTTCTTTAAAACATATAATTATGAAGAGTGACGTGATTTAAGAATTTAATGAGAAGAGAATCAGGTGGTGGAGAAGAGAATTGGGTGGAGAATATTTTTGAATCTTTAGATTAATTGATTTTAACTTGATTAAATATATTTTAAATTTTAATAAATTTTAATATAATTTATAAATTACTAAAGGTCAATTAAAAGTCCAATAAGCTCACCTATTGGCTGGAAACAACTTAGAGATGATTAAAGCCACAAAACAGTGGCTATCCCCTGTGTTTGAGATGAAGGATATGGGTGAAGCCAGGTATGTCCTAGACGTGGAAATAGTGAGAAACCGTCCCAAAAAGCTTCTTGATTTGTGTCAAGAAGCATACATCAACAAAGTCTTGGAACGTTTTAGAATGCACTATTCTAAACCTGTTGACACTCCTGTTGAGAAGGGTCTAACCTTAAGCCTTGATCAATGCCCAAAAACAGATAACGATAAGAAGAAAATGAGCATGGTTCCTTATGCAAGTGCCATAGGAAGTTTGATGTATGCCATGTTATGTACAAGGCCAGACATATGCTTTGCGGTTAGCCTGGTAAGTCGCTACCAGAGTAACCCTGGACCTGCTCATTGGCAAGCTGTCAAGAGAATCTTGCGCTACCTTCGTGGTACAAGTAACCTAGTCCTCTGCTACCAGGGTGGAGACTTAAGGTTAAAGGGATATTCGGATGCCGATTGGGGTGTTAACCAGGATGAGTCCAATTCAACCTTAGGATATGCCTTTATCTTTAATGGAGGGGCCATATCATGGTTTAGTAAGAAGCAGGACTACATTACTTTGTTGACTATGGAAGCAGAGTACGTTGCTAGCTGTCTCGTTGTGCAAGAGGCAATTTGGTTGAGAAGCTTTCTTCAGGCTCTCGACCTCACTCCGAGAGTTGATGAGCCTGTTGAAATGCTCTGTGACAACACTGCTGCTATCCAGTATGTGAAGGATTCAAAATTCCATGGGAAAACCAAGCATATCAAAAGACGTTATCATTTTGTTCGAGATGCTATTAAAAGGAAAGAGATTGCCATTAAGTATATATATACTAACAAGATGATTGTTGATCCCATGACTAAACCTATACTTAGAGATTCTTTCAAAGCTCATGTGACGAGTCTAGGTTTGTGTAGGGTTTAGATGTTCAGATCAATTTTGTTCTTGTGATGGACATATTTTTCCCTTTTATATTGAACATTTATGGAATATATTTTTCTGATTTTGTTTTTCTCCTTTAAATGTTCATTTATATACGACTGTGTGGTTGGCCACATTAAACCGTCACCCAGGCTTTTGATTGACCTTGTCACACGGGTAATCTCCCTGATGCTTAAGTAGCATATAGGATGAGACTTAACCATATTAACACTGAGTGTATATAATATTGGGTTATCTCCATATTTGTGTTATATGGATGATTAATGATTGAATTGTATAGTCGCCTTA
>JAOTIZ010000201.1:6374493-6396532 GCA_027123425.1 Erythroxylum panamense
TAATGTTGGTCAATCTTTTAATGCACTCTTATGTTATTACATGATTATGTATGATGAGTTGTCACTTCTATATAGATTAGTTATTACTCACTACGCTATATGTTTAGCACGATGGATTTACCCCGTGTAGGTTCATAGAGAGGATTATTAAATATTGGGACAAGTCAACCGCAATGGCCAATGAAGTCTAAGTCTTGTTTTGAGAAAAATGTATTCTGAATTTGTTTTGGGCTTGATCCTGATGTATATGACTTTTGAATTTGTTTGAAGGTTTGTAATAACCTTAATACATGTTGATCTTCGAATTTATGGTATGTAATATGATAGACACAATATGAATGATATGTTATGTACTGTAAGTTTGCTTGAGATTTTGGGTATGCACGTAAGTTGTGTTTCGTGTGTTTTGGGATTTGATTTCAGTTCGATATTATCTGTTTGTATTGTTTTGTGTGGCATTCATATATCCTTTCAGAGGGTATGTGAGTATTACATAACATCGAATCTTGAAGCACAAAAAAGATTATGTCATCTCCAAAAGCGTACAGAAAATATTCATCCTTCTTGTACAAGTGGTTGGAAGCCATGTAAAGGATCAGATAAAGTTAAAACATCTGACATCTGCACATATAGTGACGATTCTGAATCAGAAAGATAAGAAGATAAGACGGAAATCTCTCCAACCACTCAAATGAAAGAAAATCCCCTACAGATAAAGATAGAATCTACTTTTTGAAAAAAGTTGATACAATGTAATTTTTTTAAACTTTAGAATCCGTACTTTAAGTCTACCTGTATGAATAAGCTCCTTAAGGTGGTAATGGTGGCATCAAGCAATTTCTATGTTTCTCTTCCATGTAATATCTTCCATTATAAAATAAAATCTCTCCTTTCTACGGTTACAGTTTACAACTTCCATTTTAAAAACCATACTCTTCTGCTAAAATTTTTAGTATACGTCTTCAGGTGGGAAACAAATTAAGGTTGTGTTGGACTTTACTAAAGGAAACATCTAAAGTAGTTACCTTACTTTAAAGTTGAAGCTGATAAAAAACTTGACGAAAACCTGGTAAAGCTATGGTGAAAACACTAAAAATGCAGATATGGAAGTATAATGGACCTTTAATTTGAAAATGTAAAATTGTTATGCATACAATTAAATCATGACTTCTTATTTTATGGAGAAATTTATACATGGATTATCTAGAGTAGATTTAGATTTTGTAGCATTGATAAATAAAATAATTACATCTCTTTTTGAAGAATTTATTAATATTATAACTGGTTGGGTCGGTCGTGCTAGGCTCAAGCTCAGACTCAGAACGGCGCATGGGCCGATTGGCCCATCCCTTGATAATTGACCTAATTTTTATAGGTATTAGCTATATAAATTCATTACCTCATCATGAAAAAGGTACGACTTTCAAGAACCCTATTATTCTTTATTCACTAGCCACCAAAACTTTCACAAAAGACTAACTTGAGCGTCGGAGGGGCCTACCGACAGTCAACCCTCGGTGTGCCTTCGTTGTTTTGCAGGTGTTTCTGAACCAAAGTCAACCAATTTCATGGATCCAAGCAGCAGCGCCCAGCCCCACCAAAATCCGACAGAACCAATAACAAATAGTGACAACATAGAGGATGAAGATTCGTTCCTAATCTCATTAATCTTTAATATTCTTAAAAGCTTAGGTTTAATAAAATCTTTTATTTCTTCTCGCGATTAAGATATATGAGTTTTATATTTTTTTATTTAGTGATTTTATGTTGTAAAATTTTAAGTTTACCTTGTTATGATATGTTATTTTATGATGTGTTGCGAAGATGGCAATTCTGAATCAGAAAGATAAAATGAAAATCTATGCAACCACTAATATGACAAAAAATCCCCCTATAGATAAAGATATTCCCCTGTAGATAAAGATAATTTTGCTTTTTGAAAAGAAAACCTTTATTAATAGAAAATATTATTAAAAAATAAGGATCAACAGATAAAACCATCAATGATGAATTAGAATTAGTAAAACAGAAAATAAAGAAAAATTAGTCTCACCCTACAATTTTGGGCTATAAAAGAAAAGAAATAAACTTAGAAATGATATATAAACAAAAGATTATTAAAGTAACTGCTATGAGATATAATTTAGAAGATTAAAAAGAATTTAAAATAAAATATCTTCCACTATGAAATAAAATATGTACAATTTACAACTTCCATTTTAAAAAACATATTCTACGAAAATCTTTAGTATATGCCTTACGGTATGAAACGAATTAAGGTTGTGTTGGACTTTGTTGAAGGAAGCATCAAAAGTAGTTACTTTAATGTTAGAGTTGAAACACTAGATAAATATATAAATTTCTCTAGAAAATAAGAAGTCGTGATTTAATTATATGCATAACAGTTTTATAGTAGTCTTAATTCATTTCTTACCTTAACGCGTATACTAAAGATTTTAGCAAAAGAGTGTGGTTTTTAAAATGGAAGTTGTAAATTGTATGCAAAAAGGATTTATTTTATTTTATAGTAGAAGATATTACAAGGAATAGATATATAAAAATTGCTTGATGCCCTTATTACTAACCTAAAGAACTTGTTTATACTTGAAGTTGGATTTTAAATTTAACAAAAATCATATCTCAACTTTTTTTCAAAAAAAGTAGATTATATGTTTTTCTGTAGAAGGATTCTCTTTCATCTTAGTGGTTAGAGAGATTTCCATCTTATCTTCTTATGTTTTTTATTCAAAATCTTTACTGTATGCACAGACGTCAGATGCTTCAATTTTATCTTTTCCTTTAAATAGATTCCAACCCCTTATATGAGAAGAACAAATATTTTTATATGTTTTTGGAGATGACAAAATCTTTTCTTTACTTATAATTAGATATTATCTTGCCTTTTTCAATCATGCTTATTTTCATTTTCACAAAATTTTTAACAGCTAGTGGTGTCTTTTTGGTTGGAGCTATCATTAAAAAAGAAAATTTGCCTTTTTTGGCATAGGAATATCAATCTCGTCTCGATTCCTCTTCTGTAATGAATATCATTTTCACCATTTTTAGAAAAATCTTTTTGTAGCTTAGTAATAAAATGATAAGCATCATATCATTCTTCTTCACGAAAATTTGGACTAGTAGATAATATCTTTAATATCAAGGTATCTTTCAAAATTATTGTATGATTATTTAGATAACAACCTTTAACCCCTTCTTGGATCTTTCTTGGATCTATCTGGGGCTAAATTTGCTAACCAATAAATTCTTTTATCAATGAAGAATAGCAAGTGGACAATATATCTTCAAACTATCTTAGCTCTATTAACTAGGCTATACAGTTTTTGTTCTGAATAATTGTAGTGGTTTATCTAATTTCTAGCATAGAGGCAGTATTTAAAAAAGGATTTCGAACCTATGCTAGAAAAAGCAATTTTTCTTCTTTAACGATTGCCCCCACCGAAAAGACACCATTGGTTGCTAAAAATTTTGTAAAAATGAACATAAGCATGATTGAAAAAAGCAAGATAAGATCTAATCCTGAATCACATAAAAGATGAAGTCATCTCTGAAAGCATACAAAAATGTATATTCTTCTTGTACAAGTGACTTGAAGTCATTTAAAGAAAAAGATAAAGTTGAAACATCTAGCATTTATACATACAATGACAATTCTGAATTAGAAAGATAAGAAGATAAGACAGAAATATCGCTAACCACTCAGATGAAAATGAATCACCCTTCAGGAAAAGATAAAACCTACTTTTCGAAAAAAATTCATAAGATGTAATTTCTGTTAACTTTAGAATCCAAACTTCAAGTCCACTTGTATAAATAAGCTCCTTAGGATAGTCATGACATCAAGCAATCTCTATGAATTTCTTCCTTGTCATATCTTTCACCATGAAATAAAATCTCTCCTTTCTACAGTTACAATTTACATCTTCCATCTTAAAACTATACTTTTCTGCTAAAATCTTTACTATACACCTTAAGGTAGGAAACAAATTAAATTTGTACTAGACTTTACTAAAGGAAGCATCAAAGGTAGTTATCTTACTTTAAAGTTGGAGCAGAAACGCTCCATAAAAGATGCTTATCATTTTACTACTTTGAGAAAGGCAAAACATTTTCCCATTAATGCAGATACTAAGTTATGAAAAGAATTTTCTAAATACAATGAAAATAATATTATAAAAACTGTTATTTTTGACATAAAGGCAACATTTAAAAAAGGATTTCAAACCTATTGGTTGCTGAAAATTTTGTGAAAACGAACATAAACATGATTGAAAGAGACAATATAAGATCTAATCATGAAGTATAGAAAAGATAAAAGCATACAGAATGTACATGTCCTTCTTGCAGATGTAGCTAGAAGTCGTTTAAAGGAAAAGATAAAGCTGAAACATGTGTGCATGTTTTATTTTTAACGTTTTATTATGTTTTTTAAATTCACATCTAAAATTATTTTATCTTAAATTTTCCAAATCTATAAAATATTTTAAGATCTAATTCTAAAATAACACACATTCTTTTTTTTTTTTTGGTCTACCCCTAATAACATTCATTTGATCATTAATCACCCCCGGAATTAAGGATGTGCTTCTCGGTCAGCAACATTTAAAAAATCGATCAAACATGTAACAGTAATCCCTTTCAACACCTAGTTGTTTCACTTCTAATCACCGAACATCTAGAGTAAAGCAGCCACATACTCTACCTAGCTTAACTCCTCACCTGACACCCTGTTCCTCGCATAAAGTTGTGTGTTATTCTAATGTCATTCCCTCTAAATGAAGTGCAACTAGGGAAATTCAATTTCACTAAATCCAGTAAGTGACGCATATTGACCTAGAGGAGTTACTGAGTGATTTTGTAAGAAGCAAAAAGAAGGTATCTACAGAATCGTTTCCATCAAAGTCAAAACCAAAAGCATGCTTATCAAGCACATATACTGATGAAGAGGTCATTGAGTAACACCAAAAACTGTCAGGATAATAGCCATTAAATATGCATAGATCAAGCACCCAATGTTGCACTCTAAGGAGTTCCTCTAATCAATTTGTACAAAAGAAACATGCAATTCAATTTAAGTGAAAAATAAACATTGTTCTGGTTAGACATTCTCTTCCTGGAGCATAGGAGCCATAAGGAGTTGGCTTCTTATTATCTGGTGCTTGGGTTTGATATCTGGATTTTACGTTACAAAAATGGGATCTCTACCACTTTCCTCTCGTGCCACCACTAAGTGATGAGCGTGTACACATAAAGGAAAACCACCTCCTACCAGATTTTTAGCATTACAGTAAAATTATTGTACTTACAGAGGTCAGATAAATCTGAGTTTACCTCAAAAGTTCCCATCAGCACCTTGGCTCCTGCTTCAATTGTATCCCACGGGGCAGGCCAAACATCATGGACTAGAAATGCAAAGGAAAAGAAATTAGACTTGAAACACGCATTACTTTTTAATCTGCACATCTAGTACCAGAAAACCGTGGGGGCAATGCCTCAAATGTGCACAGTTCTTAAGTAGGATGATCAAACACATTCTATATCAATTCATTGAACTTATTTTCAATGCTTTGAGATCTGAGCCATGGAATCTATCTATGGGCTATGGGTCAACTCAGATGAGTCCCAGGAATGAAAATTCAGTAGTAAGCTTTGCCAAGAACTGAGGATTTTTCTTGTCTCCTATAGTTTCAACACCATTTCATTTTGAGATTTTGTGAACGGCTCAGTTATATGGGCCGGAATTCCCAGTTCGCAGTTTTACAGAGATATGTGCCAAAACTAAGCTGGAATTTGCAGGCAAGGGTTTGCCTAGATCTGGCCTTGTCGGAAGCAGATCCAGATTTCCAATACTAGGACGGGCCGGGCTAAAGACAGGTCTTTAAACAGTAATTTATTACTTCTATCAAGAAAGTCCAAAGCGTGAGACGGCGGGAAAATACTAGAAGCCCCTCAACACACAGGAAAAGGAGAAAAAATTGACAATAGAGTGCACAGAGCGAAGATTGTGGATTGAGATTCCGACATATGACATACAAAAGCAAAAAACAGGAGGAAATTGATGTAACTAACAACCTGAACATATATCATAGGCGTCTAGACCTAATTAGAAAAAAGTGAAAATAAGTGACAATGAAAGGCTTTTCAACAAGGCTTGGTGTTTTCATCTGCTTAAACTTATAATACACAGCGATTCTGTCTGTGTATAGCATCTCTTTTGTATAATCTAGCTAACGTCCATAAAGCACTAAACTAACTGACAGTCTAAAGACAGCTCATCCCAATATAAACTGAATTAAATTGCAAGGAGAATACCTGTGTTGTATTAGGCAATATACAATTTGCAAGATCCTCATTGATGTCGACAGGAAGAGGCGGCATTTGGCTCATTATTCCAGGCATGTCTCTCATGCTGCAAAGGATATAATAAGGTTTTCACCAGCATAAGCAACAAAAATATTGTGCCAATCAACAGACCAGACCAACTAAAAGAAAATAGAGCCATCACATACTTATTGAGGATGGCAGTAATATTGTTCCTTGCGCAACAAAAAAGGTTGATATTATCTTGTAACTGTAAGTAAAAAGCATCATATAAAACAACCATGAGTTGGGTTGCTAATAAAGGTACATGAGAAAACAAGCAAGTCTTCTAAAAGACTTTAACTGTGATGTTATGTTGTGATGTTCATCAAAATAAGAAAAACAATCAGTTGATCAGATGTATAGTTACATCTAGCAAACAAAACAATATCCTCAATTTTCATTTCACTGAAAGATAAGCAAACATGTATGAAACACAGTTTGGCATTACAAATGTTGCTTATCTAAAATGCATTTAGAAACACAAGAAAACAGGTCTTTTTTACTATGAAGAGGAAAAAAACTGATTCAGAAACAATGTTACAAGGTAAAGAGTACATGTAAATCTGGCACTTATCTTTTTAAACAACTTTGTTTTCAGATTATGTGGAAACAGACATCTTGCATGCATCTATGGACAAGATATTCATATATAATATAGTCATACATTGATGACCACTCTTCAGTTGAAGGAAGGCAATGGTGATCCATGCTTTGAAATGTTCTTAACTAATTTTACCTAATGACTGAATGGACATTGTTGTGGGATATAATTCTTTCAACTAAGAGACGGTTATGGACACACCATTAAAAACAACATTGGTTCTTGACCAAGAAGGAGATATTACTTCATTTATTTGAAAAGCAGAAATTACTTCATTTATTTGAAAAGCACTTTGACTATTATGACCAAAGAAATAAAAGAATGCCAAATAATGGATGAAATTCAAATTCGATTTCTAAGGCAATCCTAAAACTCTTCAACAATTCAGGACAAGATGAGACCATTTTATGGCATTATTTAGTTGAAAAAAATAGTCTCACTGTGTTCATTTCACCACTGAGAAACATGTTAAAATCACTTTATAGAAATCTGGTGTTTCGTTTAAGAGGGAAGTTACTTCATCGGGGAAATGATAGGATGCTTTTAAGACAAAAAAGCTCAACAAGATAACAGTGCAGAAAAGCAAGGCCACTGTGTTTGTTTGTGCATCACAGTTTACAAAATAATGCTAGATTTTAGCAAAGAATCATTGGCACTTGATCCAACAGTTAGTATTTCTACCTCATGCTCACCTTAAACATAGAAAGGTTAGCTGCAATTTGACTAAAAGCTTGTGCATTCTGTTCCAGGAGATGCTTAGCTGTACGATTTATTCCTGAGACACAGGAGTAAGTAAATACATCAACAAACACAACCTATTTTCAACCAAATATTCAGAAATCAAATGAATTTATGATAGATGCTCTCCAGAAAAGTGAGTATATAAAACAGAAAGGGGGTGATACAGAACAAAATTAAGAAAATAAAAATTGGGTTATTGAACTATGTACAGCAATCAAGACATTCAAATACAGCCAATCGATGAACACTTTTTCACTCTCCTTTTCTGCATCCAACACAAGACACTTAAATATCGATTTCTTTTTGAACATATTGAGCACCAAACTAACTTTCAGTCTTGAAGTCTAACTAGTTATCAGCCAAAAAGTTGGTGTAGCCAGTGAGGGTAAAGTATGAAATCGTAACATCGCACTCCAGTGATAGCTGGAAAAGGTAAAAAGGTAAATATATTTTGGAACCAGAACCCAGTAAAGATAGGTTCCAAATCAAATTGTAAAATCAGAACAAGATCTCTTAGCATTGAAACTCAAAATCAAATAATTTCCTCTTCAGTTTAAACTTTCCCCTCTTAAATTGCTCTGCTATCCACGTCAAACTGCCTCCTAGCAAAAGGGTCACAATAATAATACAAGAGTATCCTCGCCACAAAAGAGAACCACGTACATTCAGATCAAGACCAGTTGTCCTCAGCTTCAACGGAAGCACTGAGACAATAATACTGCAGCTCAGATATTGGACCATAGATTTTTAGTCCTTACCTTACTGATACTTGTAAAAGGAATAACTAAATGAGTCCGATATAGGACAAAAAAGAATAAGCAAACAATTAGATTTCCATATTAGAACTTGAACTAATTTCCATCAGCATCCCGGGAGTTCACCACTCCAAGGTTATGCTACTGTGAGAAAAAATGACAGAAAAACAAGGGCAAAGTAGGACACATAATGCACTGAATCTGTGTGCCAGTTGTCCCTGTTATGCAAAGTTATACTCTTTATGGCACTGGTTCAGTAGTATAGAAGGTATAACTAGATAACTTAAAAAATAAAGAGCCTGAGAAAGGGATAGAGAGGTGAAAATTGACAGCAGAGTATGAGCTACCTAATGCAAAAGCACACACTCAACAGTACATTTAATGAAATGTTCCAGCTGTTAATTCTTACCTTCAAAAAAGTTAGGCTCTCTCTGGTCCATATGCAGACGATAACCAGTCATGCTCTGTGGCACAGTAGAACTCAAATTCATCTTTGAAGATGATTCCACCATCTTATCCTGAAGAAGCACGATCTTGAGGCTACTGGTTTTTAAATCAATATGACATCCTAAGCACGATGATTGGTTCAATGAACTAAAGCATAAATCAGATATGCACTGCTAATATTCGAAAATTATCATACTAAGAACCCAGTTTAGTTAATCTTAGCACAAACACTCATGCCAACAATAACCAGAACTCTGTTGCAATAACAAACAGAATGAAAATCAAAGTACATATGTTAAATAACAATTATGTCTTAACATGGCATGGCACCTTAAGCTTGGTCAAAAAGCAAACACCATCCTATGTTGATAACTTGGAGATAACAGAAAATGAAAACTAAGAGGTAAGGATATTAAAAAAGTGTCTTATATGATATGTAGTTCAAAACAGACATCAATGGCTATTTTGTACTTATAACCAGATAACCATACCTATCTATAGAGACAATTAAGTGTTGGTTGAATCCTAAAGATTTGGCCCCTTGAGGTAAATCGATGTCATAGACCAAGTATCTGATCTCTATTATACAAGTTAGAAAAGTTTTGTGATGCATGCAACCATACATAGAAAAGATTGCTAATTCTGTCCCTCCTTCCTTTTACCCTACATTGCTCATGTTTTCAGCTAGTAATAACATATAATCTGGTATTTTGTATTCCAATAATTGTATAATTCCAGTGATGAAAATGTGGAGCAGGGGGGTTGCACACTCTGAGAAATCTAACATGAAATAATAAACATTATCAGTCAATTAAAATTTTATATCATATTTGAAGAATTTAAATCGCTCATAAAGGCAAAAATAAAATATGTACAAATTCTCAGATATTGTGTTCAACTAAAAATTTGTCGATTATGAAAATGGGGGTTTCCTGAACCAGCTCACTATCTGGGTCCCTTCTGTTTCAGTTCAACCAACCATTTCACTCTAAGATCTTCAACGAGATTGCTCTGTCTTGTTTCAACCAGTGGACCCCTATACCAGTGGTGAGTGAATTGCTTAAACAATATATTTGCAACTTGATTATTTCAATGCATTCAACTATGGAATAAAGCACATACAGAACACAACAAAAAGAGAAATGAGTAAGTTTATTCGTCAAAGAATCATACATACCTTACGATTACTGACTTTTTTTCCAGAATGGCATTCTTCTGCTTTCCTTCTCTTTCTCTGCAGAAGTGATGTAGGGAAATGGTTAAAACAACATATTTAACAAACAAATATATTAAACTGGGTGATTAGAACTGGAACGGATGTAGGACTATAGATGTCCAAGGAAAACTGTGCTTATTCCAAATTAAAAATAACAAGATACCAGGCTACCATCTAATTTCTAGATACTTGGGTTTTCATGTCTACTACGAAACTAACCATGAAAAGGAAACTTTATCTAACTAATAAGATATAAGAAACAGAGTCTAAAAAAAACACAAGAAAACTGAATCTATTGGGCGACCAATTAAATCTGTCCAAAATTTATTCCATATTTCAATCTAGAATTAATTCAGCCCAGCATCAATCGCCTCAGGTTTGAGAAAAACTTCGCTTTGACGAGTAGAACTTGACATCTTCCTGTCAAATGTCTGGATCAGTTTGTTTCAGCTCGTCTTTAGCAATCCAAGTGCTTTCAGCCACTTTAACAAAAATCTTCGATATGAATTGCCATGCCTTGATTTTGCCTCCTTGACATCTAATACATCTTTAAATAGCATTTGCAAGGGGCAGCTGCTGAGCTTGAGTTTCAATCGTAGGTTCAGTATATCTAGGAAATCTTTCTTGCCTCAAGTGCATAAACACTTGCTCACCTTCAAATTAATGTTAATTTGCAGGAAGAGTAGGCTGAATTACTGTCTTTTAGGGAAGCCCTTCATGAATCTTTTGAATATGTTCAGAAAAAACTTCCCCTTCATAACTCACCCTCGCTTCTCGTGGTAATGACACCAAATCAAATACATGTTCATGTTTCAATCCTCAAATATCCTACTTTTGCAACTAAGTGCCTTTCTTGTTTCCTCATATTTCTCCATTGACTTCAACTCTTCTTGACGTTGAAAGATGCTATGTCAAACAGCAGCAAAATTCATTATAGCATCTCTTGCAACTAATCACGAACCAAGAGAAGTGCCAGAGCTAAGGGGTGTGGAACTCTAAGAGGATAAGAAACCTTTTCCTTCAATTTGCCCCTGCGAATAAAATTCAGCTTTAACAAATTGCTTAAGGTCTATCTTGTCTAAAAGCCGACAGAAGCTAATACGCAAATCTTCTATGATAGAACATAGCTGATAAGTAGGCCCATGGAAGTACTCAGTAATTTCATTAGCGGAAGACCAGATGACAAGAGATTTCAAAGCATATGCAACCTTATAGTGGGCTTCCTGATGAGCTCACAGAATTTCCTCCACTGGTCCATAATTAGTACCTTGTTTCTTCTGTTCATTCAGCAAAGCAACCTCTTACGATACTCATATTTCATGATTTCAGCAGAGCCTCGGTCATAAATTGCATGAATGTATTTGGAGAGATATTTGTTGCCGAAACTAACTGATTCTGATCATTATTTTGAGTAGCATGCATACCATCACCAAGAATCTTATTAACACCATACTGCAGTACTAGTAAATTCTCATTCATGTTTCCATCACATCCACAAGTTTATTTTGGAATCACTGGAATCATTGTGGCCTTCATTATACAAACATAATCAGAAGTTAGATCAGTTCCAATTCTTCCATGTTCATTCTCCTTACATTCTTCACATAGTCACCTACTTTCTTACTTTTGACATTACCTGGTCAGTGCATACCCTTTTATTTAAGAGGATACAAAGTTGGCCTCTTATTAATCCAATAAAAGGAATAAGTGTCATTTGTGAATCATGTTATGGTCAAATAACCATGACCTAGCAGCAAGAACATGCCCATCATTCATTGGTGCCACATCACATAAAGCTTCACCCTCAACTTGTCTCCCATAGGAAAATTTCACCAAACATTGAGATACGACGGGTAGTCAACGTCCTTTCTTTAGTCAACCAATTTTATATGGATGTGGATGTTAAGTTATTGAAAACTCCAAATTGTCTATATCCTCCTTTGAAATAATATTTTCCATTCTACCACTACCAATAACAAAATCATAAAATCCTTGTCATCCTCAATAATCGTCGTAATCATCAGTTGTCAAACCACTAAAGACTCCACTTTCATTGGCTGAACTTCAACGTCCTCCATCTCTCCATCATCTTCATCATAATTTGAGTCTATTTCTTCCTCAAGTTCAGCCAATTTACCCTACGTTATGAGTAAGTGAAAGAAACGTGACCCTTCTCTCCACGAGTGAAACACTGAACTTGGGCATTGCTGCTACTTTTAGTTCCTGTGAACCAGCACTCTTTTGCCATATATGACACTGTACTCTTGCCATTTTCCCCTTTCACCACTAGTTGCACTATCACCGACCTTGCTGGTTGTGGTAGCTCCCAATTTTTTTGATTCATTTGAGAAGCATGTCCAGCTCCCAAATTGCCATCACAATTGCTTCCATGAGTGGGCTTCATAGCACCATGACATAAGAACACATTTTTCAACAGCCAAAAGCATAATGTCGAGCATCCTCAATATTGTGTAAATTAGTTACTTCCACCTTATCTCGAATAGATTAATTTAGACCAGCAACATAATGCAAAGCTAGTTGTTCACTGCTCTTGCTCCATCCAACTCTAATGGATAATTTGTTGAACTTAGATGTGTAATCCTCAACTCTCATGGTTTCTTGCCGCAGAAAATGAAACTTCTCGTACAACTCCTTCATATAATTAGCTGATCAAAATTGTTTTCGCAACTTCATTTTCATTTGTTTCCAAGTGTTGAAAAGGCTTGCCTTTTCGTGCATGTTGCTCTTCAACTCTCTTCTACCATTGAAGTGCAGTACCCTTCAGTTTAATCTTCGAACAGCCCCTTTCAACATTCTTCCATGGTTTTCCATTCAAAAAGAATTTCTAAGCTAGCCTCCCAATCTAAATAATATTTCACATGCAATTTACCTTGAAAATCAGTAACTAAAATCTTGTAACTAAAATCTTGATTACTCCACCATTCGATTCATGGGCATGGAGCAACCATCTACCAATCCACCTTGTGCTGCTCAGTATGTGAATCCAATTCGGTTATCTCTACAACAACGTCTACCACGGTGTATTATAGTTGTTGAGCTAAAATCCTTGAAAGTGAATAAGAACTATTGCTCTAACACCACTTGATGTAAGGAAAAGGGTTAAAACGACAGATTTAACAAACAAATAGCTCGAACTGGGTTATTAGAACTGGAATAGAAGTTTGGACTATAGCTGTCCAAGGAAAACTATGTTTAATTCGAACGAAAAATAATAAGATATATATCTGTCCAAGGAAAACTATTTTCATCTGTCGTAATAGAATTCACCTCAAAAAATGAGTAAACCTATGTTCATCTGTCCTATTAGGAACTAACTATGAAAAGGATATCTAACTAACTAGTAAATATAAGAAACCAAGCCTAATAAAAATACAAGAAAACTGAACCTATTGGATGAGGAATCAAATCTCTGATATTTATTCCCTATTAAAAAAACTGATTAGAATTAATCCAGCTCCTGCATCAAAAAGGTTTTCAGAGTTATATCATAATCGAATTGACCGATCTTAGTTCCTTTGCAATGATGCAAATGCGAAAATATTTGGTGACTCTAAACTTTCTGTTGGAGACACACACAAAATAAAAAATAAAAAACGTAATATCCATTTTTAATCATTTCTTTTTTTGCTTTCGATTTCGATTTCTACAACATTAAATGGCTACTATTTGAACCTCCCAATTAAAGGTATCATTTAGAAGAATTTTTTAAGGCAGCAAACAATAGCAGCAGTTTACATGTAAACCGTCTGCAAGTAAATGGGCGGGACAAAGATAGAGAAGAGTAGGGAAGAAAGAGAAAAGAAAAGGATAATAATAATTAGCTAATGACCTATTGAGTTTGGTAGAACCTGAAGTTTGCAGATATTGCAACATAACTTCCATAGGAAATTGAGGTTATGAATTTTTTTAAAAAATATGAGAAGTATGAAAGAAACACATTATCAAAGATTTAAAATATCAAAAGCAGCCAAATCATTAAAGATTTAAACTATCAAAAGCAGAAACATTTTGGCAGTCGAATGGAATTAATAAAGCATAAAAAATACAGTATCTCTGAGGAGAAAACAAGATAGTCTACCGTCATCCATCTACACCTCAATGCAACATCACGTACAGTTTTGTCACGCAATGTGGCTGCGATCTTTATGTACTTCATAATAGTTGGTTCATCAGCATATCTGAGTATTGAAGTATAAAGAGATCCAGAAAAGAAAATTAAACTACAAACTCAGAAAAGTAATTCTAGTTAAGATCCTGTAAGACAAACATGCAATAAAAACTTGTCTAGAATATTGGATAAACCAAATCTAGAAAATCTTGATCAAATGGCCAGTATGGATACAGATGTTATGAATCAGTTTACCAAATTATGATCATAACTGGAAGCTACAAGCAAAAAGTTCTATATGTGTGATCTGAAAAAGCAAATACAACATACTTTTGAATCAATAGAGCCAGAACTTTGCTACCCAGATACCGACTACTTCACCACAGACAGTAACTGGGGAGTATGAAATCCAAGATCCGCTAAAAAAGAGGCAACTCCAGATTTACAAAACCATTGCGCAAGAAGAACTTCCCCAACAATCCATAAGCATCATATACTTCAAAAAGCCAGTATAAATACCCATCTTAACGTATCCTGTCCACTATGTGCCAGTGAAGCAAAACAGTAACACTTGCACCCATTAACATATAATCTAAAGCTGTGTTGAATTCAACTTTTAAATTTTCGCTTGTTTTCCCTTCCTGAAGGGCAGGTTTTGAGTTTTGAATTAAGAACATATAGAAACGATACCGTTCGGTGATTTTCACAGAGCTTACTAAAAATAGTCATACATGCAAAATACAAGATGCGTTTAAGAGTATAGTATGGAAAAGATGAAAAAAGAAGAGAACCCCGAAAGAAATTACGCACTTGAGAAGGCCTTGCTCTAATTTGTATTGTTCATCAACTGACCACTCAACGGCCAAGCCAGTGTCATGTTTGAACTCAGGAATAGAATCAAGAACAAGAGGAGAACCAGAACAATTGTTAGCTTGGACCTGAACCAATCCAGTGCTGCTGTTAATCATGCTTGAATTACCAGGAATCATCACGCTCGTCGAAGAAGAGCTAACTCTACCAATTCCAAAGTCACGCCCCATAGAATTCAACATAGAGTTGCTATTTATTGCGCCCGATTGAAAAGTTATAGCATGTCGAAGAAGAGCGGAATTCAAGGCTCCACCTTGAAGAAACCCTGTATTTGATTCCGCAGCCATTTTCCTATCCAAAAGGTCTGTTTCTTTTCTACAACGCCATGCTCACCCGACAAAACCCATTAACGAAATCAACCAGAAGATTCAAATTCATATGTAACCCACTTTGGATTAGTTCCCAAAAACTCTGTAAATGAAATTAAAATTCATAGAGAATAAGAATGGTCAAGAATTGAACGTTCAAAATCATTAAAATAACTACAACAAAGATAACTAATTGAAGCAACCGCCAAAAACTTAACACCCAAAACAAAGGAACATAAGAACATCTCAAAAACCCCACAAAACACACCCCTAGATTCCCTCAAAAAGAAAAACATGGGATGTACTTCTGACGCAATGAATCAGTGTCCAAAGAGCAAAGCTCCAAATGACACCAAAAAAAAAAAAGAGAAAAGATACAGCCTCAAACAGAACCCAAGAAACAAGAAAAAAAGAAAATAAAAAGAAGGACCGTGTGTGACTGTAGAGAAAGAAGAAAGATGGTGGGGGTGGGGTTACCTTTTGAGCCGACGAAGTTCTAATTGGGTTATTTCAGCCACCCCAAGCTTTTGGCTTTTCTCTATCACTTAACGCTTGCTACTTGCTACTTGCTACTTGCTCACTCAGCACCACCCTCTCTCCCCGTCTCTCTCTCTCCTTCCCTCCCACACAAAAACACAAACACCTACAAAACAAAACCACACTGTACATGGGGTGTCGCTACTCTTACTTTTCGTGGGATATAACTCTCTAGGGAGAGACAAACAAGGGATAGCAGCTCGCTCTCAGAGGTAGACCTCTTCACCGGTAGCTTATAGAACAGAAAAGAAAAAAATGGATTTTCTGTTGGTTTCTTTCTCCTCCTCCTCCTTTTAGTACCTGAAAAGTCATTTATAAATAAAATATACGTTCAGATCTTGGAATTCAGCAACAGTGCGAATCCCCACAAGCATTTGATGCCAATTATTGTGGACTCTCCTCTCCTCCCCACATTTTATCTCCTTTTCCCTTTTCAATTTCTATTTTATCATTATCGTTGGTTTGCTTGGGTGGATACCAATTTTAGCGACTGTTATAGTAATTGGTAAAGTTATTCTTTTACTTTGCTCAGGACCGAACGCCCGATTAACATCACCATAACAAATGATCAACTTCATATATATTGATGTTAACAACAAATTGGCTATTTCTTATGTGCTTTTGGCTCAAGACAAATTGAATTTACTCTCAAAAGGCACTTAACCAAGAGGCGGGTACAATACTTTGAAAAAGTTGATGGTTTAGAACTGACCTAACTCCTTATGATCGTGTTGATAACATGTGTTTGCTTCTACAGTATAAGGTACCTAAAATAACTCAACTGCATTGCTAAGCTGGATTACTTTTTGATGTATGAAAATTTGCAGTACATATGAACCCAAGTTGAGATCAGAGCAGCCTCACCAGTCCATGATGATTTATGTATATGTTTACCCAACCACAATCAAAAGTTCCAAACTTTGCAAATGGGAAGCTGCTCTGCTTCTTTTCAGACAAGAAGAGAGCAAGGCTAAACCAAGTTGCCAATCAAAGGAATGCAATGCAGATCAAGATTCCACCAATTCATAACCATTATTAATAATGCAGTTTTGAGAAGCATATGACTGTCATTAGCATATGTAGAACTACAGTATCAAAGGATCGGTTCTCTTCTCCTTATTCATCTCTAGTAAAGAGTTCAACCATGAACCATGGTTTTAGTATTGAAAACATTAAACTACGAGAGGCAGAGCAGAGGAGATGTGAGGATTACCGGAAAGTCCCACAGCAACCAAAAAACTAAACTCTCCAATCTTTATTATTGAAATATCCAAATTCCATAAACCGAAACTACTTATCCTCACTGGACCCAAATACCTTCATCCTTGATAATGGAGTTCTCAAGTACCCCTCCACCTCAAACTTCCTAGGAGACAGCTCACGGTACTTGGAAAACTCATCTCTTGCCTCCTCATTCCTATCAAGCAAACTGTAAATCATTCCTCTACAAAAGTAAGGCCTAAAATCAGATGGGTCCTCCTTGGACAACTGATCATAACTCTTCAATGCCTCGTCCACGTTCTTTTGCAGGAACTGTATTTGAGCCATAATCAATCTCACGTCCCTCGCTTCTTTCACTTTATTTTCCTCTTGGGCAATGTCTAGAGCCTCCTGTAACCGACTAATGACGCCTTGCCCTTCTCCACAACGGTCCATAAGGAGGGCGTTCTCGAACAATGCCTCAAAAGATAAAGGATTCAGTTGGAGAATTTCCTCAAACATTTGGCGTGCATTCTGGGTTTGACCCATTTCGCTTAACAGCCTTGCCGTTAAGAACTTCCACTCCACCTCCGACGGCTGCGCAGACACCAAGCGCTCTAATACCTTCAAAGCCTCACCATCTTCTCCATTCTCGAGCTTTTTCTGCAAAAGGGTCTTCAAAGATTCAACGGCTTCGGTACTTGAATTGAGGAATTGGCCTAAAGGGTCGGTCTTGTTCTGGCTTTCGTTTTCCGCTTCCTTTTGATCGTCTTCCAAGACTTGTTCAGATGTCTGCTCGGCGAGAGTCGCAGGAGTTTGGGCTTTAGCCGGCAAGATGGAGAATTTGGTAGCCATAGAAACAGTAGCACCAATCAAGATTGCGGCTTTGGCAAGATTCTTGAGGTTCTGGGAAATGGGTTTGGCGACATTTGAGGAAGCCTTGACAATTTTAAGGGAAGTGATGGTCTGGCTAGTAGACAAGTGGGGCTTTAGAGGTTTGTTAAAATGTAAAAAGGAAAGTGAAGAAGACGAAGACGAAGAGGAAGAATAAGAAGAAGAGCGGTTAGAGGAAGGTGTCCTGAGATGAAGGAAGGAAGCAGCAAGAGTGGAGTTCATGGTTGACTGGATTGAAGAAGAAGAAGAAAAAGAAGAAGAAGAAGAAGAAGGGCTGCTGCTTGGTGGTGTTTCAAATTGGCCTAGGAAAGTGCAAGAGTGGTAGGTGTTGAATAAGTGACTGACCTTGTTTAGTAATTTTGGGTGGAACCTCAGTCCAAAGGCGGCAAATAATTATGAACGCCAACTTGATAAACTCGCATAATTTAATACCGACTATGCAATCTTTTTTTTTTTAACAAAGAAAAGAAAAAACAAAATTACAAGATGTTCCGAAGGAGACCAACCCTTGTCATATCTTCTATAAGGATATTGACACACCTAGAAGGTGTATTATCAAAAATGGTAATCTAAGACTCAAAGTAATTGCAAAGTTAACGAGCCAATCAATACACCAATTTCTCTCTTTGTATGTGTATCGAGAAAAAACGACCCAGTTTTGAATGAGTAATTCGTTAATGCCCCATACGAGTGAAATGTGTACATATCATGGTGGGAAGAGACCCTCAATTCCTACTACCGGTGCCAACTCCACAATTTACAATTTCTTAATCGGAACATGTGAGTCTTCTCCTTATCTTAACAGGCAACGATCTGTTCCCATGGTGTGTACAAGTTTGTTGCAAGCAAAGGCAGTTATAGCAACACTAGACAGTATGATTTTATGTAGTACTTTCCTAAAACATTGCAAGGTTAAAAATGTTAACAACAAATTAAAAATTTTATATTTAATTAGTAATTTTTACATCACAAACTAAGTAAAATCTGAATTTAAATAATTTAACCTATTCCACGGCGATGGGACTTTCTAATACAATACAGCATCCAACATTGTCCCAAGATAACTAACAAACAGTACCTCCTTCAGAAAGGACGGTGATCCAACAGTAACAACGTCCCAAGCAGAGGAAATGGTATTGGCATGCTTTGGTAAGATGAATTGACATAAGACAGGGGTATCCACAAATGGCAAATAGTGTACATTTTTCAGCCATTGACAAAAACATCAATTCATCTCTGCTGATAAATATTCATTGGAATTCTGAGGAAAAGAGACTACCCTTTGATGCATATACAAAAAGGACATAAAAAGGAATCCATCAGGCCCTTTTACTGATGGTGTTTTTTCAACAAATTAATATTACGTTCCTAGCCGCTTTGCACCGCACTCCGAGCAGAACTTGGAGGTCTCTCTTAAATATGGAGCACCACATTCATCACAAAACTTTGCAGGGCTTGTTGGCTGCAATCAGTTAACAATGAGTGAACAAGTGAAACATTAGAACATGCAGCTAACAATGAGTGAACAAGTGAAACATTAGAACATGTATATACCAGCACTGTCACATCAAACATTTTTGAAATATACATAAGAAGATGTTGACCTGCTTGGGCTATATCTTTGAATTAACAACAAAATTATTCTAGTCTCAATATCAAAAGACATTTGATTTTAGTTCTTTTTCCTTTCCTGTTTTCTTTTTCAGAAAGTTAGTAGTTGTAATGAGATACCAAACCGGTGCCAATCTTACATATACAAAAACAAATCATCAAAGATGGTTTCAATAACAGGACCCACCCCAACAATAATTCAAATGACGTTATCATTGAAGCTTTTATAATGTCAACTACAATTTGCCATATAACATTTTATACCAGATTTATTCATGTATCAGTTGCAAGTTCAGTAATTTAGAAGGCCTATACTAATAGGAAGATCACATCATTGAGCACTAATTTGGATCACCTGTTAGTTCACAATCAATAACAGCTTCATCCATCCCGCAGGGCGCATTTCCCATCCATCCAAAGTAGTCTTACTACTAAAGGGAACATCCACTCACAGGAAGAAGCATTTATGCAGGCTATCTATTTCAATAGTAAATTGTGTGCGTGTATGCAATTTACTATCTGCTTTTGTGTTCTACACGCATATAAAAGGATCATAACACTTTAGTTCTGCACTGAAAATATGCTATCTATTTCAATAGTAAATTGTGTGCGTGTATGCAATTTATTATCTGCTTTTGTGTTCTACACGCATATAAAAGGATCATAACACTTTAGTTCTGCACTGAAAACATATTTTCAGTAAAATGGATTAACTGAATTTGCAGTTTTTGATCATTTTAATCAAGCAGATAAACTCAGAATTGCCTGCTGTAAAGCCAGGAATCTTATAGGTTGCAGTCACTAAGCAGTTGATTTAAGGTTTTAAGAACTCCATTTGCAATACTTTTGGAGATCATTATTTCACAGCTCCTGCCTAGCATTTCTACCAAAGGGACCATAATCAGGTAAAAGCATTTTTACAAACTTTGAGCACATCTACCTAAGTGGCAATCACAAGTTTCAATATTTCAAAATAGTTGGAGAAAAGGGAATCAGGAAACTCACCATTAAGTGTAACCGCCCTCCAACGTGGCCTCCTAAGTAAGCCATGTGTTGAGACATGGTAGGAGATTGATTTGCATGAGCAATGTCAGACATATGTGATGGTGATCCACATTGATGGTTTTGAGAAAAGTGTGTTACATGTTGACTTTGATGATGGTTGTGGTGAATAGGATGAAACTGAGGCTGATGGGACATCGCCTGTACATGATGCTTTGAAGAAGGCGTCTGCTGGGTTTCTGGCTGCAATAACAAAAGGGCAAGAAACATGAAAACTGAATTCAATTCCAACCAGTGGAGTTGATGCTAAAGTTTTCTTTTTCTGTTATAAGAAATTGCACGCAAGCATGTTCCAGAGTTACAATACTACACGCACATATACTAGGCAAAAATTGTTCTTTCCAGCAATAGGGGTAATGGGCTCATTATGTAGTTCAACCCAGCAGTGTTGTAACATGATAAATTTCCTAATCCTGTCTAAGGTACCTGAAATGTGTGCAAATGTTTTGCTGTGTATTAACAAGCATGTAATGGTATTTTTCTTACCAATTGACTTAATCCACATATAAGTTCCATTCAAAACCAACTCTATACAAAGCAACTGTCCTCAAATTTATAGAAATTCAAGGTCAGAACTGAGTAAGACTCAGTCATCCTTGCCTCCCCACAACTAACAAATTAAATGATTTAAAGTTCAAGTTTATCACCAACTTTGGAGCAAGTACTATATGCACCTCCGGTCCGCTTCTTTTCCTCTTTCCATTTCAAAATCATCTTCCAGTTTTAGACATCTGAGACTACATTTCATACAACCTGTTTGCAATCCTATATCAATTCTAATTCCAGAATGTGCTGCCTATAGTTAGTTGGAACATGCAAGCTCGATTAACCAAATCCATATAGTTTGGACGCAAGAATTTCGTCAAGTCGAGTTCGTGCCTACAAACGGTAAACAATCAAAAAGTGATAAAAGTGACCAATCTCAAATGCTTTCAACCAAGTGGAATTTTTTCACACATGGCTCTTGATAGTTGAGAACATTTGAGCCCAAAAGTTAGGCTCAAAATAATACATACACATGATAATTTAATGTACAACCAAAACATTTCATAAATCCACATAAAGGAAACACATGCTAATTGCTAAAAGGTGAGTTAAATCTTAAATCACTTACAGAACGAAATCCTTGAGCAGCAACCAGCGCAGAATTATCAGTACTATGGAGTGCCTGTGATGCAGGAGCATTTAGTTTAGATTCCTAGTTAATATAGGATTTCTTACTATTTAGTACTTCTTAAGTTATTTGGATTCCTAGTTATCATAGGATTAGCATATTACTTCTTAATT
>JAOTIZ010000201.1:6406318-6417135 GCA_027123425.1 Erythroxylum panamense
TAGTAAATAATATTATAAAAAAACAAAAACAAAAAACAAAAACCTCTTTTATAATTTTTATAATTTTTGAAAAATAAGAAGAAACTAAAATTAAAAACAAAAACAAAAAACTCAAATAAACAAAAAAAATTTAAATATAAAAACAAAAACAAAAAATAAAAAATAAAAATAAAAACAAATACCTCTTCAATACATAAGGCTCCTGTATTGTAAAAGTCGAGAGATATCAATTATACGCAACCTTTTTTTTTACATTTTTCAGAGAAATTATCTCTGTAACTCGAAATTGCGACCTAATCTTATCGGTTTGGTTAAAAAAAATTAATATTCTCTATTTTAAATTCAAATGAATTTATTACTAATTTTTTAAAAATAAAATATATCACATGTAGAAAATAGAAATAAATAAGCCCAATGAGTTCTGACAGCCCAAATAAAAAATTTCCCTCCTTTTGTTCCCGCCAAATCTGAAGCAAGACTCGAACACTTCTACCAAATGAATACGTACTTACTTGCGTGTAAATATTCAGTTTTGTTTGGTAAGAGAGAAAATGGAGACCACGAAATCAGCACCTACAGGATGCTACAAGTGTGGGCGTCCAGGCCACTGGTCTCGTGACTGCCCTGATTCGAACCCTAACTCCAATCCCTATCCCAACCCCAATCATACCGCCGGTTTTTCTTCAAACAAATTCAACACCGAAATTCCTAAATCTGCCGCCGCCGATAAGCCCAAGAAAGTGCCCAGAACCAGACCCAAGCTTACTCCTGAGCTCCTCCTTGGAGACGACGGCCTTGGATATGTCCTTCGCTATTTCCCTCGTCACTTCAAGTATCGCGGCCGCGGACACGAGGTACTTTGAACCTCACCCATCGGCAATTTACCACTGTTTCTCTTGATTCGACTTCTCTGTGTCGAGTGATTTAAATCGTAAATGAGTTGGGGTTTTTGTAGGTGAAAGATTTGGGGAACTTGATTCGATTGTATAGTGAATGGCACTCCCATATGTTACCTTACTACTCCTTTGATCAATTTGTAAATAAGGTCGAACGAGTTGCTGCCACAAAACATGTAAAGGTAATAAGACCCATTGTTCGTATCCGTTCAGCTTTTCTGTTAACTGATTATTTTGGTAAAATACAATAAAGTTTGAATTATTAGTGGGGAGGATGGTTTGTACACACGATGTTTTGACTGGTCTTCTTAACCTGCAATTCTTTTGTAATCTTACACATGAAATCATCTGACTAAATGTGGACAATGCATAATATATATTCTAATTTGATCTGTGATTAGTTATTGGCGTATTGATTGACAGAAGTTATCATGTGCAGTGCACACTTTGGCCCTGAAAAATATGTTAATCAAGCATGGGATGCTTTCATCATAGTCGTCCTCATGACTTGACATTAGATCTCTGCAGATAAAACATTAATGAATTGCGAATATTTCAGTCTTGTTTTCTGTTGCTTTTCTTAGTCAGAAATGGTTATATTTTGACTGTCAGTCCCTTTCTTTTAGCTGAAGGGCTTGGATGGATAATGGTCTAGCCACTTTATCTGCTAGTACGAGTTCTTCCCATTCATTATCATCATATGTCCACCCGGGTTGACTTCTTATCTGCTTTTAGTGTCGTACTAGTGTCTATGAACGGATATCTGTTATTAGATTCCTGCGTTGTTTAACACAAGAACATACCAAAAAGACATGGACTGAAAATTAAAATAATATTAGATTCCTGCCTTGTTCAACACAAGAACATACACAGAAAAAGAAAAATTATTTATGCAAAGCAGTGAATCTTTCAAGAAATTGATTTCTTTTGAACAGACATGCATCAAAGATTTAAGAGAGAGGGTTGCCAGAGGAGGGGATCCAACAAAGTTGCGTGAATCACCACCTGAGCACGTGATTCATGATGACGAACAAGGTACAGTGGCTATCTTGCTACCAAAAGTCATCTGGGTCTTTTGTTCATGCATTTCTATTGTGTAATGTCAATTTGTAATGTTGAAGAATAATTAGATTACTTAATAAATAGTGCATGAAAATTGTATGTTCCAATTCGGCATTTCAAGATCTGTGTCCATTGTACATGATAGGATAAAATCTTGACAGTTTTGCAATTTGCGTCAGTAAAAGCTAAAATGGTAGAGTATTGGAAAATTGTTGGTAACTTCATTGGTGAAGTCTCTATTGCTCTCGAGGAAAAGTCATTTTGGGATCATCTTACATGTCAGGTAAATCAGTAAAAATTGAGTTAATTTAAGTTTGTAGGTTTGCTTCTATCATAAAAAGTTTGTCTATAGACTTTTGCTAGGTGAGTTTGACAAGGCCTTGTTGGGCTGATCTCTCAAATTTGTGTTTAATTTTGTTCCAGTTTTTCACTGTGCTTGAATTTAATCTATATGTTATATCAACATATCCATTTTCTCAAAACAAAAGGCTTGCTTCTAGAAAGGCATTTGAAGCAATTCCTAGTGCTTGAACTCCAGGACTATCCTTGAGGATTGGGAAAATAATCAATTAATGCTTTATGTTAAATGTAAAAACTTTTAACCAAAAGACGTGTTTTTCTAGTCTAATTGGTTTTTGTCATAAGAGATTTTCCTTTACTGTTATTGCGATTTGCTGACAGTAGCTCTTCCCAGTGATTGTATCCATTTCAGCAACAATCACATGTAAATGATAAGACGTTTTTGTGCAGTAAGAGAAACAATTATTCCTTTATTTTGTAGTGACTGCTTTCATTCTTATAATTTTTTCAAATCCTGCAGAAGCCGTGAACTATGATGGAGTTCATGAGCAGGGTGCTCCAACACCAAACCATGATTCTGAGTTTCTACAAGAAGACCTACTTGATGAGATTTATGAGAAAGTTACTGAAGTAAGTTTCATTTCTTAGTTTAGTTGGCATCTATTTTATGCCGTTAGAATTTGTGTTTTTTCATTTCAGTTCTTAGAAAGCAGTAATCAATATGGTTAACTAGTTTACTACCTCTCAATGAATAATTAGAGGAATTACGCTGTTGCATTCATGGCTAATGATACTTCGGATAACTTCTGCCTCAAAAGTAAATTTGGGAGCACATTACAAGCACTCATTCTTTGATCAGCCGAAACTGGTTTAATGATCGTATACTGCTGAATAACAAGCATGTTGCGATTGAACTATTTGTTCAAGCCATTGAATTTGAATTGACAACTCTCATCCAACAGGAACCAACTGGGACCTCACAGGGCGCTGTAAAGTTGCCAGATCAGAATGTTGGAACAACCAGCTGCACAGAAGCTCTTATCACAGATGAACAAAGAGCTCGAATGGAAGCTAACAGGTTGAAGGCATTAGAGAGAGCTGCAGCTCGACTACAATGAACTTGCCTGTTTATTGTTTTGTTGCTCTCTCGCGGTTTTGTTTCCATTTAATAATTTCTTTTGGGTTGAACAAACATTTACTCTAAAAGTAGCGTCCGCTCGGTTTGTTCTGTCGAGCTTTTAAATTCGTACCAACAAAAGTAACGCAATGTTTGATGAGATTTAATGTATTGAAATAGAATAGGGAATGCAATGGTATGAGAGGTACATCAATCCTTCTAGTAGTCATTGTATTATAACTATTTGGAATGTGAAATTTGATTGCATTGTAATTTTCATTAGGTAAAGGAATGAACAATGCGATATAATGTTGATAATTGAATGGCTTTTACTGTTCAAATGTGTCATGATTCTTTTATTAATCCATAAATAAATTTCAAGTATGGTGGCAGGTGTTTTTTTTTTTTAAATTAGGAAATGTAAATGAGTATGTTGATGTATGTTTGGAAGATCAGGATGGAAATTGACGTTTCATGGAAGCTTTTTGGTAGATATCAATTGGAACGAGTGTGACCTATGGCGTCTTAATTTGGGCATTTTAAAAGAACGAGTTGAAGATATGGGTATGTTACATCACGTCGCATTTAATGAATAGAGAAATAGGACATGGATGTGTCTTTGGTCATTTATTTGCTGAGCAGAGAAATAGGATGATCCAAGATTTAAAGAAATGAATGTATTAAGAGCCTATGTCGTTTTTTGGAATTAGTTGGTGAGACTTGTAACTTAGGCACGGTTACGCTTTAGATTGTGTGTCAACCTTATTTAAAAGCATGATTTTAGGTGGATTTTAAATTTTGAAAGGACTTTAAGATGTGAAAGGCCCATTACTTAATGGTATCTCTACTAAATTAGATGCTTCCACACGACCCCAAATCTTCTGTCCCCCTTCCCCCAGCTTCCTCTCATCTGAGTCATCTATCTATGTGGGACCCACATGGATGGATGACTCAGATGAAAGGGGGCCAGAGTAGGGCCAGAAGAAGGGAGACGGAGGACCCCACCCCCGCCCCCCATTCCACACATGGGAGAAAAGCAGAGGGAAAACTTTGCTATTTTTGACAAGCTTGATAGGATTTTCATGAATAATAAGTGGTTGGGAAGGTTCCCAAACTATAGCCTTTTGAATGTTCTTGCTAGTGTTTCGGATCATAACCCGATAATGTTGAAAGTTTTGGATGTAGTTTCTTTGAGAAGGTTTCCATTCAAAAATCGGTGGTTATTGAAACATGGCATAGAAGATGTGGTCAAAAATAGTTGGGCAGATGTTGTTTCGGTTCCCATTACGGATAAAATAACCAAATGTATTGTGGAGCTAGTTGAATGGAGCAAGACAGTTTCTGTCAATTTTACAAATCAGAAGAATGACTTGCAAGGAATTCTCAAACAAGCCCAAAGAGATGCTAATTTTGGAGGGCATGTTAACAAAATTAAAGAGAAGTTGAACAATATGCTGTCACATGAAGAAGCGCATTGGAGGCAGAGGGGTAAGTATTTTTGGATACAAAATGAGGATAGGAATACAAAATATTTTCATGTGCAGGGATCTAATAGAAAATGGACCAACATGATTTCACTTCTTCAATCTAATGATGGTCATTTGATATCTGATAAGAATGGCAAGGCTGAAATAGTCAGGAATATTTCTCCATGTTATACTTGGACAGTGATGACCTTGATGTTGGGGTTTTTTTCTGCGATGAGGGTTACAGTTGAGGAGGAAGACAATCATTTCTTATGACATCATTTACGAAGGATGAATTCAAAGTGGCAATTGCCCAAATGCATCCAGACAAATCACCCGAATTAGATGGATTTAATGCAGCATTTTACCAAAAAATTTGGCCTATCATTGGGAAAGATGTTGTGCGGAGCTGTTAATGTTGGCTATGTAATGGTCAGTTCCTTACTTCCCTTTCTCATACTTTTATTGTCCTCATTACGAAGCATGATAAACTGATAAATATTCGGGATTTATTCCCCTTGCTCTGTGTAATGTGCTTTACAAAATCGTGACAAAAGCATTGGCTAATCATTTGAAAGATATTCAGCCTAAAATTGTTTCTGCTACACAATCTACTTTTGTTCCAAGGAGATCAATTCATGATAATGTCATGGTAGCTTTTGGACTTATTCACTACATGAAGAGGAAATTGTATGGGAAATATGGCGATATGGCTTTAAAACTTGATATTAGCAAAGCATATGACAGAGCTGACTAGAAGTATTTGGACTTCATTATGAGCAAATTGGGCTTTGACAAAAAATGAATTGATTTAATCATGATGTGTGTCATGTCAGCAAATTACAGTGTTTTATTAAACAGAAATGAAATGGATCCAATTGCACCAAAAAGAGGGCTTCGTCAAGGATATCCTCTCTCCCCATATCTTTTTATTCTTTGGGCTAAAGGCCTTACATTTTTATTAAGAAAGGCAGAAGCAGATGGAAATTTGCATAGGCCTCTCTGATTGTCTGTCTATAAAAACAACACTTACGGATTATGAAAGGGCTTCGGGGTAGCTGTTAATCTTAAAAAATTTGGAATTCTTTTCTCCTTTAATATTGATCCAAGGTTGGCTAGGGATATGAAAGAGATTTTAGGAGTTTTAACTCGCCTAGATCATGGAAGATATTTGGGGTTGCCCTCTCTTATAGGTAGAAACAAGAAACATATATTCTCTTTTCTCAAAGAAAAACTGAAAGGGAAGTTTCATAGTTGGAAAAATCATTTTCTCTCTAGAGTAGGAAAGAAAATCCTTCTTAAAACAGCTGCCCAAGTTTTGCCCAATTACTATATGAATATTTTGTTTGATCCCAATTTCAACATGTGATGAACTTCAAAAGATGATGAATTTCTTCTGGTGGGACAGTAAACCCAATGGGGGTGATAGGATGCATTGGCTAACATGGGAAAGATTGTGTGGGTCAAAACTAGAGGGTGGACTTGGTTTTCGAATTTTACACTGGTTCAATTTAGCAATGCTAGCTAAGCAAGGGTGGAATTTAATCCATAACCCTTCTTCTCTTCCAGCATAAATTCTTAAGGCTAAATACTTTCCCAAGAACTCTTTCCTAGAAGCAACAAACGAATATAATCCAAGTTTATTTGGAGGAGTATGTTACAAGCTAGAGATTTACTAGCTATTGGCAGTCGATAGAGAATCGGAAATGGAGATTCCATCTCAGTATGGAATGATCCTTGGTTACCGGGAGATGCTGTTTTTTTGTACAGTCATCCATTGTAGAGGGTTTTGAATATTTGCAAGTGAATAACTTAATGCTAGAAGGTCAAAAGCAATGAGATCTACAATTAATACAAACCCTTTTTTAATATGGATGTGGAGAAAATAATGTCAATTCCTTTGCATATGATAAACTATCAAGATCAGTTGATTTGGCATTTTACTAAAGATGGCTTAAACTCAGTTCGCCCTTAAATTTTTAAGCACCACAGTTTTTGAAGAGATTGGTAGCCCTTGGAAGAAGTTGTGGCATCTAACAATTCCTCCTAAAATGAATGAATTTCTTTGGAGAGCATATAGAGGGATTATTCTGGTAAGAGAGGTCTTAAAAAGAAGAGGAATGATAATTGAGCAAAACTGTCCTTATTATGATGAGGCTGAAACAATTTCTCATGCATAGTTAGAATGTGATCAAGCTCGTGCATTTTGGGCTTTATTCATTTTATATCATGTTGCTCCAAATTTTAATATCTTTTTGCAGGATCTCTTGATCAGCCAGATAGATGTGGTGAGTCGGGTTGTGTAATTGTGTGGTATTTGTGGAATGCTCAAAATTCCTTAATATGGCATAATAAAAGATTAGATCCTAGAGCTACTTCAACCAGATTTCTTGAAGAGTGGCAACATGTCTAATCTAAGACTAGCAATTCTGGTCCAACAACAAGTGCTGATGGACCTACTGTCTGTTGGTCAGGGCCAAATGCTGGAGCTATGAAGTGCAATTTTGACACTGTAATTCAATATGATTAGGGGACTATGTCATATGGCTTAGTAATAAGAGGAGAGAGAGGTCAATTTGTTAAATATCTCTCAGGTTTTTCTGTATCAAATTATAATCTTCTTATTGCTGAAGCTATCTAATTCAAAGAAGCCTTATCTTGGATGATACAATCTAGCTTCACGTAAGTTGAGGTGGAAATAGATTTTCTTCAGTTGGTGCAGGGGTTCCATGGATCAAGAACTGGAATCAATGAGTTGGGAGTGATACTGGAAGAATGCAAATTAACACGTGTTTTTCAATCCTTTATGTTTAAATGGATTCTAAGGCATGTAAATATAGTAGCCCACTTGTTATCTAAATTAGCTACTAGATATCCCAATAGGCTTAGTTGGGACATGCCACCTATTTTGTTGTTAGACACACTAAATTGTGATGTTGTTTCGACTCAATAAATAAATAATTTTTCTTCCAAAAAAAGATTCATTAGAGTTGGGATTCAACAAGATTGATAAAGGGGTTAATTGAGTAAACTTATATTAATTAGATTCTTATAATATTGTATTAATTGTTGTATCCATCATCATATTGTTTAATAGTAAAGTAGTCACTCTAAACACTTGAGGATGTAGATGCACCTAATTAATTGAACCTTGTCTTGTATTCTTGTGTTATTTATTTTCTCAATAAATGTTATCAGAGCATCACTGATGCAACAATCATTTTGGTTACAAAGTTTGAAGTGAGAAAATTTAACAAAATTGAGAATTTCAAACTATGGCAACAGAGAGTGAAGGATTTATTAACACAGTAAAGTATATTAAAGGGGTTGCAAGAGAGTAAGTCAAAAGATACGAATAAACACAACTAGGAAGAATTACCATGCATCGCATTATAAAGATTCCATCCCCTATAAGATATGGAAGAAATTGAAAAGTTAACACACGTTAAAGTCTCCCATAAACAAGTTATATCTTAAGTAAAAATTATGGAGATTGATGATACAGGGAGGAATAGATCTAGAACAACATATTACTACATTTAAGCTCGAGCTGGTTGCTGCAGAAGAGGACAAAGCAATAATTCTGCTTCATTCCTTACTTCTTTCCTATGAATATCTGGTGACTATGTTCACATTGGGTAAGAAGATTGTTAGTTTGGAGGATATCATCATTGTTTCTTTACTGACTCATAAAAAAATCAATATCAGTGAAAGTTCTAAAGGTGAAAGATTGTATGTAAAAGGGAATTGGGATTGTGAGAGTAAGCGTAATAAGGATAACTCATCCAAGAGGAGTTCTAGATCTAAATCCAAAAGTAGAAAGATAGCCCACTGTTATAAGTGTGAGCAAACATCACATATCAGAAGGTACTACCTAAACAAGAGACAAAATGATAAAAGAAAGTATGATGATTCATAAAGGTTTATAAATATAATGCAAAGTGGGTACTTATAATACAATGATGAAGATATGTTCTACATTTCAACTAATAGATTTTGAGACTCATCCATACCATATACAAGGGGTTCATATCATATGACACCATATAAGGGTTGGTTTATGTTATACACCTCAAGCAAAATTGGTGTTGTTTGGTCTAAGGATGAAAAAGCTTGCAAGATTTGTCATAATATGCTATGCCAATGTCAAAATGGTTAATGATATTGTCAAGACGCTATATGATATGTAGCACATACCAAATTTAAAGAAGAACCTGATCTCTTTAAGTACTTTATATATGAATGATTTTGGCAATCAAATTGTTTGAGATAACATTAAGGTAATGAAAGGTGAATTGATTGTAGTAAATTGGCCAAAATTGGTAGGAAATATCTATAAGCTGATGGAAAGCACAATTTTAAGTGGATATATTGTTGCAATAGAGACAAATGATGATAGTATTGGGATGACTTATGTAACTCGGGCATCCTAGTGAATGAGGGACAATAGAACTTCATAAGAGGAGTCTACTTAAGGGTGTCAAATATCGTAACTTAAAATAAATTTTACAAGCTTTCTGTGCTTAGTAAATAATCTAAGATAACACGCGAGATAAATTAATACATAATTAAAATAATTTTAGACTATATGCATAATGAGGTATAGGGTCCTATTAGAGAGTTTTTGTTAAGTATATCTCAATATTTTATGACATTTATTGATAGTTTTTAAAATAAAAGTCTGAGTATATTTCATAAAGCAAAAATCTAAGGTCTTTGTAAAGTTTAATGCATGAAAGACTTATGTGGAGAATCAGATACGTAGAAAAATCAAGTGCTTAAGATTATACAATGACATTCAGTACACAAAATCACAATTCCAAAGTAGAGGATAAGATTAAGAAATAGTACACAATTTAAAAAATACCTCAGTAAAATGATATTTCAAAGAGGATGAACATATCCATAACTGAAATGGTCAGGTATCTGAGATTGAATACATGGCTCTTTAAATTTTTCTAGGTAGCTGTTATGAATATAGAATGTTACCTCATTAATATGTTACCATGGGCATCATTGGATGTGTGTCCTACTTATATGCATTTTTCCAATAATGAGAGGTTAAAGCTTGATCCAAATTCAAAGAATTGTATCTTTATTGATTATCCTAAAGGTGTGAAGGTAAGCAAGTTTTGGAAACAAGCATCAAAGATGGTGATTAAAAAGGATGTAGTGTTTGATACATATCATATGTTGAAGTAAACATATGAAATGGATGTACGAAGATCAAAGGGGAGCAATAAACGTAGGTACAAGTAGAGTTGGAATAACTTAAGACAAACTTGAAAGAGGTTGAAAATTTTAGTTAAAAAATTAATATTAGGAGAAGAGCATCAACATAGTAAAGCCATAGATAGAGGGAGATGTACCATTGGGCCAATCGGGGGATCCTTCCGTTAGATGTCGAGCAAACAAGAAGTTTTGCACACTAACCCAGAGAGAATGCACCAACACATATACCTCTCGTTAATGCAAATTGAAGTTGTTAAAGTTGACAAATTTTTTCACTTTTCAATTCACTCACAAGACTTAATTATTAAATTATATTTTAAAATTTTAAATTCTTTATTTATTTTTTAAAAAATAGTTATTTAATCGCACTAATAAATTATTTTTATCAAAACTTAGGTTCTGTATTTATCTCTTTATACTTTAATTAAAAATTTTAAAATTATTATTGTTAAAAACTAATTATTATTTTTATCATGAAATTTTTTAATAAACTTATTTATTAATTAGTATATATAAGAAATTTTGCTTTAGATAATTTAAGAATGTATTAAAATATAATATTTAAACTATAAAGAAGTATGTTTAGTAGAAATTACAAAAAGTTAAAATAAAATTAGAGTCATCTTTATTGATTTTCTTTAAACGTACTTCAATTTTTATAAGTCTTTTAAAAAATAATAATATAAAAATATAATTTTATTATTATTATTATTTTAAATTTTATTTTAGAATCAATCATAGTTT
>JAOTIZ010000201.1:6426656-6441302 GCA_027123425.1 Erythroxylum panamense
TATTTTAAAAATAAAAACTAAAAATTCACAATAATTATAATATTTGAAATAAATAAAATAACTAATTAAAAAATTTTGAGAAAAAGGAGGAAATGAGAGATAAGAGAGAAGGAGGAAAATTTTAAATTTTTTTGAAAATTTTAAATTTTTTTGAAAATTTTAAATTTTTTTGAAAATTTTACAAAAAAGTCTCTTATTTTTAAAAATTTTCGGTATCAATCAGTATTTGGCCAATATTTTGAATACCAGTCAGTACTATTTAAAACGGGTCAGTATTAGTATGTATATAAATGTGGTTATTGTATCCATCACAATCGTAAAATAGTTGTTCTTTGCTCTTGGGAATCTGTCGAGCTTCAATTTTTAAAAAACTGTTTTTTTTTTCCTCAAAAGAGTAGGACAAGAGGGCTTTGCATGCTGTGAAGTAAATTACAAAAAACATGGAAATTTGAAGGTCAATAAAGGCCTAGTTATAGGTTGATCCAAAAAAGAAAAAGGAGTTCATTAATGGGATAGCATTGGCACTATGTTTGGTTTTTGGAGGCACTTAGTTACGCTTCTACTGTCCCAACCTGCTTTATTTTATCTCAATCATACGTATGTGTGTTGAGGGAGGGATGATCATGTCCGTCAAATGCAACCAACAAAAGAGAAAAAAGAAAAAGTGAGATTCATGCATGGTGGTGGTCGACAAGGTACAACAATGGTGATGATATCAGAATCCAAGTTGCCCCGGAACTGAATAAATGTCCTTCACCTCTCGAATCCATCCTTGGAGGCATTTAATTTGATTTTGAACATTTGGTTTGTTGCTTTAGTTGTCAAGTCGGGCGTGCAATCATCACAAAATTATAAAAAGCAACGGACGCCATTCAACGTGGTGTGGTGTAACACTTGACTGACCCTCCGTGAACTCCATCCATTACCACCTAATTCAAAGTCCAATAACAACAACCAACAAATCTGGTTTAGGCCCTAAACTTCCGGCAATGTCTTCGGGACTGTCGTGACGTCCCATAAGTCCACCGGTGATTCTCTGCCATCCTCTTCAGATCTTGCCCGGAAGACAGCTTGCACTAAAGAGTTGGTAGCTACTTACTAACTACTGATATCTCTTCGCAAGTTAGTAAAATATAAACCTCCTACTCCTAACCACATGATTGAATTGCATAGCCTTAACGTGAACTCAACCATATCGTACCCAACCCTACAGCAACCTCCAGACCCATTTATTGCCAACACGTCTCCAATGCCCAATGGCAAGTGTAAAAGATATGACCCCATTAATTGCCCAAAGCTTTTCCCTTCACCGTAGTCTGTAATTTATGTGGAGTGAAGGATACAGATGGAAGGTGCTCTTGGTTTTGGGCACTCCTTAAAGCTCACATGCACACTCTCTTTCTTGAATTATTATCGCTCTGAGTACGTACAAAGAGCACAAGTAGATCCATAGAGCATTGTTTGTTCTTGGCTGGAACTTATAATTTCTGGGTATTCTGTTCCCTTCCCACTTGTCACTCTTTGCTTGATCACATATTGTGCTATCTTTTCCATCTTATATATTGCATAAAAGGAAAAGTTTTTGTCTTAGCCACGGTTGTCTTCTTCGGCTCTGAATCTATAATCGGCTTTGCAAGTTCATCTATTGATCCCTTTGGAGAAGAAAGAGAAAAAGGTTCAGATTTGTGCCGATGAGTTACAGTAGTCCATTAAGGGATCTGTTCATGAACTCAGAGCTTCATGACCAGCTCAGCTTGAAGACGGGCAACAAGTAGAATAATAGTTTAAGGAGTTCTTTTGAGCAGCCCAAGAAATTGAAGAGTGAAGGACCTTACTTTATTTTCTTCAATAATGGCTGCAGTTATAAGAATATAGAAAATTATAAGAGAGGAGAAAAGAAAAGATTAAAATTTTATCGTCTGCAAGTTTTGAGATGGGTTCACGTGAGGTCTGAGCAGAGATGTCGGTGAGTTTTGGAAGCAAAGAGTTGGAGAAACGATGCCCAGTGACAGAGCTTTGCATTATTTGACTGAACTAAAGAGTTTAGAAGAGCGTCACCAATGGTTATTGTTTTCTCATTGGCCTTCAATGGCTCTGCAACTACTTCTTCTCCAGTTTTCAAGTTGAACCCGAGTGAGTAGATGATCTTCTTTTACCCTTTTTTTTTTTTCATTTATGTACTCTGAATTGAAGCATTCCTTTCTTCGAAAGGAAGAACAATTAAGCATTGAAAATGACTCGAATTGGCGTTTTTTTTTAACAGATTCTTTGATGGGGATGTTTTCAACTCTGTCTTCAGTTTGCGAGGAAAAAAGGGTAGATCTGAAGTTATTGGGGGGTTTTGAAAGTTAACTCGATTCATAAGCGCCAAAAACAGGAAGCAGTATAAACCGCAAGCCAATAAAGAGTTTGTCTTGGCGTTTGGGTTTGATCTTCCAAGGATTTTACGCTCCAAGATTCCCATATTCTGGAAGTTGTTATATTACAACACTTATAGAAACTGTAAGAAAAAGATCAAATCCCGCATTATACCCCCATTTAATAATTATAGATCTTTAAGACCATGATCTGAAAAAGATTCGATTTTTTTGTTTCCTTTCTCTTCACAACTTCCCTGTTTTTATTTTTTTTTGTTCCTCTCTGCATATCAATTCTGGCCTTAAGAAACTTGTTTTGAAGGAGATGAAACCGTTTGCGGTTTCAAGTTCAAGGTACCCTTTTCTCTTCTCATTGCTATTCTTCATTATCAATGTCCTTTCTCTGATTTATCCGGTTAGGTCAGGCGACGTGGAGGCCTTATTGGCCTTAAAATCGTCGGTTGATCCTTTAAACTCGTTGCCATGGCCACAAGGGAGTGATGTCTGCAAATGGCAAGGTGTTAAAGAGTGTCTCAATGGAAGGGTCTCAAAGCTTGTTGTTGAGCACCTAAACCTGAGTGGTACTATTGACGGCAAAAGTCTGAATCAATTGAATCAACTCCGAGTTTTGAGTTTCAAAGATAACTCAATCTCAGGCCAAATCCCAGATCTTTCCGGCCTATTCAATCTCAAATCCCTTTTCCTCAACAACAACAATCTCTCTGGCAATTTCCCAGATTCCATCACTGACCTACACCGTTTGAAAGTTATAGTTTTAGCGCAAAACCACATCTCTGGTCCACTCCCAGCCTCTCTACTCAATCTCACTAGGCTGTATGTTCTGTTCCTGGAGAACAACAACTTCAATGGAGAAATCCCACCTTTGAACCAAACCAGTCTCAGATTCTTCAACATCTCTTACAACAACCTGTCGGGTCAGATTCCGGTGACTTCAGCATTAATTCGGTTCAACAGGTCGTCATATTCCGGTAACGTTGATCTCTGTGGTGAACAGATTCAGAGCCCTTGCACAAAAACAGAGCCGTCAGGACCAGCGCCGAGTCCCGAACATCCTGAAGCAACAACCCCATCATCGAAACGGAGCAAATTGGCGAAGATCATAGCACCTAGTATCGGTGGGTTGGTGATTATATTGATATGCTTGGTGGTGCTGTGTTGTTTGTGTGCAAAGAAAAGTGGGAAGAAACAGGGGAGTGAAACAGGGGAAAGAAAAAGCAAAGGTTCAAATGGAAGTGGTGCAACAGCAGGAATCGAAAGAAGCCAGCAACAAGGGAGTGGAGGGAACAGTGGCATGAGCAGTAATACCGGAGGAAAGCAGGGAGTTTTTTCATGGGAGAGTGAGGGTCTAGGAACTATGGTGTTCCTGGGCGCAGGGGATCAGCAGATGAGTTACAGCCTGGAGGATCTGCTGAAAGCATCAGCGGAGACGCTGGGTAGAGGTACAGTGGGCAGCACCTACAAAGCCGTGATGGAGTCTGGGTTCATCGTGACCGTTAAGAGGCTCAAGGATTCGAGATATACGAGGGTCGACGAGTTCAGGAGACACATGGAACTGCTGGGCAAGTTAAGACATCCGAACTTGGTCCCACTCAGAGCTTACTTCCAGGCTAAAGAGGAACGCCTGCTTGTGTACGATTATTTCCCCAACGGCAGCCTTTTCTCCCTCCTCCACGGTATGTCCAGATCACTCACTTAACTAATATGTTTGCTTTCCATTGATTTAATATTTACTTTGGTCTTAGTCTATACTTTTTTCAATGCAATTAGGTTATGCAACATTGCAATTAGTTAAGAGACTAATGAAAAGAAAGTAGTAGTTAAGAGTGTTTGATAGGAATGCTAATAAGTTTGCCCATCGCATCCTCTTGACTCCGATCAGTCCTACTTCATCTCAACCATACATTTATATATTTACGAGAGAGAAGCTATTGACAATTATATCTATATATATATATATAGTCTTTTAGGACTTATTGAGACCTTGCTCAAATGATAAACATGTGTGACGTAAAGGGCACATCGTGATAATCATAGATGGTGTGTTGTTTATGACGTAGGTGGGCACGTGAGAGTATAATTTCAAACCCCAAATGGTTGACCAAGCAGGCACCTGTACCAAAATTAAGAGACTAAGGCTCGTGGCTGGTCTAACCTTTCTTTCTTTAAGTGGACCCGACCCCTGTTTACTTGTGCTGTCCCTTTCTCTGCCTCCCCCAAACTGTGCCACTCGATTTTACCCCAACACCGAATCCGATACGCAATAATTTAAAAACAGACCTTATATTTTTATTTTATTTTTTTTAAAAGAGATATTTTAAGAAGGTTTCAAAATTTATACTTAGATTAATCTACACCCGAGATAGTAGGTCATTTATGAGAGGCAAAGTTTTAACTCTAAGTTTTAAACAACTACATAAATGAGGAAGTTTTGAACCCACGACTTCACTTAAGTTAAGAGAACCCTTTACTAACTCACCAGCACGAGTTTTCAAATTTTACTATAACATATTGCTTAGATTTATGAATACTAATTTTGTCGATTGGTTCTTTGAAATTTATTATCCTCTTTACTATTTACTCTTATGAATATGCTTTTATGCCCTTGTATCATATAATTTACATATACAGTGAGCTTTGGAGCAATCGGTAAGATCGTTCCTTTAGGAATAATTTAGAGTCACAAAAACAGTCTTATTATAAAATATAAAACGAAGGCTGTGTACATTATAAAATATAAAATTGAATGGAGATGAATGTTATTTAACACATTTACTCTGCAGGAGTAAGAACTTCTGGTGGAGGAAAGCCTCTTCATTGGACATCATGCCTCAAAATAGCTGAGGACTTGGCAACTGGACTGCTTTATATTCATCAGAATCCTGGCTTAGCACATGGAAATTTGAAATCCTCCAACGTGCTGTTAGGCCCTGAATTTGAGTCCTGCCTTACAGATTATGGTTTAACAATGTTCCAAGATCCTGATTCACAGGAGGAACCAAGTGCTACTTCTCTCTTTTACCGAGCACCCGAGAATCGGGACACCCGAAAGCCAGCCACACAACCCTCTGATGTCTACAGTTTTGGCGTCCTGCTTCTGGAACTCCTTACGGGTAAAACTCCATTCCAAGACCTTGTTCAAGAACATGGTTCGGATATTCCTAGGTGGGTAAGGTCGGTACGCGAGGAAGAAACGGAGTCTGGGGATGAACCTGCCTCGAGCAATGAAGCTGCAGAGGAGAAACTTGAGGCTCTTATAAACACCGCCATGGCCTGTGTGTCACTTGCACCAGAGAACAGACCATCAATGAGGGATGTTTTGAAGATGATAAGAGACGCAAGGGCGGAAGCTCACGTTTCATCGAATAGTAGTGACCATTCACCTGGAAGATGGTCAGATACGGTTCTAGGTTTGCCTAGGGAAGAACATTCGAGTATTTGAGTGGGTCAGGTACATGCACGGCGGCTTTATTTTATGTATTCGATTCTTTTTAACATCTTCGACAAGGCATTGTAGAGTCCACCGATGTAAAGTTATTCACTTCCATTCCATTCTTGATTCTGAGTCCATGTGCTGTGGCCTGAATTGCTGTCATTTGGAGTTCTATTAATGGTGATTGGGATGCTCATTGTAGAACAAAAGTTGACAGATTCAATTTTATCAAGGACATGGTGCAACCCTTTATGCTCTAGGATCAGAAGAATACCATCCAAACTTAGTGATTCGGTACTACGAGCATTATGACATCAAAATAGACCACATTTGCTTCATAATAAGCACATTCGTCAAATTCTCTTTTTCTGTTAATTAAAAACTAAGGTTTAATTGGACATAGTTTGGGTCATGAGAGTTGGCCAAACGGTGTTGACTATAGATACTTTCAATGTTATCAGCGCACTATTTATATCCATGCCTGTTCTAGTGACATTGAACTGTGTAAATATGGACACAATTTGGGCTATGCATGTGGTGGAGGCCGAGTTCTTGAAACTTCACTACAGTATCTAGGGAGGGGCATATCCCAGCCCATATTCAACCAAAAATGCAAATTTTGCTTCAAAATTTTCTTTAATTCTTTAAGGCCCTGCTTGATTGAGAAGTTAAGAATGGATGGGAATGAAACGTAACATATTTTTATTGTTTGTTTGAGAGTTTCATAATAAAATAGAATAGAATATGATGAAAGCGAAAAATTTCATATTACATTCCATTACATCCTAAACAGTGAAAATAAGAAACCACCTAAACTAAACATGCTTGAATCAGGAAACCTCCCAAACCTCAAGAGCCAATAGGGAAGTTAGTCACCTTATGTAGTAAGAGAAACTATCCTTTTTAATTTACGTAGATGCCTTCGTTTAGAATATAAAGACTAAAAGATAGTGATTGAACACTGAGTTCTTCCACTCCTCAATCTTCAGCAAGTGCAACACTAATAGCTTAAGGCCCTTCGCTGACAACTGATATAGCCTTTGACTATCTTAAGAACATGTTAGGATGCACCAAGCGGCAGGTATTCAACTATCCAAGAACTCAGGTCTTTCATTCTCCATTCAATCACTAATCAACAGGCTGACAACCTCACCAAGCTATTCACTAAGTAAACTATTCACCAACCTATTCACTAAGGAGACTTCCCAATAAGTAAGCTACTTAGAGAAGTTAAAATAAAGATCTTACCTATCTTATATCAAAGCTCTAAATTCCTACAATTTTGCAAGCGTTTAAACCCTCAGCTTGTTGCAACATTTTGATTCGGACCCGCAACTCCAACCTGTTAACTGGACTTCATATGAACCAGATTTTTTTCTAATGGTAAAACAACATAGAATTGATGTCAAATCCTACGCTCAAAGTATGACCGGTGACAGGTCGCATATCTGAGATCTAAAGATATGGGAGGGATTTTGCGCAAAAAGGCATCGTAGTGCCAACCAAAACAGGAATAGAATCTGTGATTCAATAATTTCAATCATCCCATACTACACTACAATTGGACCAGGACGCCAATCAATCAACCCTACCACACGATAAACTCCTCGCCATCCGTATAACCCGAGATGATGGCATCAAACAACTAGGCCACGGCAGGTTTGGCCTTCTTGCTCCTCGTTTTAACACCATCATCCTCCTTTGCCTCACTGTCTCCATCATTACCCTTCTTTCGCTTATTGCCTTGCCTGGGTTTGTGAGCAGTTGGTAGCTCTTTAGAGTCATCCATATCAGGTCCTTCAGGTGATTCTTCGTCAACAGTTGGCATGTCATGGACACCATTAGTTTCATGCTTTTGGGTTTCCAGGTGCGGTTTGGATTCTACTTGTTCCTTCAAGTTATTATTCACCTGCACTGGACAGGTTTCAGCAGAATCACCAGTATCAGAAGTAGCTTTTGGCGTCTCATGAGCATCATTGCTTTCCTCACTGCAATCTTCTGAATTTTCCATCTCTTCAGTTTTCTGCTGCAGCGATTCAATAACATCCATCATTTGCGTATTGACCTGTCATGCAACGCAGATTTCATGAGTTTTGCTGATACCTTAACAAATTAAAAAAAAACAATTTAATAATAATTTGAAGCCATCGCAATGAACAACCAGAACAAAGAAACCTCTTGTTACATTACATCAACAAAATGAACGCAACTGATTGCTTGCAGTACCTGTGGATTCTGAAGAAAATCAGCTATGTCGGTTGGGCACATAGGGCATTTCATGATATTTTTTTGTGCTCTTAAAGTTCGTCTTCCTTCACATGTCCTCTGTCTAATGTGACTTTGACCAGCAAAAGCACCTTCTAAACATGCTTTGCAAAAGTTGTGTGCACAAGGTGTAGTCAAGGGATTAGTCATCAACTTCCGGCAGATCTGACAGCTAAACTCTACAGGAGCAATAACCAGATACACACTTTTGCTTGATATCATAGTAAAACAGTTGACCATCCAAACTAAATAGTAAGCACTTAAAAGAGTCTGAAGCCTGCAAGCAGGTACTTAGTAATTATCCAACCTTTTAGAAGTTTTTCTTTCATTGCCAATTTCAACACTTTCTTGCTCTTCCTGATTATCATGCCCTGTTTTGGACTTGCACAATTGACTCCTTTTTGGCTAGATGGGGGAGCTTTTTTCCACAACCAGCAACCTTTCTCATCCTAAAAACAGAAGCATTTATGACATATATAACCAATGGCACATATCTGGCTAGCACATTTTGCTATAGCAAGAAAATTTTAGACAATTGAGAAGGGTATGCAATGGATGTGCAAAATTATGCATAAAATTCAATCTAGGACAACGTTTCAAGCAAGTTTTTTAGTGTTGGTAAGATATACAATGAGCATTCAGTTATGGAATGCAAAGACACCACATTAGCTTACATCAAAATCCCAGGCTGGGGATCCCTTCCTTTCAATTAAATCAACTGCATTCTTTAACTCCCTGATGGCTGGTAAAGGCCTGGGGCGATCACCATGAACATCACTGCAACGTGATTTTAAAAATAATAAGCACATAAACGAAGACAAGGAAGGTAAGAGAGTAAAACTGAAGTCATTCAAACCTAGTCCAAGGGGCAGGATCATTGTCACATCTAATAAAAAGATATCTGCAAACCTTGAAGCCCTAACATAACAAGAAAGTTAAAGAAAATACCGGTTAGGAAACATCATTCAGCTTACATAAAGCTTAGTTGGTTACCCTCAATGGAAAGATTATTATGACATTAACCTGCTTTCCACTCTTTCGCCAACATTTCTCAATTCTATAAACCCCATCGTAGCGTACACCCTTCTCAGGTGCATAGGCAGAACGTTTCTCTTTATGGGACCTGCCCACAAAATGGAGAAATGATTTTATGTTATCATCAATATTTTAAAAATCAAACCAAAAATTAAACTGATAAGAAATTTAAGATTTAAAAGTTCATCCTTTATTAAAATGTCATAATACTGGTATACAATAAAAACTGAACAAAATTAAAACTGTTTAAATGTGGTTTAAAAAGTATCATGACTCGTTAAAGAAGTTAAAGCTTAATTGAAACAAGAGATTATTAAATAAAACTAATTAATTTATTCTAATTTATAAAAAATTAGTTAGTTTACAAAAATTGACTAATTCATTAATAACTAATTTTTAATAATAAAAATTATAAATATAAATTGAACCAAAAAGTTGATTGATTTAAGAATTTACAATTAAACTGATTAAACCAGTTTGAATTTTTAATCATTGATTATCATCAATAGCAGAAATCACTATTCAAAACAAGTTTCCATTATCCAAGAAATATGCTTCTTATAAAGAATAAGGTTGCTGCTGCTGCTGCTGCTGCATAATGCACACCACAGGAAATGAAAATGGAAGTCAAATTTGGGTAAACTAATCATTGGCATTGAAGAAAACATACTGAAAGTAATCCTAACATGGTATGCTGCCATAGTTTATACAGAAAATCAAAATCACCTGACTACTCTCACAGGATAACCAAGCTTACAGCTGAGTCGCAATGCTTCGTTGCCCTTTTCAAAAGTCTGATCAAAAGAATGCGATTTGTTTGTACGCTTATTGCCACTAAGGTCCCTTCCTCCACTGGACACACAAAATTGCCAAAACAAATCATATATAAAAACAGAGAAACTACCAAATATTACTTCTAAAAATTATGAGCTAAAGCATAAAATTAGCCCGTCATCTCTTACGATCAATCACTGTAAAGTTCAGTCATTATAATCCAGCTCACAAACATACTCCAGCACACAAAAATGTGACCCGTACCTCCCAGTGTACAGGAACCATTCACCGTGGTCCTCATCATCTTCATATCCTCCAGAGAGAGCCACTGATTGAGCACCATACTTAGACTGACCAGCAATGCCCGCAACATGAGGAAGGTGGGCACCCCATTGTCTGCACTCAAGCCTATCCTCCCAACACTCTCCAACCAAGACACCCATATTTCTCACAGGATCATTCTCAGCAAGTATTGGTCCAAAATGGTCAGGAGGTACAGTCACAAACACCTTCCCACTACAAGCATTGGCCTTGCCGCTCTTCTTCGCACGCTCTGTAGTGTATGCTTTGTCCGGCCTGTCTTGGTTGTGCACGTACTGATACATCTTAGGGGGTCCGTTTGTAGTACCAGATTGTGAAGTTTTGGCCATACGGATGGCAAAAACAAGCGTGGAGTTGATACGAGGATTGTGTGCCATCTTTTGAGGGATTTGATGGCGGCAATTTGCGCACGTTTGCTTCCCCTGTGCAATCCACTTCTGGAAGCACTTGAGGCAAAAGTTATGACCACATGGCGTCTGCAATAAAACCCACAACAAGAACGACAGCTAAGATATACGTTCCAGTTCAAGGATCTAAAAAAACAACTAAGCTACATGTTCATAATGGCATCACATACACATTTTAGCTAACTTTAAACAAAGAAATGAGAGAAATTGATACCGTCACAGGCCTTTCGGGCAGCTGCATGCAAAACGAACAGTTCAATCTTCCGCTAAGAACATCGAGGATATGATTATCTTTAGCGTTGACTTTGGCTGAGTCCGATGAAGAAGGCGCTCCTTTACTGAGAAGCTCCTGGCGTCTCTTGGCCTTGTCCAAGTCGGAAAGCGAAGAGTCATTCTCGATGGCGCGAATCGCGGCAATGAGGTCGGACGTGGACGACGCTTGCGTTGGTGCGACGGGGATGGGGTTGGGGTTGGAGCAGTCAGGACAGTCCCAGTTGAGGAGGGCGGCCATGGTTGGGGGAGGGAAGGACAGGCAAGAAGCGTGCCAGGGAGTGGCGCATGTCTTGCACGTGAGGATCTCTTCAGTGGGGGGTTTGCTCTTGCAGATCATGCAGTTCCCATCGCCGTCGCATGGAAGCTCCATTGAAGATGAAGATGAAGATGAGAAGGAATGGCTTTAGAAAGTAAAAGGTTATTGGATAGTTTGATGGTGATATGTTTGTTTATTGTTTTAAGAACACGCGATGGAGAGAGATTGGCGTATGGGCGGGATTTGAATAAAATAAGTTAAGTAGACGGGCGGGATTTGACTGATTGATTGATTGATGCGTGAGGATTTTAATACCTTTCAAACCCTTCTTTTTAACTTTCAATTCCCCCCAAACTCCGCCACTAGTCCCTCAAGATTATCAAACTATTAATGACGCAATGGGCCGAATCGGTCGGGTTTATATGAAGCTTGACCCTTTGCCACTACCCATCTACCTCCACTACCGTCTATGGTCAGCCTCTCTTCTCCTACGCTATACTAAAATTGCTAAAGGAATTTAGTATAGCATATACAACAATGCAAAAGTATTATGATCAGCAAGTGGCTTGAGGGTCATAATATGATAACACAGTTGATTAAGTTATGTGAATATTGATACATAGTCATACAAATTAGGAATTGACATAATATAATTAATTTGAAACCATGAGTGTTATAAGACCGATGATTAAGCTTATGTATGAGCTTAAAATATAGAGCAATGTCACGTAGATGAATGCAATATTAAAGGTCGTATTCAAATGAGTAACCAGACATTCAAACTTACCGTTACCAAAGCTTATATGAACATAAAAACTTATTATAAAAGTTCATGCATCTAAATTGAGATAATAATAAACTTGCTAAACAACAATCATCTTGTACATTTTAAGTTTATTAGTATTTTATACATGTGTGCTTACTTGAAAGTTGTTACTTTATCAATTATAACATGTAATATGATTAAATATTTCCAAAGTGTTTATAATATATACATATATATACACACACATTTTAATGTTTTGTATAATATATACATATATATACAAACACATTTTAATGTTTACGAATAACTTAAATAATCATATTTGTTGATTATTTCAAATAGATAAGCATATTCCTTTAATGAAGAATTCTAATCTAGTATATGAGTGTACACGTACTAGCAGAGACTTATAATTCAGTACTATGTAAAGAATAAAGTCACGTCGAAGGACCAAGTTTATTAAGAAGTGAAGTTTTGAATCACTTGAACAAAACTTTATCAATAGACGGAATAGAGAAGTCATGTAATAGAAAGAAGCTCGTATCATGAGGTTAAACATTTTTAACCTCTAATCTATTGAGAGGGAATAATGAAATGACTATTGTAGCTTATGACAACAATATATCAAAGTTTTTGCTAACTAGTATGATCATGTGATGCACATCCATTCTCTAAAGTCGATAACAAAAGATTTAAGATGTTGATCACCAAACTCCACTTGAACTTCAAGATCCCAATTTAGATTATCTTAAAGAAAGCCATGATCAAAGAAATACTAAAAATTTGGTCGAGTATTGAGAGATAGGTTGCCATCTCATCGGACATATGGACAATTAATAACTAAAATAAGGGTTATATGATAATATGACACGCTACATTGACAATAACTGGACTTTATGTAGTAGACTACTAAGGTAAATTATATTCTTTAATATAGTTATCGTTTATTTTTTTGATTATGTTATGATTGATTGTAACATTCTGTTAGCCATGTTAAGGCTAGAATTATGATTTACGAGAAAGTATTGAGAAATTAGGAAATGCATATCATACTTTAGTTAAATATGTCATGCACATTTTTGCATAAGGATATGATTGTACATGCATTCATTGATATTTTTCGGGTATAATTGATTTATAAATCTGATTAAAATGTAAATTGTAAGTTAATCGCGTTAAAATTTATTTGGAGACCATTAGCATAACTTCAAAATTTTTGGTGAATTTTAGAAATTTCTGAAAAAATTGGAATATTTTTTATTAAAAGAAAGTAGAAATATGGACCAATTATTTTATGACATGTAGGCTGCTTAATTAGTTAACAAATGGTAGCATGAGTGAATGCCAAATGAACTAGTAATTAGGAGACATGTGGCAGCTTAAGGAGGAGATAAATGGCTTACATGCCAAATGACACATGTTAAGGTGGTTTGGAGACACCTTGCACCTAGTTGAATTAAGCTAAGTTCTTGCTGGAAAAATCCACCATCTTCTTCTCCTTTCTCCACCAAAAGTTGCTGCTAACATACAACTCTGGTGTTTGGGTTCAACCTTGCTAAATGACCAGATCAACGTCATATGTTTAACCTTTACAAGAAAGTCAAAGAACTAGATTTTTGTTATTTTTGTTTTCACCTTTATTCTGTGACAATCTTGCAAGCTTGGAGGGCTAGACTGGCTTAAGGTTTTGAAGGAGATTTTGAGCTTAACAAGTAAGTAGAAATATGATCTTTAAGGCATGTGATTATGATGATTGAATTAGAAAAGATTGTATAAGTTGTTGATGAGGATGTATGCTGGAATGTTATGAACTGGAGAATTTTCATTGAATAGACTTCGGTATTCTGATCATAACTTGAGATATAGATTTTTGAATGAGTTGATTCTTGATTCAGATTAAACTAGAGAAATATGTCTACAACTTTGCTGAAGAAGCTGAATGTTAATTTTATCTCTAAGCATTTCCAAATCTGGCTGGAAGTAGAGTTAGGAGTTCTATTATAGTTTTAAAATAGTCTGAACTCTTTTTGATATAACTTTCAGTATACTGAATCAAATTGTATGATTCTGGTGTTATTAGAAACTAAAAACATAGTGGAACAATTTTCTAGAAGAAAGTGTTACTGAAACACACCATTTTTCTTGTCATAATGATCATGAAAAGTTATTCTGAAAGGGGGTGCTAGGATGAAAATGCTTAGGTGTGCTGGAATTTGATAACTGGAATGTTTTTACTAAACATGTTTCAGTATTTTGGCTATATTTTGATCCTAGATTTACAAATAAAATGATTCTTGATTTAAATTGAACTAGAGACATTTGAATACAAATGTTAAGAGAAATTTAATTTGAATTCTATCCTTAAGGGTCTTTAAATTGAGCTTGAAAATAAGTCTTGGCTTAGGCAGTAGCACTACTAAGGACAGAAATTAGGTCCTATTATTATTGAATAAAATGTACTGATATATGCTGAATCAGACAAAGATGTCTTCATAAAAGTTATAGATTATTCTCTTAGCTTTTCATTGGTATAAAGTTTGTAACTTTAGGATATTGGAATTGAGAGATATGAGGTGTACAACTTGAATGGATGATCATGCATTAGCCAAATTTTCAAATGTACATAGTCTATTGTATTTTAAGAATAATTCATAAAATAATGAACCAAATTGAATGATCTTGCTATCATTAGAAACTTAAAACATTGGAGAACAACTTTTCAGAAGGAAGTGTTACCTAAT
>JAOTIZ010000201.1:6465313-6479279 GCA_027123425.1 Erythroxylum panamense
AAGTAGCAACACCAAAACAGTTTTTAACACATTTAAACCACAATTCTCAATATAATCACATTTATAAATCAATTATACCCGAAAAATGTCATGAATGTATATACAATCATATTATTGTGCAAAAATCAATATTATCACGTATGTATATGCCATATTTTGCATAAGCATGAATTGTGCATTCTAACTTTTCATAAATTTCTCATGTTCACTATTCAAGTCTTTTCGTAAGTAATGAGATGTTACAATAATCTATAATATTATGGGTATTCCAGACTATTAACATACCTATTCATAATTTATTTGCATAAAATTATAATATGTTAACATCATAACACTATAAGAATTTAATTATGATATGTTAACATCATTCAAATATAAAAGACCCTGATTATAATACTAAATGTTGATTTTTATGGAACATAGAAATTCATGAAAGGCCAAACTCCTCCCATAGTCCTTGCATTACTGGGACTTAAAAGTTTAGAATTCAAAAAGAATGTCAAGAGTTCACAAAATTTCTTTTATTATTGATGTTTTGCACTTGCTTTTGTTATTATTACCCATGTTAGTATTGGTTTACGCCCTACATCCAGTCGCTTGGCTGTAATTTAGTGACAATAATTTAAATGCATTCTTTATTTTGTACACGTTTAGATGTATTTGATAAAGTCCATGAGATAATTATACATTGTAAATGAAATTATAATAAGATTATAATTATGAGATTTATATTCCATTTATATATTATCCCTAAATTGTTCCTAATCATTGTTCTGTTAAGATTGGACATTAATAGAATGAAAAAAGATAAGCAAACGTTATTTTTTCCTTACAAAAGAAGAAGTTGATCTCATAGGCTTAATGTATGGAGATAATTAACACTGAACTAGGCTTAATGTATGGAGATACTTAACACTGAACTAACTTGATATGGGAAATTCATAAGGAACGTTACTTATGTGTCTATAAAAATTCTCATTGTGATGATTTTATAAGTGATATCTTGACCTTCTCCAAAATTATCTTGTATAGAGATTTTGATACTACTTACGACTTATTCTAATCATGGATGGCTCTTTCGATATTCATTAGATATAGCATTATATGGAGGTGCTTGGGAGACCAAGATATGATTCATCACCCTAAAGTAATTAGGAAAAATGTTCTATTATTTTTTATTAGTATTGATTTGAGAATCCTTGGCTAAGGTAAAAATGATGTTTTGTAAATAGTTTATAAATGTCATTAATTGAATTGATAGCTAATGGAAAAGAACTAATATGATTGAACTCAAGACAGAGTAGATATTAATTTTATGTTTTATGTTTAATTAGAATGTTATATGATGAAAGGATTAAATTATACAAAAAATCATACACGAAAAGGTTAGTCAAAGCCATTTTAATATTCCTAAATTTTTGGGTGGTCATGATGTGTTGCTAAACACTAATCATGATCTATAAATATAAATTTGGATAATTAAAGGTAAATTAAAACGAATTCTAATTTTTCTAATTATGATCACAAATTAGAATTAGAATTTATAATTATTGCCAGCATATTAGGAACCTAATGAGTCTCACATAAAGAATGAGTTGAAGAGAGCAGAGATATCTTAATCAAGTTGGACTTGATTGTAAAGTTTGAAAAACTTTATGATTCAATATGAGATATTTAATAAATAAAGATGACTATAATATATTAGATCTTATTTGGACATAATCAGTATTTAATTAGAAATATTTATAATTTTAATTAAAGTTTAATTGAAATTAGAATTTAATTTTAATTAAATTACCAAAATGTCCAAAACTTATTATAAATAGGCTTAAGCTCTAATGAAGCTAGTACTTCTTGCTTAGTCTTTTCTGTAAGAGTTACGTAATTCTCTCAACTTATTTCGTGACTACCGTTAGAGGTCAGTACTTATGCGGCTACAGTGGTTGAGATATATCAATTTTGAAAACAAATTAACGAATACGATAAGAATATGATCAAGCTTTAGAATAAGGTACAAATTAAGATTCACACTTTATTATGAGTTATTTGTTAATCATTTTATAAAATTAAAGTGATCTTGGTTTTTGAGAAATGAAAATATGGAAAGTTTTGTAATTATTCCACTGTAGCTGAGATTGAATTTTTTCTCGATTTTCAAACAATGGTATCAAAGCAAGCTTTAATTTCATAATTTGATTAAAACATGTTTGATTGTTATTGATTAATTTTGAAATTAAAATCACAACTGTTATATGATTGGACAATATGAAAAGTTTGGATTGAGTATTCTAAAACTATTTGTTTAATTTAGGATTGAAGAGTTGTAATTTTAGAAATAAAAAACTGAAAAGTTTAGATTTAAGACAATTAAAAAATAAAGAGTTTACCGTTCTAAATCGATACATGGTCTTGGAGAAAGCAAGTATTGCAACTTTGTCCTTTTCCCCGTGAGAGTCTCCTTTCGATAACTAACATCACCCCCATCATCCTTCCCCCATCTTCGACCACTTTTGATCCACCCATTTCCTTCTCCTTTTTTGACAACCTTGACCTACATTCCTCTACCTAACTCGGCATCCACTTATCTTGTTTATGCCGACAACCTTCACCTTAAACTCTTCGGCAGCTGACCACTTTTCTCCAACAACCCGACATCAACCCTTTTTCTCTGACAAAAAAAGTTCTCCAAAAACCTAAAATTAACCCTTCTTCTCCAACAAAACAAGACAACTTTCACTTTTCTCTAATAACTCGACAACAACACTCTATTTTGGTCGACAATTTCAACCCTCAATTTCACAAACATCACCCTCTTCTCTGACAGCTCCCTTCTTCTTCGACAACTCCCTCTCACCATCACCCTTCTCCTCCACAAAGCAACTTTCCCTTTTTCCCCCCAGTGCTTTTCGTCTCGCCTTCACCCTTCCTATCCGTCAGCCTTCTTTATGTTCTTACCCCTTTCCCACTTCCCATTGTTTTATGACAACGCCTCACCTTTACACCCTGTTCACCCATTTGATATATTGTCCTCCCTTTACCTTACTGATCTTATAGAAATGGAACCTCTCACAGCCTAAGCCGTTATGTACTCTCCACTCTTAAACTTAGTAGACTTCCTACCTCTAGGGGAAACCTCAGAAAGGAAACAACTGGGACTAGAGAAGGAGAAGACCAAATGGAGCTCCATTGTAGCTGATTTTGGAAACCTAGCTGAATTAGATTTGTGAAGACAGATGGGGACAAACCAATCTAAGCTCCTCTTGAGATGTTACAACAAGGTGCTAAAAACTAGAGAACTTCTCTTGTGGGGTTTTCTTTTCTAGAGAAGAGGCTAGCTTTTCTAGTTATTAGCAAGTGGGCAAATGCTATATGGAGGACTAAAGGATTGGTGAATACGATGGTAAATGAAGATGAACTCTTTGTCTTCAAATTCAACATTGAAGAGAATTCACAAAAAGTGTTGGAAGTAGGGCCATGACATGTAATGGGGTATCCAATTCTGATTATGAAGTGGTAGCCTGGAGTTACATTAGATAGAAGTAGAATTACTTCAGTACCTTTATGGATGAATATTCACAAGCTTCTCTTAGAGCATTGGTCTGCGAAAGGTATGAGCTATATTGGTAGTAAGATTGGCAAACCTTTAGGATTAGATGAGAATAATGCCTTAATGAAGAGGATTGGGTTTGTTATAGTTTGTATTGATATTAATACATCAAGTAAGCTTCTGAATACACTGAGAATCATGAAGCCAGATGAGAATGGAGATCTTATAGAGGATTTAATCAAAGTAACATATATGTAGAAACTAAAGATGAAAGAAGAGAAGCAGGTTTGGAAAAGAAAAGAGCTGCAAGAGGGGAGGCAGATGAATGAGGCATGTCCAAGCCAAGAGAAGGGGCTCTTAGTTGACCAAGGGACACCACTTGACGTGTAGGGTACCCATAACACGACTTAGATGGAGAATCAAGTGATCAGACATGGGCAACAGAAAAATAATCAGGAGGAGAATAATATGATTGCGATTAGAGCATTGATAATAGGGTATAATCAAAGATTAGGAAATGGGAAACAGGTGTTGAGTTTGGTAACAACTGATCTATCAATCAATGTACCATGGATAGTTGAGGATAAGGAAGCATGATAAATAAAAGGGATAATTGACACTCTTGTGATGGAAAGGGGGGAATCTTCTGGTACCATGAGTGGCCCAACAACTATAACCATGGGTTTGCAAAGGATGTGTTGTAGTCCATTCTTATACTTAGGAATTTAACTGTTAGATGGAGTCATCATATGAGAATTTGAAGTGCATTTCATTTGTATATACACGTGAATCGTGATCTAAGGACATTGTAAAAATAGTTGATGCACTCACTATATATCCCAGGGTACGAAAGATTTTAAATGATTATGACATGCTTGCGTGTTGATTATGTCTTAAATTTTGTTTGATGAATTATAATTAGTGAATTATAAATTTATTGTTCTAATTGAGTGATTAACAAAGTGGTATGTGCATTTAGTCTAAGAAAAATGTTAAAAGGGCAAGATAAAATGGTACATAGGAATTTAGGTTGAATGAGACTATGGGATGGTGATAAGTGTCATCAATAATAGAGTGACAATTGGGCTTGAATAAAAGAGTGACAAATGGAGGTGTAGTTAAGTGACATATGGTTTAGAGATTAAATGACAAATGGACTAATAAGGGAGTGACAATTGTCAGTGTAGGAGAAAAACACATAACATGGCTCTTAGTTTGACACTTGGCATGACACCTGTCCATTTTCTTCACCACACACCTCACCCACGTCTCTCACACTTGCAAGACCATCTTCTTTCATGTTTTGGTAACTTGTTGCCCTCTTCTTTCTTCACACCATCGACACCCTCACAAAACCTCTATAAACCTTAAATTTTTGCCAAAATTTCGCAGTCTTCATCTTATGTTTAGAAATCCTTCTCATTCCATCTTGTTCTTGGAGTATGTTTGAATGCTTGTGAGACTTGTTAGCTTATTGATTGAGGAAATATTGAGATAAACAAGCAAGTATTTGATTACCTTATTGAGTTATATGTGAGGGTAACATCCATAAAGATTGGTTAGGGATGAATTGAGATGAATTGCATATAAGGTTGATAATGAGATGTGCTTGAAATGTAATGAATGAATTGATTTTGTTTTGATGCATGGAAACCCTAAGTTATAGATTGTTTTCAGAATGAATTAGTTTTAGATTAGAGGTATGTTAAAGATGAATTTATGCTAAAGAAAGATGCTAATGTAATGTTCTTGGAGTGGAAAAGAACTAGGGTGTAACATGTAAGATAATAAATGAAAGCATTTGTTTGATTGATGATGCCTAAGAGATAAATGTTTATGAATTGTCAATTGAATGATTTTGGCTTGGAGTTTGAGATGAAATGATGAGAAATTGACGTATCCTTGAAGTATAAGTGAAGCATAGTCGAAGAACTATCATGAAGGAGTTAGAGTTTAGAAGAAAATTTGAAGAAAAAGGAAGGTGGGTCTCATATCACATATCCCACGATCATGGGAATTGTATGGTTCCTTTCCACGATAGTGGAAATGCTTGGCAGAAAGGAGAGTTTGTGTTCTGTTTTCTGGTTGAGTCATATAAGGATAAAATAGTATACATTGATACTTTTAGACTTGATTAGGGCTTAAAATGAGCTTAGGTTGATGTTGAATCAATTAATTAAGTGTTTGAAGAGTTTAGGTTCTTAAATGATGTTATAAATCAAGAAATGAGTTGTTTTATATCAATGCATATGAATTGGAAAGTATAAGATGTCAACAGTATAAGGATGTTCTTATGAACACAAGCTAAGATGAATGAGTGAATAAGATTTATGTATAAGGTTACATACCTAGGATAGTCAACTAAGCATGCATTGAACATAACATATATACATGTGTAAGATTGAGCACTTATTTGATTAAATAACTTAGTAATGTGTAAATATGTGTGTATTGTATGATATAAAAGCACAAATTGATCGACAACATCCAGACATTGCCAGATCGTCAAGGTAATAGCTAATCTGGAGTAAATTGTGAGTAACCTAGAAGTGTGATCTCAATTTGATATGTGCTTCTGTTTGAATTGTTTTTGTTTAATCCTTATATTTATTTATAAATTGAAATGATTTTGATATGATTGTGACATTGATGATTCTGGACAATTGATTGTCTAAGGAGTTCAATATTCGAGACTGTATTGGGAGTGTAAACTACGTGTATATGAATGTGGGAAATAAATGCTTAATTGAATGTTGAATGTCAAACTTGGGTCCGACGAATGTGATAAATGACTGTGTATACTGGATGACAGTGATTGCTAGCATATTATGTGAAATGATGCATGTCATGACATTAATATGCATGATCAGATACAGGAGTTGTGATTAGGGCGACCAAAGTAAAAAAGGAGCTTAAAGCTCAGAAATGTGTGCATAGAGCCACATACTCAATGATTAATGAGCTCGGTATCCAATAGATACGGGACAAAATTTGAAATGAGCCTTGATATCCGTAACGGATACGAAACAGTTAAATAGATGCTTGGTCACAAAAAATTAAAAAGAAAGTGGAGTCACATGTGCATTTGCATATATATGTATGTGTGTGCGCACGAGCGCACGCGATACATATATTGTGATTTGGTAGGCAATTAAATGATGTGATAATTGGGATTTGATTTTAAATAATATGATGTGTTTGAGAACTTGCATTATATATGTTTACAATATTGTATCCTGACTTGAGTGAACACATCGATGATGGTTCACTCATTGAGTTCACAAACTCATCAAAATTGCATTTTTGATTTTCAGGTACCGAGACAACCTAGTTTCTAAGACAATTTAGTAATATCCTAGCATTGTCTATTTTAGAACCAAGAATGGCTCAAAGGTCTGGTCAGCTGATACTAAAGCGTCTAGATAAAATATTTTGGTCTAGCATCTAGTTTGATATTGTACACATTGTATAGAGTTGCGAACTTTGACATATCATGTATTGTATAAACAAGAGTTATGGGTGTAATAACACAATGGATATTTATGTTTACAAATCAAATGAAAGGAATGTAATGACAATGTATGCTTATGTTCATGAATGAAATGAGAGAACTTAGTTTTTTTGATATGTTTATGTGCTATATGATGTCACAATAAGTGATGTGACTACTCTAAAATGTCGCTTCCAGGGGATATGTGCTCGAATGTTCTCTAGAATGTTAGGTATGTGTTCTACGAAAGTGGGATGTTACAGGAAGTATATGAGAAGAAGGGCCATTAAAAAGAAAAAATGATTAAGATAGCAACATGGAATGTTAGAGGCCCTAATAGCCCAAATAAACAATTTGTGGTTTAGGAATTTATCAAAAATAACAAGTTAGATTTTGTTGGTTTACTAGAAACCAAAATAAAGAGGGAGCATATTGTGAAGAGTTTATGGTTCCTAGACAAATGATGGAGGGTAATGAGTAACCATGATCATCATTTTAATGGGAGAGTGGTAATAGGCTTCAATCCTCATAAAGTGGATGTAGCGCAACATATTGAAACTAATCAATTGATCCATTGTGATGTCTTAATTAAAGCTACTAGGACTATGATCGCAATTATGGTATTGTATGCGGCTAATCATAAGTTCCAGAGGTTACATGTTTGGAATGAATTAGAGAAAACTAGTCATATCATGAGTTGGTCATGGAAGATTATAGGAGACTATAACTGTATTCTCAAGTTCAAAGAATTAGGGGGTGGGAGGAATTGGAACCAAGTAGACCGTAGAGAGCTTTAGGAGATAGTGGAGAGAATGAGCATGACTAACTTGAAATGGTATGGAAATTATTTATACCTGGAATAATAAGCAATTGGGGGATTGGTTTTTATTGAGAAAATTTGACAGATGTATGGTTAACGACAAGTGGATAGAGACCTACTCATCAAGCAGTGCTTTGTTTGATGATCTAACTGTATCAAATCACAGTCCAATAGTGGTGGGATTGCTAACAAGTGATAAGAAGAGGAAGACCCCATTTAGGATATTCAATGATTTGATGGACAATCCTGAATTCAAAAACATACTTATGGAGGAAATGCAAGGGCAATTCCAGGTTCAAAGGGGTATCAGATCACTATAAAGTTAAAAGCCTTATAGAACCGGTTGAATTTAAAAGCCAAACTAATGCTTTAGAGGAGTTAGAGCAATGTCAAAAGAGAATATTAGATAGATCGAAAGATTTGCAACTAAGGAAATAGGAATATACATTGGTGGAAAAGTCTAATCAACTACTGAATAGTACAAATACTCTATTAAGGCAAAAATCTCAGATGCTCTAGATGAAGGAGGGTGAGAGATGTACTATTTCATGAGTTCAATTTTAGCTTGGCAGAATAAGAATTCTATCTAAATGCTGGAAGATGAAACATGGCAGATCCATGAGGTCATAAAAGGTAAAAAGAGGGTACCTTAGAGTACTTTACTCAGTAATATGGGGTTGCAACACCAACAAGAGATATACCCACAAAGGTTCTAGCAAGGCTTAAAAAGCTTGATGAAGAAGATAAGGTGGCATTGGTTTGAGAAATAACAAAGGAAGAAATATAGAATGCTATTTTTTCAATAAACCCTGACAAAGCCCTCAGACCAAATGGATACAATGGGAAATTCTTTCAAAAATATTTTTCAAAAACATTGGGATATTGTAGGAGAAGAAGTAGCAGTAGCAATGGATGAGATATTGTAGGAGAAGAAGTAGCAGCAGCAATGGATGAGTTTTATAAGAGATGAACAATCCTCAAGGAATAAAATAAAATGTTTTACCTTATCCCTAAATAGAGTAATGCACAGAAGTGTAATAATTCAAACCAATAGCCTGTTATAACTTTCTATACAAAATCATCATGAAGATCCTGACAAATAGACTGAGAGTGACCCTGGGAAAGTTAATCAACCCAGAACAAAATGCATTCATCAATGGGAGATCAGTAGGAACAAATATCCTACTATGTTTGCAATTGTTAGGGATATAATTCTAAGAGGAGAATTAGGAATTGCACGATAAAGATGGAGTTGCAAAGGCCTATAGCTCAATTAATTGGGGCTTTCTCTTTACTATATTGGAAGCAGTAGGTTACCCTCCTTTATTTAGAAATTGGGTTGAGGAATGTGTCACCACTGCTTCTATGTCAATCATAGTGGACGGGGAACTTACAAAATTGATCAAAGCAAGGAGGGGCTTGAGGAAGGAGGGTTCATTATCCCCTTACTTGTTTGTACTTTAAATGGAGGTGTTGTCAACTCTCCTTGAGAATAACATCCGGAGGCACCCATAATTCCAGTTCCATGGCAGATGTAAAGGTATGAAGTTCACACATCTAGCTTTCGTAGATGATTTTCTCTTCTTTTGTAGAGCTGAGAAAAATTTAATAAATTTACTCTTGCAAGCAATGAAGGATTTCTAAGAGAACTTAAGCCTAAGATGCAACCCTCAAAAGAGTTGTTTCTATTTATCCTGCAACTCAAGTAGAAAGGTAGCTTCTAGAGCTATCGAGATGGGATTAACACAAGGGAGTCTACTCTTTAAATGTTTAAGGTACCAATTTCTCAAAAAAGAATTGATGTTGTGGATTGCAAACCTTTGTTGGACTTAACTCATGGAAGAATTAACCAATGGAGTAATCAATTCCTTATCTATGGAAACAGGCTACAATTGATTCAGACAATACTGAGCAAGCTTACCACTTGTTGGATCAATCACTTATCCATCCAAAAAGTATTCTCAAGGAAATAGAGAGGAGACTTAAAGACTTCTTGTGGAATGGCTCAAACTAAGGTAGAACCAAAACGAAATTAGGTGGGATAAAATTTGTAAACCTAATCAACAAGGGGGGTTTGGACATCCATTTTGCAAGGATGATACATAAGGTGAGCAAAGGGCATAATTTATGGCGGTTGTGCTATAAAAGGAGGATTTATGGGTAAAATGGATACACAATGTATTCATAAAGCATAAGAGTGTTTGGATCTTAAAGCCAAGGTAAGACATGCCTGGTACTCTAAAGGTCATTCTAGAGATAAGATAGTGGATGCAAAATCAGGTGTTCCACAGGATTGAGAATGGTTAAAGCACATCTTTTTGGTATGATAATTGACATTATAAAGGTTCCCTATATAAGGTAGAGGAGGTGTAACTCCTGAAATGGTGGTCAATCCATAAACTAAAGTAAGTATGTTAATTAGTAATAATCAGTGGATATGAACCTTTCATAATAATAGAAGTGCCACTCTCATAATGGAAGAGTTGCCCAAATGCCAGGAAGGAGAGCAAGATGAAATTTAGTGGCTAGTCGACAAATCAAGGAAGTTCAACATAAAAGCCTAAAAAACACTTTTACAGACTACCCAAAGCACAAGGCAGGAGTGGGTAGTCTTAGTATAGGATAGTGACATCAATCCAACTCACTCATTCATCTTGTGGATAGGAATCAATAGACGGTTGCTTACGAGAGATAAGATCAAGTTCTCCATTAACACTTTGAGCTGTGAGTTATATAATACTAAACTGGAGCATCTGGAACACCTGATGATAAGATATAGGTTTACTAGACAAGTCTGGGGCTGGATGCCACCTATTCTCTTCTTAGACAGATCAATGAACATTTGGACTGAAACTATTACTTGGCTAGTGAAACTTAGAGTGCATAATGCAGCTGTTCTCAAAGTAATCAAGTTAAGTTGGGTAGCTTTGGTGTACTATATATAGAAAGTGTAATTGTAGAGTTTTCAAACAAGAACGTAAAAGCATTGAGTTTGTTTTTAGGACATTTTATTTCACTATAGATTGACCATATTAGTAAGAGGAATAGCTCCAAATCTAACGAGCAACATAAAGAGGAGATGGGGACTGAAGTACCACTGGTCTATGTGGTCTCACAAGTGTCCCTTCAATTTCAAATTGTAGACGATTACTAGTAATCAAAACTCCCTGTAATCTAGATCTTTTGGATTATTATGGACTTTTTGTAATTTGGATTGTATATATATTTATATAATGAAATCTATTAATTTAAAAAAAACCCTAAAGAAAAATTTAGAGTTATTCTTTCGTGAAACCCAGAACTAGAAATTACCTCCAGCATCAGGAATAACTAATACTGGTTGGTTAGGTATAGCTTTTACAAGTGTTGCTTCACAGTTTGATGGTAAATCTTCGTAGTTAGTTATTTTAGCTGTGTGGTTGATCTCTGCATTCTTGTTACTAGTATTGTGTTTATGGTTATTAGTTTTGGAATAAGTTTCACACCATTGGAGATGCTTGTTGGCCATTGCTTTTCGGTGATGGTTGTAGCACTGAGGTCTAGAAATATGGCCAGACATGTAGCTATGAGCAATTAGGTGTGATGGTAGGTCATAGGAGATGCCATCTAATGACGGGAGGAGACACTAGAAGCTAACGTTTGTGGTAGTGCAAGATGGTGGCTGATGGTGCTAGAGGTGTTGGAGGATACACGTCAACAAATGCCAGCTAATTTACATAATTAGTTAGTTATGATTTCTGGACATTCTGTTAGAAGGATGCAGCTTCTGTATATATGAAACGTTATGTACATAATACAAATAATAATATTCTTTCTCTTTCCCTTCATTAAAACACAATAATAGAGACAGAAGATTCATCACCATTGACATGGTATTAGAGCAGTAATTCATCTACATTTTGCTTCTGCACAAAAGGTGTTTGTTAAAATTTTTGAACAAAATTTCATATTTTGATTCTTTTCGATATGGAGCCTGCTACAAACACTCTCTGAATACACTCTTGTTACTATTGATGTTTCTCATCCATATTATTTATCAAATATCGATCATCCTGATTATAAACTTTCAACCAAGTTCTTCTTTGGGAAAATTATGGAAACTGGAAAAAATCTTGTGAGATTTCTTTTCTTGCTAGCAACAAACTAGGATTCGTGGATGGAACATATGCAAAACCTATTCTGATCATCATTACTTCCTTACTGGATTTGTTGCATTAGTATGGTTATGTCTTGGTTGTTGAGGTCTGTCAGTGATGATATTTTTGATAGCTTGTTATATTATTCTATTGCTAAGCAAATTTGGGATGAATTGGTATAGAGATATGAGAATAGTGAAGGGATATGGATTTTTGAGTTACGATAAAACATCTATAGTTGTTATCAAGAGAAGCTTTCAGTTTCTGAGTATTATACCAAACTCAAGAAGTTATGGGATGAGTATACTATGTTGATTTATATTCCAGTATGCAAATGTGTGGCTACTCCTGCTATAGCTAAGCTTCTATAAAACTAACAACTTATGAAGTTTCTTTTGGGGTTGAGAAAGGATTATAAGAATGCAAGGGGTAACAGATGAAGCCTTTAACAAATGTCAATGAAGCCTACAATTTCATTTTGTAGGAGGAAAGAAAAAACAACATTCAGTTATCTTCTCAGAGCATGCCTTTTGAGTCTTCAACCCTTGTTACATAGAAAAATTATTTTGATCCCTCTGGTTTTATGTCTCGGCAAAGAGAAACAGAAAGAATATTATTATTCGTATTCTATATCGAATGTTTCATATATACAGAACCTACATCCTTCTAACAGAATGTCCATAAATCATAACTAACTAATTCTGTAAATTAGTTGGCATTTACTGACGTGTATCCTCCAATAAGAGGGATGTGTGATGCAAAGGATTGGTTAGCGGCAGTAGTAGGTGGTCATATGAATAAGGCGGCGGCTAGGTTTTAGCTTTGAGAATAGAGTTTCTTAACTTTGAAGGAGAAGCATGTTTGGAAACATGTTTAAGGTTATGTGTTTGGATACATAAATAGCCATATTCTAATAGTAAAATAGGCAGTGTTTACATAAGAATTTCCTAACCTAGAACTAAGAATAAAGAGTGTTTGGACACTCTTTTAGTCTATTCTAGTATTAAAATAAGACATGTTTGGTTATTGGATTAGTGTAATTCAAAGTTAGAATAAGCATGCTTGAGTATTGGAATAAGGTATTCCCAACCTGGTTTAAGGCTTGTTTGTGTTTATGATTAATGCAATCTTAATAATGTTTTAATTGTAGTTTTAAAATCAAAATTCAATTTCAAAATTAAAGTAATTATTTTTCTTAAAATGATTAAGATTAATAATTATATAGATTCCTAATTAATTTTAGAAGAGTAGTTTCTAAAATTAGAATTAATTATTTTTAATTGGATTAAAAATAAATTAATCAAACTCCTTAAAATTAAGAAAAATATTTTCTTAATTAATCAAGAAAGGTGCTTCTTAATTAAATTTATTCATTTTAATTTGATTGAGATAAATTAAATTTATAACCTTATTTATTTAGAGAATTATTATTCAATTTATTTAGAAATTGTTTTTATTTATAAATAATAAGGTTTTTGATTTATTAAAAAATATTTTTATTTTTTTGTTTTGTTAATTGATAAATTGAAGTTTTTAAAATTATTTTTCTAAAGATTAAGTAAAATTTTCTAATTAATTAAGAAATCAATCTCTAAATAAATAATGTAAAGGACTTTCTTAAATAAATTTAAAAGTGTTTTATTTAATTTTGAAGGTAGTTTTCTTTTAATATTAGAAAATATTTTTCTAATTAAGAAAAAATAATTTTAACCGAGATTAGAAATAGTAATTTTTAATTAGATCAGAAATAGTTTTATAATTAAATTAGAAAGTGTTACTTTTATAATTTTAAAAATGGAGTTTTTCTAAACTATAATAAGTAAGTAGCATATTTTATTTTATTTTTAAAATTAAATTTTGTTAAAGGAGTAAAAAATAATTGGAAATAGTTTTCAATTGGATTTGAAAATTATTTTCAAATCAAATTAAATTTCTATTTGAAATAAGAACTTAATTTATTTAGGAATCAACGT
>JAOTIZ010000201.1:6505046-6516763 GCA_027123425.1 Erythroxylum panamense
ATTTGGGAAAATCTTTAATGGCTTATTATTCAACTATAAACATGAAACCCACCTCATATCCATGCTTGGAGCTTGATCCAATCATCAATTATCCATAGCTTCCTTTGTGCTTCCAATTTAACATTACCTAAACATATCCACCCAAAAATTCAATATCATTTATCCCATAATCGTCAAAAATTTAGGCCATATTTCACAACCCATAAGATTTCCAACCTATCTACATCACAAGCTTCCAAAAATCCCCACTCATATCATTTGGCATAATTTCTAAGTAATTTCATCCACAATTAAATATAACCCAACACATAATCATCAAAACTAACTTCAAAAACCACAAACCCATAACCATCTCATGCCAAAACAACCAAAAATCCAAGAAAAACTCAAAACTCACAAATCTCTCTTACCTTATTTCCCACCATTTTCGAATTTGCTTGGCTTCCAAAGGAAGCTTTCTTCATCCTTCATGTTTTCCCCTTCTTGAACCACTTGAAATCACCTTGGAAGCCTTTGAAAACTCAAGCCCTAGCTCTTCTCTCCTTTTCTCCCTTCTTCTCCACCGATTTTCCCTTTCTCTCTCATTCTCTCTTCTTCTTCTCTCTCAAATTTCGTGGGCTTCTCTTCTCTTCCAATGACAGCCCCCTCTATTTATACTGCCAGCTCATTTAATGAGTGGCCATTGTCCAAATTGCCCTCCCATGCAAGGCTAAACTCTTAACCATTTAAGTGGACTTCCTACACTGCCCCTGAACTTTCTTTCATTTCATGCTTACTTTAGGACATTATTTTCACCATCCAATTGAAGGAATTAGTCAAAACTTCCTTCTAAAGAATTGTTCCTCATTATCTTAATTTCATAACGCTTCAAGAATCATCCAATTTCGAGCACTACACCAAAAGTTATGCTCAAAACATTTCGAGTATGTCTTATGCTAAATCACTTTCCAGCACATGATTGCCATCCAAAAATTAACCTTCTTAAGGACCAAATTGAAACTCAAATTCTTCATAACAATTGTAGTTCTATTTCTCTAGTTTAATCCAAATCAAGAATCACCTTAATTGGATTACTAGAGCAAAAGTTATGCTCAAAATACTTTCAGACTGTCACTAAACCGAGACTGAACACTAATCCGAACTTCAATTCAGAAATTAAAAATCTTAGGGGCAAAATTGAAATTTACTTTCTTCATATGACTTGTAGCCCCATATCTTAATTTTGTTTCGCCTCAAGAATCAACTCGATCGGATCACCACAGATCCCGAATTTGTTAAAATAACGAACCATGTTCAGAAACTTTCCTGTCTCACTTTGATTCAAATAATCTACCTCAATTAAATCTCTAAAAATTCATAATTTCCCATGAAAATGAAATTAAGTGTCTTAGGAATCGAACGCTTTGAGAACTAAGTCATTCGGATGTCGGACGGAAAAGATATGAGCAAATGATTTGACAAGGTCGGATTAGAAAAGAAAATAGCAAGCTCGGAATGAGACAAATCATTCCGATTGTCATATGATTCAATCAAACTCTTTCAATTCAACTCCAATTGATACAAATTTTCATGGAGAGAAGAACACATGTGTTAGGAATTCAATGCTTCAAGAATCGCCTCAATCCGAGGTCGGATGAATGAGTTATGATCAAAACAACTCAACATGTTCAAGTTCTGATTCCTCCCGAACATACTTTGGAGCAAATGCCATAACTTTCATTATAGATGTCGGATTGACTTCATTCTTGGACCATTAGCAATTAGACATCTAGGGCTAAAACTTTCATGAAGAACAAAATTCGAAATTCGGACGTTAAGGGTGTCAAATTACACGGACCGTGTGAAATTCACACGGTCAGGCGCACAGACCGTGTAACTTTCTGGTGAGAACTGTCTCCTGCGCCTGGATTTACACAGCCCGTGTGAATTCACACGGGCAGGCCGTGTAACCTTCTGTTATAACAAATTTTTCACCCTTCAAGACTCCTCAAAAGGGTCCTAAACCAACCCTAACTTCCCCTTTACTCATATCTTACCTAAAATCAACCTTTTCGAGCCCGAGATCACGTCACAAACTCTAAAGGTTCGGGAATTTCGATTACCACGACATCCCAGCTTACAATAAGCATAACTCTCAACTCCGGTCTCGAAAACTTGCATACTTAGTATCGTTGGAAAGATAAGAGAACAAGCTACAACTTCAAAGAAGACAACTTTGTCTAATTCTATCTCAATTATTCTAGAATTTCCCTTGAATCAACATACTCATTTTTATCCTCATACAAAACTTAACATTTTCCCAACTTCACTTTCTCTATTACAACATCATTCAAAGCAATTTAACTTCCAATTGGAATCTATTCAACACTCAACCTCAATTTATATACTCTCATATTCAATAACCTCTTATCATTCACCAAACATCCTATCTTACATACATAACCATGGTTTATGATTAAGGTTTCTCAACTCATCATCCATACTTAGTTCACATTCTAATTTCACAACCATCTATATACCAATTCATAATTCAAAGACATACATAAACTCGTATTCCATTTTGATATTTCCACTAAAAATTTGGGGTCCAACACATCCATTTTAAACCACAATCCTAGCAGTAGATTTAGGTCATTCTTTTCTCTTATTTATTAGTCCATGTGTTAGTTATAATGTCTATTGTCTATTTAGATCATGTTTTCTCTTAACATAGAGCAGTTATCTCCTTGAAATGTGTGCCTAATGGAGTGTTGTAAGAGCAATGACGCGGGAGAGGAGAAGATATTCATCAAGAATTTGGTTTTTTGAGATTGTAGGTTTCTCTTTGATGAGTTGTTAGCTAGTCTTTTTTAAACTTAGGTAGCAAAGAAAGAAAGCCAAGCAAACAAAAATCCATTCTCAATCCCACCATAGATAATGGGACGTCGTAGTGTAGCATCAAATCTTATAGGAATTTATATACACCAAAAAGTAGGTTGAACTATTGCATTATCTATACTAACTTTACAAAAATCTTGGTCGTAGATTCTTCTAGCCATGCATTCATTTTTAAGATCATGACCAAGAAGCTAAATAATTAACAGAAGTTCTCTATGCTTCTTTTTTCACTAAAGAAACTTATTGGCACAAAAATATGAAAAACGATGATCAACAATAGCTCTTTTCTTAGCAAGTAACATAGAGAAAAGATGAATTATTTGCATTGTAAATGATCAAAAGATTTGTTTTAATTGAAGCTTTGACTAAATATAAGTATAGAGAAGAAATCTTGTGTTTAGAGAGGTTAATCTTTATCCATGTAAGAAATTAGACTAACTGACCTACATGTAACAACGCATGTAAAACACATCCTAATTTCTATCCAAAAAAAGTCTTAAATTGAGTAGACTCATGAAATTTTAGACCTTCTATGAGTAAGTTACAATTTTAAGTCTTAAACTTATCAAATTCAATAAAGTTAAACCTTAATTTGGGCTTTTAGCCATAAATCTTATCCATATTTTTCGAACTGCTTAATTTGGAAACTTATGATAATGGTAGCTTCAAGCGAGATTTCAACCTTGATACTTTTTGATTATAAAAATACTACATAAATTAAATTTTTAGCTATCTTTTTAAGATTTTCAAATCATTTTGAATCTCATCAGTTAAAGTTCCGACGAGAAAGTTAAAGACAAAAAAACTAAAAGCAATCAAACCATCCAAAACTATGAAATTAAGCTCATTTTGCTTCTTTTGCTCCATTTGTTACATAAGCATTACATTAAGTAGTAGATGATATATAAATAGTCTATTAGCACTTATTAGTCATAGTGCATTAGAAGCTATAAAGAAAGTGACGAAGATAAACAGAAAGATAATAAGTTTAACAAGAATGTCAGGTTATTATATGAATTTCATATTTGATTTGTACGTGAATAGCTATTAATATTTGAGTTTAATGTTTTTTGAAAAATTGATAGAATATCATTTATCAACCAAAAAAAAGCATTAATACAAGATGTAATTTTACAAACATCAAGACCTCACATAACACAAAACATTACATCATTCGAGTAACTTCAGACAATAAACACCAATTATTTTCCTACTTGTTATAATCTTGTTTTAGGTTTCCAGGTTCTACCTTTGCTTCAGAGATTTATTGAATCCCTCTACAACATTTTCACAACCAAAATCTCCCTAATCTAGCAGTAGATTATACGAGATAATGCATATTTTTTAATTGTTTGATTTCTAAATATTTTATAGTTTCTTTCATGCCAAATGGAGTAGACAACATAATTAAATGCTAAGCTTAAGTAGACCTAATATTTTCCCATTTTCCTATATTAGATATTAGCCTAGTTAAGAATTCTATCGCAATTTGTTTGTTGATAATTCAGGTTCAAAATTTAAAGCATCTTTGACTAAATGACCATGCTAAACTTGTATTGAAAAAATAGGTGGGGAATAGTTTCAGTAGTTTGATTACAAAGAGAGAATTGTTGGTCTATTAGGCCATGGATCTTGTCCTTAGTTTCAATCTACCCCTTACTACTAGTCAAGTAATTAAAGAGGCTTTAGGTGTCAAGGTTCTTTTCCATACTATATTGTACCACTCGATATTTAGACTAAGAGGTCTAAATAGATTGAGACAAGAAGTGTTATTGAAAACACTTCTCTTTTTTTTGTAGGCAAACATGTCTATCTAAGGATCATGAATGAGGGTAGTTAGGGAAATAGGTTTCTAATATGTTTAAGACCCTAAAGTTACAATGCAATACATTTTCTAGAATAATGAGATTAACTTGAGCATTGAGAGGAAATCTTAAGGTGAATTGTCTCAATTGATCTTTTACCATAAGGGGGCTCTAGTTTATCTGATTATCAAACTATAACCAAGTCTCCTACTTTTCCCCAATCTACCAAAAACGTTGATGTCTGAGATAATACTCATTCATCCATCTTAACTATAAGGCTTCCTTATCACTAAATAGTCTCCAAATCCTCTTAGCCACCTGCACTAACTGGATTAATTTTAAATAAACAATTCTAAGACCTCCCTCTTGCTTACTCCAACATAGTTATTCCTATTTAATCTTAGACCCTTTTGGAATTTTTTATTTTCTTGACCATAAGAAGTTTTTTATGTAATTATTTAGTTCTTTGTTTATCTTCTTTAGAATAAAGAGATAAGAGCTCCAACGAGGATTTAGATTTTTCAAGACTAAAATTATAAGCTGGAGTCTTCCAGCTTAGGACAGGAATCAGTTTTGCCAGAGCATATGTTCTCTTCTTGGTCATCTTAAGTAGAGGTAAGCAATCGTGATATCTTAGTTTTTTTGAAGTGATTGGAACCCCTAAATATTTGAAAGGTATTTATTTAGGATCTAATCATGTGATGGCACTCAAACTAGGGCCATTGTTCACATCAGATGAGAAATAAATTAAGCTCTTTTGAGGATGAATTCACAAAACTGAGACCCTGCAAACTAACTTAGATGAGTTAGACATTAAGTCAATGGTACTATGCTCAGCTCCACAAAACATCATACATTCATCTGTAAACACAAGAAGAGTAAGTTTAAGATCTCTACATTTATGGTGATAAGTAAAACTAGGGTTGAGTTAGGAAATTTTCTATGGCTATCTAGATAACACTTCCATTAACAATATAAATAAGTAAGGGGGGTCACCAAATCCCATAAAGAGCTTACATAGTACCATTGATTAGAGAACTAAATGAAGTGGTTAAGATGCAGGCTTTAATCCAACTTATGGATTTAGCAGGAAAGCCAAACCATTCCAAGCTTATGAGAATGAAGTTCTTGTTTACTATATCAAATGCTTTGGAAAAGTCTACTTTGATAGCACAGTTCTTGATGGGCCTCCTTGTCCCATGATCTTTCATCAGTTCTTACATCATCAATATATTGTTTGAGATTAATCTACGTGGTATGAAGGCTTCTTGTGTGTAGTAAATTACATGTTTTAAGGTTTCCTTCAATATCCTCACTATAATCTTTGAAATCACTTTGTACACAGTGTTACAACATGAGTGATATATGCTTAATTGATTGTACATTTATTCCATAACACTTAGTGATTAATGCTATGAAATGTTTAAGAAACTCATTTTGTTTTATATTTGGTTTTTGGTATAATTTCGAAGCACAAGAGCTAAAGTGAGTTAAAAGAATATTCTTTGAGCCATCCTATTGATGTTCACACTCAATTGTCCTTGTGGAATAAGAAGGAGACGAATCGGGGTGAAGTTAGAGCAAGACAATCCAAGGAAATGAAGCTTTCAAGATGATTTGGAATATACATGACCTTGTATCTATCCACATAGCTGTGTATGTATTCAAAAGATATTTTTTTGACTTACAAGATTGGATACACTGCCGTGTACCAAACTGTGTGTAGTCATGATTTAGGTAGCTTTCTTGTCATACATGGTATGACATATAGTCGTGTATTAAACTATGTATATGCCTAGAAATCTAATTTTTCATATAAGTAGAACATTTTGATGGAAAAAGATGCATGGATTGGTTTTGAGAGAAAATGAGGGGCAAAGAACTCATTCTTTGGAGACCCATAAAGGAATAGGCTTCCCCATTCTGGTTCCGAAGTGAAATCAAAGCCAAAGGCACGTTTTTGGCATCTCTCCATTGTGTATTGTGTTCTTTATATCTTATAGATTTTTCGTGTTATCCTTGTTTATTGAATTCGGTATTGTGTAAGAATGATTTTAATGCTCTATTAGATTATTAGAGAACTCATTCTTTGGAGACCCATAAAGGAATAGGCTTCCCCATTCTAGTTCCAAAGTGAAATCAAAGCCAAAGACACGTTTTGGGCATCTCTCCATTGTGTATTGTGTTCTTTATATCTTATAGATTTTTTGTGTTATCCTTGTTTATTGAATTCGGTGTTGTGTAAGAATGATTTTAATGCTCTATTAGATTATTTTTATGTAAACTCATTGCTAGAATCTTAAATATAATATGTAATAGTTGTGTTTGGATTCATTTGTAACAATTGCTGGTTCTGAATTATTAGGGATAACTTCACTTAGGTTAAATGACTTGAGCTTATGTGGTTATTACCTTGATTAATTTGTTTTCCTAACTTGTAATGTGGTTGTCCGACTAAATCTAGAGTGTTTGTTTTAGGTTGTTCAATAGTTAGATAAGCCTTTTTAAAAAAATAAAAATTTTAATAAAAATCCCTCCCCCTCCCCCCGACTACTTCTGCCTCCCTCTCTCATTTCTCTCTCATTGTCTCACACTCTCACTCTCACTCTCTCTCTTGTTCTCCTCTTTGGCAATTTCGACTCTCCTCTCCCTCTCTGGCGACAACTCTCCTCTCTATCTCCAGTGATTGTCCTTGCACTCTCCTTACTGCTGTCAAACCATGCCACCACCTGCTACCACTGCTCTTCGACATCACTTCCAACCTTCCACCACTACTAGAATCACTAGATCTGGAATTTCAATATTCCTGATCCAGATTTAAACCTAACCAAATTGAACTAAATCGATCCAATATTTAATTGCATTTTTTGATTTTTTGGGTGTATTTTTTGCTCTGAAATTTGAATAGTAGTTGTATTATATTTGGTTGTATATGTATGTTTTATGATGGTTGTAATTGTTGAAAATTAGAATTGTTGGAATTGTTGAAAACTTGGAATTGATGGAAATTGTTGGAAACTTGGAATTGTTGGAATTTTTGGAAACTTAAAATTGTTGGAATTATTGAAAACTTGGAATTGTTGAAATTGTTGGGAATTGGAATTGTTGGAATTGTTTGTGTAAGTGGGTGTTGTCTTTGTGAAATTCTTGGAAAAAAATGGATTGTAAATTTTGGATAAGAAACTAAGAATGTTAATTAAAATTGGTGAATGAAAGATTGTTAAATCAAAGTTGGTGAATTAGGATTTTAGTAACAATATTGATTATAGTTAAGAAAGCAAACTAATTATAAGCATTATAAATTGAAACGTATAAGTAAACAAAATATATTAGTTTATGGTTGAATTACGAGATTACAAAAAGTAAGTTGTAAACTTATAGTTGTGAGTTATGGTTGAAGATGAATATGTTATAGTTCTGAGTGTATGTCTTTAGTTTATGGTTGAATGATGTAATCATATAAAATGAGTTATATTATATAAGATGTATTGAATTGTTGGTTTTTGACTTATTGCTAAATTGTGTTGGATGAAATTGAATTGTGTATGAAGTAATCATATAAAATGAGTTATATTATATAAGATTGACATATTTATTTTGTAATTGTGTATGTTGAATACTTGAATTGTTGGTTTTTGACTTATTAGTGAATTGCATTGGATGAAATTAAGTTGTATATGATGTAATAATAGAAAATGAGTTATATTATATAAGATAGACATACATATTGTGTAATTGTGTATGTTGAATACTTGAATTATTGGTTTTTGACTTATTAGTGAATTGTGTTGGATGAAATTGAATTGTGTATGAAGTAATCATATAAAATGAGTTATATTATATAAGATATATATGCGTATTGTGTAATTGTGTCAGTTTGGACTTTTGAGTTAAACAATACATATTTTGTGATAGTAGTTGATAATGAAATTATGTGTTATTTATTTTTATATATTTCTTTATTTATTTTTATAGATAAATGGAAGGAAGTTAAAGTACTGCTGATCATTCAACCGCTTCAGAAAGATATAATGATCTAGCTTGGGCTCATGCTGCATTGGTCCCTGGTATGAACAACTATACTATTTGCTTCTTTTGTAACAAGCATTTAAAAGGTGGAGGAATCACCATATTAAAGAAGCATTTAGCTGGGGTTAAAGGAGATGTGAAGCCTTATGAAAAACTAAGTCATGATGTGAAATGACAAATGAAAACTTTGTGTGAAGAGTATCAACACGAGAAAGACAGAAGGGGAGATTAAATTATGAAATTAGTTGTGAAAGTTCATTTGTTAGTGTTTAGGATGATAGTGGAAATACTGAAGTTAGTAGTATTCCTACCCAACAAGAAGTGAATGTTGCATCTGAATCTAATGTTAGGAAAAGAAGAAGGCAGGTATCAAATTTTTTTGCATTGCGAAAATTCCTGGAGCTAAGCCTTCCATTCGTAGTGTCATGTAATCAAAAGAAGCAACTCACAATGTAGATATGACAATAGCTAAATGGTGGCATGATTCAGGTGAAGCATTCAATGCTTTCCAATCTTATTATTATCAGCCTGTGGTGGATGATGTAGCCTCTTACGATCTGGGATACAAACCTCCTTCTATTGATAAATACAGAGGAAAACTTTTGAGTAGCTCTGTTTATGAAATTAAAAAGTTATCTAGAAGAAATAAAAATGACTTGGGCTACTTATGAGTGTTTAATCATGAGTGATGGTTGGACAAATAGTAGGCATGAGCCTATTATTAATTTTTTGGTTTATTCTGCAAATTGCTTAATGTTTTTAAAGTCTATTGATGCATCTGGCTTGTTAGGAATGTTGATACTTTATTTGAAATATTCGATGAAGTTGTGAATGAAGTAGGACCAGAAAATATTGCTCAGTTCATTACTGATAATGATTCCATTTATAAAGCAGTAGGAAGAAGATTACAAAGCAAGTAAAATTTTTTCTTTTAACTTCATGTGCTACACATTGTATTGATTTAAAGCTAGAAAATATAGGGGATGTCACATATTTTCCTATTATTCATGAGATTGTCCAGAAAGCGAAAAAGATGACCAAGTTCTTCTCTAATCATACATGGGTCTTGAATTTAATAAGAAACGATTTTACCAATGGTAGCAATTTATGTTGTCCTGCTGTTACAAAATTTGCAAGTGACAAATGCTTACAAGTGATAAGTGAGTTGCATCTTAGCATGCTAGGTTTAATGTTAGATTGGAGGTTTTCATAATTATACTTGAATATACTGAATTTTGATCTCAATGCCAATTTGTCATATGAGCTTGTGAGCCTTTGGTGAGGGTACTTTGTTTAGCTAATAGTGATGAAAAGACAACAATGAGTTATTTCTATGATGTCTTGGAGAGGGTGAAAGAAGCAATCAAGGATAATATGAAAAATATGCCTTATTTGTACACACCTTATTTTGTAGTCATCAATGAAAGATGAGAAAAGCAACTTTACTCTCTATTATTTGCAGCTGGGACATTTTAGAATCCTAGTGTCTATTTCAGATCAGGTTTTACAAAGAAAGCTGAAGTTAATATGGGAATGTTATTGAATATTACAACAGTTGTTGCCATGAGATAATGCAAGATCTCTTAACCTCACAAATGGAGATTTATAAGGAGTCTTCTGGAAATTTTGGGATGCCAACTTCTATTCAATAAAGAGCAAAACTTAATCCAGGTATATATTTTTTCACTTTTGTTATTTGTTGAAAATTAATTATCACTTTATTTTGTTTGTAATGCTACTTTTATTATCCCAAGACTTACAATTTCTTAGTGGGACCAATTCAGAAGTAGTGTTCCAAAATGACAAAGGTTTGCAATTCAAATTCTAATTCAATGTGTGAGTGCAATAGGCTATTCAAAGAATTGTAGCACATTTGAATTCATCCATTCAAAGAAAAGGAATAGATTAGAGTATAACAGATTGAATGACTCAGTACTTATTTGGTACAGTTTAAATCTTTGAGAAAGGTATATTATTATCATTATTAAGTTAGATGTAATTTCTTATAATTTTTTAATAATTTAATTTTATTGTTTACTAGGACTCTTAATAGAACAAGTAGTTCAGTAGATCTAATTTGTATTGATAATATCAATCTTCTAGCGCCTAAAGAATCAGGTTTGATAAAAGAGAGTGACTTGGATAAGAAAGAATTGGCATATCATTTGGTACAATAAATTTGAATGATAGTGATGATGAGGCTTATCTTAATGATGAAAATTTTGTATCAAATGAGATTTGGGGTCAATGTAGTTATAGCAGGTATCCCCCCGAGACGATTGAATGAAGTTCCAAGTTTTTTTTCATCTTCTTTTAATTTTACTTATATTTAATTTTTATGTTAAATTCTATATATGCAATTTAATTGTAAATGTTTTCGTTTTAGGTTTTATGGTTGTTTTATCATTACGAACTCTTGTTATAAATTGTAATAGTTAGAGAGCTAAGGATATTTACTATTCTATTTATTTGATGTTTTGATATAATTATCATTTATTATATGATGAAATTGTAATATTTTAAATAATTTGTATTGTTCTTAAATTTATATTTGTATGATGATTAAATGATCTTTTTCATATTAATTGTGGTTATTATTTATATATGAAATACTTGAAAATTAATGTTTATAAAAATAAATAAATAAATAAATAAATAGTTGTTATTTTAAATTTTTATTATTATGATTTTTGGAGACAAGGTTGGTGTAAAGTTATAAAGTATACGATACAATATATTAATGGATTATTTTGTAAATTTTTAAAAATTTAAGAACTATTTAATAAATTTTAAACATTATTTGAAACGGTACTCGATATTGTACCAGAACCAAATCTGGTATGGTACCAATATGATATTCATAACATTGCTATTAACAGATATATTATTTAATTATTTAATATATTAATTTTAATGAGAATTATGAATAATTTAATTAAAATTAATTATTAATAATTATTATGAATAATTTAATTTTATATTTAATTAAAATTAATTATTAATAAT
>JAOTIZ010000201.1:6516887-6532176 GCA_027123425.1 Erythroxylum panamense
AAAATAAAATAATTTTGTTAATAAATATTATATAATATATTAAAATAAATTTATTTAATTAAAAATAATTTATCTTTAAGTTTTATCTAATATTTAATTATTATCAATAGTAAAAATATGGCATTGAAAACTAAATAGAGTTTTGTTTTTAATAAAATGTAGAGTAGAAACTATTAAAAAAAAAAGGCAACACAACCAAATTGTCACTTCATTTATGATATTTTTACTTGAACAAATTCATTAACCATTGAAAGGCCATAAATTCTTAAAAGAATTGAAGGCTTACATCCTCACCAGTCTTCTTCCTCATCTTGTCACTAAGCTCTTAAACAATTTAAATCCTACATCTCCATTGATTACAGTGGAAATGTACTAATTAATTAACTGAGATCCTATCTATATACTGATTAGGCATTATGGGTCCCAACTTTCAGCCAAAATGTGGCATTGGAGTCATTAAATGAGATTGTCATGATTGGCGCGAAATAAAGGTCTGAATTGCAGTTGAAAGACCGTTGACTGCATTGACAAGGTTGGATACACTTTGACGGTTGGCTTCAATTTGAGCCTCTTGGATCTGAAGCCTACGTTGCTCAATCTCCATCACTTCCCGATGTCGCTTGTCTTTCTTCTCTTCACAGTTTCTGATTGTTCTTGCCAAGATTTTTGCACTCTTCATGATGCTTGACCCTACTTTTTTATCCCCCCTTCTTCTCTTTGTATCAAGTTTCTCGCTGGTTTCTTTCGTCCCAGACGATTCTCCTGGTTCCACAAACAAAGTATATTACTTCCATACATACATGTAAAAGTTACAGGCACTCCAATGCCACTACAAGAAAGATGTTAATTGGCGACGGAAAATCACCAATAGTCTAGAAACCATTACAGTTATCGACCGAAAATGGACAGTCGTCAGGAAAGATGGTTATGGAGAAGAAGTTTTGCGACGGTACAATATTCCGTCGCTGAACCTGTATATATAATTTTATATATATATATGTATATAGAGCATCCTTAAGGAATAATGGTGTTGCTTTCTTATACAAACTTTGAAGTTGGATTAACAGTGTTTGTTCCATATACACTTGCACAATAATTTGGGAAAGCAATTGGAGGAGTGCCACATGAGAATCCCATAAAGTTGCAGTGGGATCCTTTATATGTAGCACTTTTTGGTGGTACAAACAATTCGACTCAAAAGGTCAGGTTTTAGTAAGCATGTGGCCTATAGTCCTGCTGACAGTTTTCTTTTCTGCATTCTCTGATTGTTCATTTCATTTTGATTTCATAAGCCGAAAATACAATATGATACTAATGGTTGATTCGTCATCACTGCCAACTTAAGTGAACTAATACAGTGGATGATATATGTCTCTTTTTCTTTATCTGACACTTTGGATGATATGATGATGGACCACCTGGGTTAATGAGTTCATATCACCTTCTAACACCCCCCTTTTTTCCTTGAAGTAATCACAGATATCATTTAGCTAGTGTTCAGAACCATGGCATGCATGATTGTGCATATTCAACTTTATGATTAATCAACCTCTAAAAACATATGTTTTGGGTAGGATAGGATTATCAGTGAAAATGTTAAGAGAATGGAATGGTCAAAGTGGCTATCCTGATACAAGGGTCCATGCAAATTTAGTTGTACTGTATTATTGTACAACCAAGGGTACGCTCGCAACAGAATAATATGGACAGTGGTGGCAGAGACAGGGTTTTCAAACCCTGCAAGTTTGACCAAAATCATTTAAATTTATAACCCCAAACACAAAACCAAACAAAATAGAGTTTCATGTGGGACTGACACACCAAAAATGCAATGGGAAAGAAAAAGCAAAGGAAAAAGTACCTGAAACCGGGGCATCCACCTCCGTTGCCGGCAGAGCAGTAGTAGGCCGGACAGTCACCGGAGTTATTGCCGATGACACTACATGGAGCTGCTGCTCTTGTCGTTGGTGTTGTTCTTGTTGATCATGTTGCTGTTGTTGTTGGGTACTGATCAGCATTTGTGGTGTAATGTTGTGGTATTTCCTTTGGACCACTTCGTGGAGAGCCTCGTAAACCTCGAGAGACAAGTTGGACGGGAGATTATGGTCCTTACGTTGATGTCGGTCCATGTTCCAGTAGGAAGGAGTGAATGAACCGCTAGAACTGGCATTGGATGACCTTAACTCATAATCTCGGATTTTCTTGTAGTCTCGTAGGAGATTATCCCACTTATCATTGCATTGGTTCTGGCTTCGGAAACAACCATGTGCCCAGCAGTAGTTCTCTACCCATTTCCACCGGAGCTCCGCAGGTTTGGGTGATGAAGACGACAACGGAAGGTTGTTAGGTTTGGAGCGGCGATCTTCGTCAAGCTTCTTGGCGGTGATTAAGATTAGAGTTTCTTGAATTGTCCAGTTGCCTTTGCGATATTCACGGTTGCTACTGGTAGTGGTGGTGGCGGAAGAGGGGAGGAGGGGGAGGTGTAACGGTGGTGTTGACGCAGTTGGTGGCAGCAGAGGTGTTAATGGAGGTTCAGACATGGCTATGGAGTAGAAGAAGTAAGCATTAAAGAGAAGTGGAGAGGGTAAGTGATGAAGACTGAAGAGTTAGTTGTATTGTATGGTATTTAGAAACGGGAGTGAGTTGAAATTTGTCGTTTAGTTTGTCTTCCAAACGGAGGCATGAAAATGAGAAATAAATGTGGCCAACTATGATGGTCATGCATCAATGAAAGTATGACATATCATACTCTTTTTTTTTTTGAATGGATGACATATCATACTTTTGTTATTAGCATTTGAATATAAAATTTGTATAAAATTTACATGTGAGTTTATTGAAAACAAAAACAACCTTTTTATTATATAAAGGTAAGACTGTGTATTATCAGATCTTTCCAAATCCTGCTTCACTGCGAAACTTCATATTAGATGTGAAGGTGATAATGATGATAATTTAGACATAAAACTTAACAAGCTATTGGATTATTATATTTTACAAAAAGGTAATTTCCGTGACTCGAACGTTATAAAAGAATAATCTTACTAGTTATTCCAAGTTTCGCCCTCCAAATATTAGCTTAGGAGTAATTTGTAGAATCACATTGAAAATGAAATTTACATTCCCGTTGATGATTGAGTATTGGCTATGCTCAAATTAATTGTTTACTAAAACTTAGTTTGAAAACAGTGAAATTAAAGTCTGCAAACAGTAACAAAACAATTGAATTGAAATAGTACCCCGTAAATCTGTTATGTCATGCGCCATTCCTGAAGTATGTACATCAAAAAGTTTCTATAACACAAGCTCTGGGCAAAGTAAGAAGTTGAAGAAACAAAAAGCCTAGAAAGCTAGCCATAACAACCAGAATCTTGAATCTCCAAATCTCATTCCCAGGCAACAAAGATCATAGAGTTGGCTAGGCCGGACTCTTCAAAGCTCATTTTAGTCTCATAATCCAGATTCTTTGCCCCCGGGATGGCCTCGGTCAAACGGAACCGCCTTGTCCCTGGCTCCTCTAATTGTGAATAGCAGAATGACCAGAGCAACTGCAAGACAATTAGCTAACCTTTAGTTTCACCAAGGGAACATAAAGCACCACTAATTCAATGAGAATAACTACTTCAATATTGGCCCACAAACCATGTCTAAGAGGGTCAAGCTTGACATCAGTTACATAGATTAAGGGAATGTGCGGGAACAGAAGGACTTAAAGTTTGTACATTTGCTCTAACTTACAGACAGCAGAAGTTATAATGAAATAAATTCACAAATAATCTCTTTACTATAACTCGAGATGGCCAAACCTAAGTTTGAACGTAACCGGTCATTCAGACCTTAGTCCATGAAAATCAAGAAACCCAGAATTCCAGATTCTTAAGTGGCCTAAGAGACAAGCTTCACCCAACTAATACACCACAATCTTAAATGAGGGCTAAATCAGAGTAGCTTCATTCAATTAGATCAGCCTAATAGCTTCCTAAGAAAGTCATCTATATATCTATATATAATACAGCTCAATCTTTCAGCATAAAGATCCCCTCTTTGTGTCGAGGTGGACAAGTTCAGTAGCCAAAACCCTTGATACACGTGTTAACCATGAAGTGTCTGACAAAAGAGTTCAAAAGGAACAAAATATTTCGGGAATGCCTGACGAGCAAAGGTGATTACATGCTAAATCTCCCCTTTGAAGGATAGTTTAAAAAGGTTTCAAAGGCTAAAATAAAAGGCACAGGCTTTCTTTACCTGTATTGGGTCAGATTTCAGGAAACTCCTCTGCATCCTCCTTCCATTAGGAAGCCGAACTCCAACCCGACATAGAAGGCTCCTATCACACTTGGGTTCTTCAGGCAAAGGTGGATAAGTGGGCTTCCCAGGTGAAACTGGTTTCTCCTGCACCTCAGGACTGGTCACATCTTTATCATTGGAAGGGGCTGTAGCTGACTCTTTCATGCACTCCATCGAGGCAACCAATGCTCGTTGCACTTCCTCATCTTCTTCATTAGTTTCAACTGCAGGCATTGTATGTTATAAACTCAGGCTTATATGTTGCAAAAAGAACAGATGCATCTAAAGAATATGGAAATTTAATTCAATTTTATGTTAAAAAAAGTGATGTCAAATGACTCAGATGTCATCTAATCTCAGCATCGTAAAACACAGCGCAAATGCCATGAACTGTACTATGACATTGTCTCATTTACTAGAAAATACATTTAATTAACAGGGGAAGTCATAGTTTACCTTTGTCTTTATCTGGAGTCCACGAGCTTCCCCTTGGACGTTTGTGAGATAGGGTTTTATGATGATCCCTTGGACCACCATCCATGAATGCTACCAGATCCTACAGTCAAAAGAATGTCAAGTTCAGCAGTGCATCAACAAAACTTGGATTCAAACATTTTCATTAATTTCAAGAACTCTCTTTACACCAGAAATTACTCTAATTATTATGAAGTAAATGCATACCTCCAGCAAATTCTCGGGTTGTACCATTCCACTCCACGAACGCATCTTTTGTCCTGTAATTGGATCAATAACGAGAACAGCAGGAACAGAATCCAATTTGTAATAGGTGCAAACTTTCCTGCCCTCACTTGTATCATCGTATACCTATAAGCAATAGTAGAGCTCAGAAAATACAGCACACATGGTAACAGTAAATCTCATTCGTTGACAAAACAGTTCATCATTATATTTTCCAAACAACTACGAACATAGCAAAGTTCACCATGAGTTATGACAATCTTTAGTACCCACTCACTTCGATCATAAAAGAAATATCTCTATGTGATGCAATTTTGAAGACTTCCACAGCAATGGATGTACTGTGAGATTGATATATTTCAGCATTAGAACACTTTAATGGAAATTTCTGAGACAATATACATATAGAAACTAATGCTCATTCAAGGAGGATGCTAACCTGCCAAAAAATAAAATTTGTACCGATAGTCTGAGCAACTGCTTCGTTTGCCCAAGTGTCCCAATTAAGCTTCAAAAAGCAACATTACAAAAATAACTGTAAATTAATCATTTAGACATGATAAAAGGATTTCAAATCTGGAGTAGGGGATAAAGCAATATAAAGTTACCATACGTGAGCTAAATTCCTTTGTTGATTGCAAGTTCATAAGCAGCCATTTGTCCTGAACAGAAGCAGCACCCTTTGCCTGGATTTCAAAGCTCCAGAAGTTGTAAGTAGCAAGCTTAAAGCTAACGCAATAGTAATACCCACAGAAGAATTGAAAGAAATGAAGAACAGAAGCCAAATTTCCACAATCATGTGTCAAACTCATTCAACTATGAACAACCATAAGAAGCGAGTAACATATAACTAAGCAAACACAAACAGAAGACCCACAGATATACTGCAGGAAGATAGAGAAGATGTAAAATGCATGAATACGTAATTGGAAAATACGGAGGGGAGTACCTAAATCAGTAAGAAAATTACATGAACTCTACTTTATATATCTCCCTTTCTCAGGAAAGATGGGCAAATACGAGACAGAAGATATAGCTTTTGTAACAGCATTTTCAGAAATGTAATAATTCTCCATTACGAAAACAATAACTTGAGAGAATGGAGAAAACAAGAGGGAAAAAGTATCAGAATTGAGGATAAATTCATAAGGTTAAGTACCTTCCAAGTTAACAATCATTAAAATAATCAATCTGGAAGTTTATCCGTATACCAACAGCACAACCACCAGATGGTTTATTATGAAATTGTAGGTCCATAACATAATCATGACAAAAATCTATGAGCAGTCTGATACTAAGAAAATAATATGATAGATTATTGATAAAAAGCTCCCAAAACCCTTAAATGTCAGACTTGTCATGTTAAGGTTGCAACCTTTATATTTTTCACATGATGTGACTTTAACAATACAGATTATCCTGTTTTTGGATAAGGATCACAATAAATCTTTATTCTCACAAGAAAAGGATAGAATGAGAATGATCACATATACTATTATATACTAAATCTCATATTAAAATTGCATTGAAACTTTAATACATATCATCTATATGAAAGAGAAACAATAGAAGAATTGTATACACATCAATACTCCTGTCAAGAAAAGGACAAGAACCCTTTCATTCCTCTATTTCTTACACCCCTTGCTAACTTGAGTGTCAGATTCGCAATGCCAGAGGAAGCTCTGGCAGTATGACCATTTTTCTTGCAAATCAGCATTCCTACAGGTAGCATCACAATCTGATTATTCATATTTCTTTCTTCTTCATTTGTTCCCTTTGGTCATAGCTAGTCACGGGGAGGGGGATGGGTAGGTGAATGATTCGATAATACTTTGTAGCCTTAAATCCAATATTGTAACTTGAAGAAATTAAAAGTTTGTAAGAAAAGAAGAAATGAAAGATAAAGATGATGAAAATATTCAAATGAACATAGAATCACGTGCCATCCGTGGAATAATGACAGCCATTGAATGGAACAAAATTGGAATAACAAAACCAAAAAAGAAAAACTCATCAACACTCATAAATGCGGAAAGAGAAGTAAAAAAGAATTTTTACCTTTTCAAATGAGCCCTGAAACATTAAATGAATAGGAGGGCGATATAATGAAGCAAGATTATCTCGAGGATTTTCAGATGTAGCTGCACCTCCTTGGTCAGATTCCCAAACTCCAGGACGTCTCATTTCCTCGTCAAAATTACGAAATGCAACAATTGGACTGGGTTCGTGCACTGGATGCCCAACCCTTGAAGCTCTATGTTAAGCAAAAAGGAAACAAGGAGCACGTTTGAGAAGGAAAGCAGAAAAGGAATAGTATACAGAAATATAAAACAAAACAAAAAAGGAAATAAAAAGTGCATCTTTTATCTTTTAGTTGGACACGTACTTGTAATTTTCAGTAGCTAAATTGCAAGGAATTTATAAGCAGGCACCCCATAAAGAGAAAGATGAGGAAAAAATTTAAAACAAATAAAATGCACATAACAAAATAATAAAGTATGCAAATATCGAAAAGATCAGAAATAAATTTCCTTCACGATGAAGGGTGCCAAAAATATTTGGAAATAGGACTTTCCAAGGGCACCTGCTTGACTTCTACACTAGGACTATCAATAAATACTGTTTCTAAATACATCAAAGTACTATCTTGCATCTCAATCTACAACAGAATTCAATGCTGAAAGGAACATTTGAAAATAATAGTTGACAAACATTATACACAAACTTATGGAGGACTAATATTCAGAATACTTATCAGCATGACTCAAGAAAAGATGCCGTTAAACCTTTCATGGCATTATTGATTGGTTAAATTGAAGAATCAGAAACTGAGGATGGGAAGTAAACATTAGGCTACTGCAGAAATCATCTAATGAAAAGTTTTCTATCAATCCCTTTGTTTATCAATCTACTCCCTTCACCCTCCACCCCAACCTAGCACCATGGTGAAAAGCAGACAAAAATGTAAGAACTTCAATGTCATTCTTATTTTAGTCTTCAATTATAGTTCTACTGTTCTAGTAATAATCAACCACGCCAAGACAGAGATAGATAGTGATGGCAATAGAGAAACTAAGCTGCATGGATCAACCACAACATACCTAGAAACTTTGGCTGCTATAATTCATTATTAGAGAAAATCATTATAAATGGATAGGTTGATAGTGCACCTGTACGACATGGCATCGTCATAAAGAGTGTCCCTTACAACAGGTAAAGGAGGTCGGACTTCCTCTCCGCCAACAGGTCCAACATTTTCATTTTCATTTTCAAAGTCCTTCAATCTGCTCAGTTAATATGTGAAACATGATGTTCCAAAACAGAAAACAAGAATCAAAGCCATAGGATCAGGGACTGAAAAGCTAAATAAGTAACATATCCAGAACTAAAAGGCGTACCCAGCTTGGGTATCTTCCCAGGGATGAGTGTTATCTCTTGGTGGAGAATGTTGTGTAGATGCAACTACCCCACCTTCATTGCCAATATAGAATAGTTGAATGGCTTCTTCCAGTTTCCAGCTAGTGGCCTATTAGAAGCATAGAAGATATATTCTTTAATCAATGTCAGATACATAGAGTCTACGAGGTACAACTATATTACTGCAGTTCAAAATGCATATGACGCTACAGAAGTGAATAAAACTCCAAAATAATAGAATTAGCCAACACTACAGAACGCTGCATCCAAGTCGATTGATAAAATATTAACTAAAGAAGCAATGGTAGATCAGGTAAACACCCGTTCATCTTATACGAACATAAAAATATCAATAAATCATGAGTCATTGAAAAAGTAAAATCTTTCTCATAAAAGTCAACCGCAAATCCGGAGACAGCAGCAACCTGTTCCACAACCCATCATCTATACAAAAATCAAACACCAATGAAGTTAATTTAAAGATCGAGCATAGGATACATAAACACCAGAACTACAAACACAGATCAGAACTTTATAGAAAAAAAGAAAAAGGGAAGCACCGATTTTAAAGCTGTTGCTAAATAGCAAATCCAATTAACAATCCATAGTCATAACCAAAAGAAAACTGCTCTTTTGCAAGTACCTGCAAGAACTGTCTTGCAGTGTCGGCAGTTTGGCCAACAGCAATCTCGAGGAACGAAGAGACCATCCTCTGCTTATCACTGGGAGATAACATTCCTTCCATGGTTCGGTATACCCCAGAAGTCCAGAATTCAAGTCACCTTTAGCTTTCGGTGGAGGAGGCGTGAAGGAGATAAAAGGTTGCTTAGCTCGCGTTTTGTTTATATAAGGATCAACAACTCAAGAAACGGACCGTATTTATGACTAGTTTATGCTTGCAGATGTTATTTACAGAATTGTCATTGAGATTTGGTCTAAGTTTGTTTTTTTAATTTCAATATGGAACCCAATTTTTCAATAATGTTTGAGTTATTTTCTTAATTTTACTTTAATGCTTTAATGAACTTCAAATGTGTGTACTTAGACATTGGATGCAAATGGGCATTACTTGTTAATAATAGTAAAATTCAACTATGGCACTTGGTCCAAGCCTTGGGCCCGTTGGGCTTTGGGCAGGGTTCGGATCCAAGGCAATGACAAAACCACGTCGTTAAATCAAGCAAGCATAAATCAAATATAAAAATGTTTGTTAATAAATTATATTGTGACTACGTAAAATGTTAAGTTTTAAAAGTTATTCAAATTTTTCTAAATTTTTATAAATAATTTATTGATAATTATACTTAAAGTTCATTTACCTTAAATTAATTATAACAAGAGTTATTAATTATTTGCATTATATTTTAAAATCTTTTCAAAATAATATTAAGAATAACAAAAAATTAACAATGTCCCTCAATTCAAAATGATGCTAAATACAACTATTAGTTTCAATTATAAAGACGTAAGATCCGTATTGTGTTTATGACATGTATGTTGTTATAATGCTGAATGAGCTTATTACTTATTAGTTAAAAAGATATAAAATACGTGTTATGAATTAATGATATAAAAATCGGACCGGATTGGCCGGTTCGATCAGATTGAGTACGAAGTGGACTGACTTTTCGTTCGGTTTTTATTTTTAACCTCTATGATTGAAAACCGGTCGGTTAAATAATAAACCAATCGGTTTTCTCTGAACCGTAAAGAACTTCTCCTCCTCCTAGCGACAGCAACATCTTCTTGACTTCTCACTCTAACTCTAGACCTTCCCTTCAAATATTGTCTGACGTCAATGGCCTTTCATATCTATGGATTTTTTAACACTTAGGAACCTTTCTTTCAACTCTTTCTTGTTCAACTCTCTACTTCTCAGTCTCAAAACTAAACTTCTCTACAAAACACAACTTTAATCATCTGTACCTGTTATAGAAATCCTAAAACTCAAAACCCAACATGCAGTGTTTACAGGTTTTTTATGAACTCAATCTACGATTTAATGAAGGGATTAGTTTCATGGCAAGTTTCATGGCAAGGCAATGTAAAAGTTTGAAGATAGGTTAAAGGATCAAAAAGCTCACTTTTATCTGATTACAGAGAATGTATATATATACAACTATACATCAATATGTTAGCTCAAATCTTTTTCCTGAAACTATGTCTTCCTTTTTTCATTTCTGAGTTTTAGCGCATGTGTTTGCCTTTGATGCAATCCCTGAAATTGTGCTAGCTTGATAGGTGTGATTTACACATCTAGAGGCTGTGATCATGAACATATTGCCTGCTTGCATTGGCCTGGTGGTTTTGCATCTGCTAGTGTGGACTACTGTTAATACCCCCCCTCAAGCTAGAGGTATCGGTGAGAACTGGCAAAACGAGTGCTTGAAAGAGACTTGGTGAAAATGTTTACAAGTTGATCATGAGTGGAGACATGACAGACATGCAAATTACCAGTGTTACATTGCTCCCACACAAAATGATTGTAACGCCCCAAGTTGGGGTTTAGGAAAATTGAGGAATTTCAGTGCACTATTTATCAACACATACGAATTATTGTGCATTCATTCATAACATTTTTCGGGTACGATTGGGTTGTTATTGTGATTAAATTGTGTTTTGGTCATTTTGGAGTATTTTGGGTATTTTGAAATTTGTGGTGAATTTTAGAAAAATATTAAAAGTTGGACCTAATCATAGTGTGACATGTGGACTAATTAAAGATTGACATGTGGCATCATTCATTGTGTGATAAATGGCTTGACATGTTGGAGACATGTGGTAGCATGTATGAAGGATGAATGGCTCACATGCATAGAACCATGTGTTAAATTGGAAGTCAGCCACATAGGTGAAGTAAAACCCATTCCGTAGCTTGTATTGATCTCCGTTCGGTTTTGTCCATCACCAAAAACACCAAGTTACATATGTTGAGAAATTGGCTTTTGAATCTTACCTTAAAGTAAGATTTTCATTACTTAGAGAGTGTCTATTCTATTATCCTTGGCTTTCTTCATCTACCGAGAACCTCATTGCTGGAAAAATTTTGTTGAAACAAGTAAGTGAATTCAATGATGTTTCGCTATGTAAATGAATGCATGCATGTGAAAGTATAGAAATAAAGTTCGGAGAATGCATGTCTTAGATGACTCAGGTGGGGATTTGAAACTGTGAACGTGAGAAAAATGTTGGGAATTTAAAGTTTGCATGTGTGTTAATCGGATGTTGATGCTAAGTGGAAGTTTAGATTTATAAATTGTATGTGTGTACTGATGAGTTAAGAAAATGAGTTAGAGGAATTGTTTGCAAGTATTAAAGTTATTGAATTGAGATTGAGTTTTTGGAAAAGTAACAGTAACAAGAGGAAGGAGATGACCAGTGAAGTTGCCACAGCTAACTCTTTAGCTCGCCGCGGCAAACTTTTATAAGTTCACCACAGCGAACTTTTCGCTTGCAGGCTGCGAAGTTTCCAGACAGCTTAAGCATACTTTAGCATTTTAGGTATAACTTTCTTTGTGGTTATCCGAATAGAGTGATTTTTGATTTGGAGTAAATTAGAGACATAAGGCTACAAATTGTATCGAGATATTAAATTCTAATTATGCCTCTAAGAATTTCATAATTTGATGGGAATTTGAGATAAGAATTTTGATGAAGCTCAAGAACAACCTCAATCTTTTGAGTATAACTTTCAGTATACTAAACCAAATTGGACGAACTTAGTATAATTGGAAACCTAAGAAAAAGAGGGACAACTTTTTAGAAGGAAGTATTACCTAATTACCTCAACTACCTGATGGGAATAATTGAACAATGTGGACTTAAAAGTTGGTTGTGAGATAATTCTAGATTGAGAAATTGAGTATGGTTTCATATGATTGATACTGTGACAAGATTAAGGATAAGAAACCCAAGAAATTGTCAAGAGCCTGCTTTATGAATAATCAGTATATATGAAAGTGCATAAATGATTTCTAATCATGCATAATAGTGATATGTGTTTTTATCAAATGCTATAGAGGAACGCATCGAGCGATCAATTCTAGATATTGCAGGGATTTTGAGGCAATAAGCAATAAGGGAGCTTTAGTAAGTAATTTTTGTAATTAATCCTTGAGTAATTTTTGTAAGTAATCCTTGAGTAATTTTTACAAGTAATCTTGTAAGAAAGCTAGTAAGTAATTTTAGATGGTAATTTTTGTAAGTAATTTAGATGGTAACTTTTGTGAGTAACCTAAGGTGGTCTCACCTTGATTTGTTTTGTTTATTACTAAATTGAATTTGATATTGATAAATGTGTACTGAATTGTGTACTGATTCCAGACATGAAGGTCCGAGGTATTGATTGATGAATGTGATATTGAAGTGCTTCTTGCACGTTAATATGATTGACTACTTGCTTTGCATGAAATGTCTGAAAGGACTTTGTTTTGTTTTAAAATTATTGAGTCCTAGTTATGGGTAAATAGGCATACCTAGAAGGGTCCACAACTGCTCCTGTATTGATGCTTTGGTGTCTCCTGTACTGACACTTCGGTGTCTCCTGTGTTGACGCTTCGGTGTCTCCTTTACTGACACTTAGGTTTCTCCTGTGTTGACGCTTCGGTGTCTCCTGTACTGACACTTTGGTGTCTCCTGTATTGACTCTTCGGTGTCTCCTGATATCGAGACATATGTCTCTCCTGCTGATACCAATTATGGTATCTTCTGTTTAAGTCCTGTTATCCACTTATGTTCATGGATTTACATTCTGATTTGTTTTGTAGTTTGATATATGTTAAGATAAGATTTGATATAAAGTAAATATGAAATTTTGATCTGATGGGTTAATACACTATAAAAAAAATAAAACTGTTCTCTATAGCTGTATATTCTATTGTGCTATTGAAATACCTGATTTTAACATACGAAGTGTTTTCATTAATAAATCTTATTCTGTTCTGAATTTCAGAATGTTGAGATGCTTTTGTATAACATAATTCAGTATCTGTTGTAGTTAGACTTAGTTTAGTTATTACTCACTAAGCTATATGCTTAGCACGGTGGATTTGTCCCGTGTAGGTTTGGAGAGAAGGACGTAGGGAATGGGACAAGTCAACCGCAATGGCCAAAGGAGTCTGAGTTCTGTTTTGCTATAAATGTATTTTTGAGTTGTTTTTTTTTGGGCTTGTATATGACTTTGGTTTTTTTGTTTGAAGGTTTGTAATAACCTTAATTCAGGCTGGCTTCTGAAAGTATGATATGTAATGCATGTTTGTTAAGATTCTGGAAATGCATGTATAAAGTGTTTTGTATGTTATGGAATGCTTATTATTGAATGTTATGCTTTCGCGAAATGTTTGGCATTCTTTTTGTACTGCCTAGTGTGGCCCTCCCAGGGGGTATTAGGGCGTCACACATATTATATAAGAGCATCTTAAAAGTCCTATCTATAATGGCTTAAGTGGGAGTTACCATACATTGTAAAGCAAGCTTAGGCTACTTTGATTGACAACAAGTGCATGATAATGTGCTAATAGTTCAATACTTATTCAAGAATTATGAGCTGAAAGGTTCATGCAAGAATTGCACTCTTAAGGTTAATGTTCCTAAGGCTTTTAATAGAGTGGAGTGGAACTTCATCATTCTTTGTTTAAGAGTTATGGGATTTTTAAAAGATGTTTCTCTAAGATTTTCTTAGTGCAATTAAAAACCTAATACCAAATGATGAGTGTAGAATATGTGTAAGGCACATTTATACTAGTTAGAAACAATGATGGAATAGAGATGATATAAAGTCTCAATTTTAGAGGATAGGCAAAGGCACTTTTATCCATGATTTCGATGATTAGTTGCATGTTCTAAATGAATTGAGGCTATGTTATGTTAAAGATTTGTTAAAATATCCTAAAGGGACATAATGCAAGGCATATTTCAATATCAATGCTAAATATACTTATATGGGTAATAATAGCTTCAATAGTTAGATATTGGAGGCATAGTTGAAGACTATTTTTAGCACGTTGGAGCATATTAGGAATACAGTGATAAAGAGGAGGATAAAAAAAGTTGTTTTGGGGATAAATAGGATTATAATATGTTACTAAGAGTTGTAAGTCCTTATTATCATACAACTTAATGTATTATTCTTGATTGTCGTGAAGTATATACAAATATATAAGTATTCTCTACAGCCACTAGATGGATTAATATTTAGGTTGAATATCGTTCAGCCACCAAAAATAAAGAGAATGCTTGATAGACCTAAAAGAGAAGGAATGATAAGAATATCATCACTTCTTCAATCTCATGTAATGACAAGGACAAAAAGAGAACAAGGCATATGAATTCGTTCCAATATGATTTTTGAACTTGTTATGAATTCTCTTATTATTCCATTTTTGATTATAACATAAGATTGTTTTAAATGTTGTTATATATTCATATTGTTATAATAAAAGTTATTTTGGCATTAGACTAAATTATCAAATTACTTATCATATTTTTGGAGTTCATTGAATGTATTTTATTGGAATTAGCTTAAAACTTTAAAATGAAGTTGTTTAAATAGAAGTTATTATTGGAATTACTTGTTGTAATTGGCATCTCAATATATGATGGAGATGATGCATAATGATGATAACCTCTTTGAGATGGCCCACTATCTTCTCTTTTCTCTTCTTCCCTTTTTATTACTCAAAGAATGGATAGTTGATGAAACCAAATGGGAAAATCCTAGCACTTTGACAAATATTATCTTCTTGCATATTGTGTATATAAAAGAAGTTTTGCATTAACTCTCTAAATAACCAACAAAGCTGATAATGTATTGATCTAGATAACATTTGTTTTGATTAAGCATAACATTTTAATATGGAACAACACTAAAGTTTATCAAGTTTAT
>JAOTIZ010000201.1:6553840-6564020 GCA_027123425.1 Erythroxylum panamense
GAGTAGAGAAAGAGAGACAAGATTAATTTATAGTGATTGACTTATCTTCACCGACTAAGTTCCACTTATGAATTCACTATTTCTTCCTTCAATGAGTTAAGGACAACTTTCTCTTCTACAGGAGAAGATGTACCCTTACATTTTTCTTACTTTTACCACAATTGAACATTAACTCTTTATAAATATTGTTCAAGGTTAAGAGGAATATTTACAAAGTGTACCCTAAGTAATTTACAATATTTAGTTAATGTCCGATCTTGATAATTAAAAAAATGTTATTTCTACTTCCCTTGATTGGTAACCTAATTCTGTAAACACATAGTCGTTTGACATGTAAAGAGAGCCACAATCCTTGGCGGATCTAGTTGGCCCAGAAGGGAAGTGCCAGTGGAAATAAAGAATACTAGAAGCTTAACAACAGAAGATAAACAAGAAATCAAGAACAGAAATAAAAATATATGTAAATATATCATGGTCAACTTTACAATATCGTATCACCTTACGCAATAAGCTCATCTCCTTGGGAGGTTGCCCATTTTCTGTAAACAAGCAAAACTCGACCAAATAAGGCCCTTAGCACTATATAGTACGGACAACTACGATATAGTAAAATATAGAACTTTCTTTACACGTACTTGTACCAAGAAAAGTAGAACTCTACACCTACATATCCACACACCTACATAATCCATTTGTTTTTTAATTCCCTTTTCACTAAACATGATAATAATAGTTAATTCCCAGAGGACATTAGACTAAAGGGTATTGTGCCATTGCGGTATCTTGACTTGTTTCATCCAACATAATCTTAATGACAAATTGGGTAGTGCCCGTGCAAATCTTTGACACGTGTCGACATACGTTTTGCCATCAGCCTTCTATATCGAGAAGGCAAAGCAATAAAAATAACAAAAAGTTGGTTAAAGCTTATGTCCACTATAAGGCATAGGCTCTCTGCAATCCACTAACGATATAATGGAGCTCTATTCGCCTATTGGTCTTCTTTTATTGTATGCTTTTTCCATAAAGGCAATGATTAAAATAATTCACCTAACTTTGAATGGTAGTATAATATATGTATTATTTTACCATTGTTGAGAGACGTCTGGTGCTTGAGGTGGGCAAGTTTTGTTTACTTGAAAAGAAGCCACTCATGTGGAGCCAAGCTTAATTCTCCAATTTTGGTGGAATCCTATGGCTGTGATATGCAGCTTCCATGAACATACGTGTGTGTGGGTATATGTACAAGTAATCGATTAGCTACTTTTTGCAACAATGGCCTACATGTATACTTGAGGGTGTTGACCAATTACCATTAGGTAGAGTGCAAAAACCTGAAAGTTCACATAACTTTCGACATTTGGGTAATATTTTTTTCTTTGTGGCCATTTCTTGTTTGCTTGGAGCTGTCAACACAAAGTGACAACCCCTCTTACATGATCCTTTGTATGTGGTCCTAAAACTTTGACTGCTATATAGGAATTGTTTGCCACCTTTGATTTGTCCTGGAACAACTTCCGATAAAGCTTGGAGCAATTTTTGGCATATATTTGTAGGTTATACATATTGATTCGGGTTTGGGAATGCTGTATGTCTTGTTAGGCTCAAGTACGACAACAGTACTACTGCTGCTAACTCTTAAAAAAAACAAGGTCCATAGTACCCGAAATAATGTTCAGTTAGATACATGAATTCTCATTCATGCACCAAATCTAGGTGTTTGTCAACTTGTGCTCATCTCAACCTTCGTAATCTCGGATTATTCAGAAAGCAAATGTAAGCTGAAAATATGGATAATGATGAAAATGGGTCAAGTCTGTTAAAAGAAGGAAATTACACAACACTTAATTAATTTTATATTATATTTAATTACCATAAAATTAATAAACAAATTAAATTATATAAATATGACAATTTCTAGATTAACTGGTTGATTCCTTTTTTCTTGCGGTATTGCTAAGGATGAGCTAGTCTACAATTACAAACTTCTAAGTGCAGTTCAATAGATTTCCAAACTTGCATGGCTAATATCGTGCTTATGTCAACCTGATTGAGATTGTTAAAGGCACCGCTTAGTAAGTTGGTCCCAAAAACCTAACAAATCATGATACAGTTAACAAATTAGGCACAATTTTAATGATTATCATATTTCATTTAAAGGAGAACAAATTAATTATATATATGATAGTGCCGCCTAGCCTATGACAAGATGCTGGTCCCAATTTTTTGTGAGTCCACTATACCTATTTTATGTAATAATCAACCAACAGTTGTAGTTGAAATATGTTTCAAAATAATAAAAAAATTGTACAAGTAAAGCAATTAGAAGCCAATTAGGTGTTCTTAAAACAAATGTAGGCTTGTGGCTTAGAAAACTTGCGTGTGCATTTGTCTCACTAAATAAGGAGACCAAAAGGCCAAGATGATTCCTTTTTGTAGCCAAAAAAGAAATCAAAGTTGGGAAGAAATGGACTAATAACAAATACAAGAGGCCAAAGTGGAAATAGACAGACATTGATGTTGATAGCCACCTAAGGAGCTAGCAAGTTATTTGCATAGGTCAAGGAAGATATTGCTTTCATAAAAATGGAAGAAAAAAGATTTTGATAAAAAAATATTGATATGGAATATGAAAAAAAAGAGAGGCTTAAATAGGAATGACAATGACCCATTATTTAAGTTCACTAATTATTGATTGAACCTATAAATTATATATTAATTAGTGGGAGACTTAGGGTTACATATCAATTAATGTTATGTTCTAAAGAGGTAAAGAGAACAATTAACACTAAGAGAAAAAAGAAGAATATTGTGATTTTCGATTTATTGATGAAAACGAATTTACTTTAAGGTGTATAAAGTGAAAATTGAAAGAAATTTTCTCATTTTTTGGTTGGTATAATTCAAGAAATTATTCTTCAAGGAGCGCAGAGTTGTTAGAGCTAGTGTATTATGATGTTTGTGAAGGTGTACCCTACTTTATGTCTTTCATTGATAATGATTCAAGAAAAGTCTAGTTTTATTATTTAAAATCTAAAGATCAAGTTCTTAATGTTTTATATAATTTTAGGATGTGATAGAGAGACATACAAGGAAAAAATAAAATGCATTTAAAATGATACTAATGGTAAGTATAAAGGCCATTTGATACCTATTATATATAGATCACAAAGCATTTTAAATTGAAAGAAACCTTTTAAAATTCCACAATTAAATGGTTTGGATGAAAGAATGACAAAACTATAGTTAAGAGAGTCAAGTGTTTGCATTTAAAGGTAAAAGTTACCAAAAACCACTTTTTAGTGAATTATATTAACTATTGCACATGTGATTAATATGTTTCCTAATTATGCATTAAATGGTGATGTTCCTCACATGGTTTAGTTTAAAAAGAATGTTTCATATGTCATTTGTGTGTTTTCGGTTGTTAGGCATTTACATATGTTTCAAAGGATGAGAAATTGAAGTTAGATTCCAAAAGACACAATGCATCTTTCTTGGTTATAATTAAGATGAATTTGAGTACTAGTTGTACGATCCAATTAAGGAAAAACTTTTTAGGAGTAGATTTGTAGTATTCATGGAAGATCAAACCAGAAAGGTGGATAATACAAAGTATAAAGGTAATAGTACCTCTACGAGTATGGATCTATTTCTTATTGGAGATGATACAGATAATTAAGAGTTGATTCTTACAACTCCACTCAGGAGGCCTATCAAAGAACAACAACATATCACTATATACTCTATTAATGAGCATATATAATTGGCTAATGGTAGAGACCCTAAATATTGTAAGGAGGCTATAGAGTATAATTAGAAGGAAAAATGAGTTGATGTTTGGAAAGATGAAACGAATTTTGCGTGAAAATGATACCTTTGAATAAGTGAAATTATATAAAAGTAACAAAACCTTAAACAACATGTATATTTATAAGTTGAAACATGATAATATTGCTCCTCATCCGCAATATAAGGCTAAATTGATTGTAAAGGGTTTTAGTTAATAAATAAAAAGGTTTGTTGCTTATATTTGCAAGGAGGAGTAATTTCTTAGCAATCTAAGGCTACAAAAAGTTTTGCTTTATTAACTATAGAGTCGAGTTTATTGTAGTGATTGGACCATGTAAAAAATTTCTTTGGATGACGAAATGTGTTCAAAAGCTTTGTTTTTCACAAGAGAAGTTTGTATAATTATATGATATCCAAATTGATATTTATTTTAAAAAGAGTTCAACTTTCAATGTTAAGTCCAAATTTATTAATATGAGGTATTACTGAAAATGAGATATTCTTACTAATAAAACTTTAAAACTTTAAAACTAGAAAAGGTTCACTCTAATAATTGCTCTGATAATTTGATAAAGGTTTACTAACTAACAAGAAAAATAGGAACTTGTTTTATGCTCATTGGGATGGCAAGCAAATCTATATAATTAGGATGGAGAGATTTTTTGGATTTCATGGGTTTCTTTTGTGGAAAAAAATTTAAGATCATTAATTATTGTTTAAACCTACAATTTATATATTAAAGGAGACCTAAAGCTACATATCAGTTATTTTTGTACTTAAAAGAAGTGAAAGAACGACAATAATTAAGATCATTTGTATTTTCTAGTTGCATGTATATGAAAATTTGAACAATATATTTTAATGCATCATCTGCATTCTCTAATTATCCAGATTGCCGATTCAGCAAGACTTCAACTAGGTGTTGATGAAGTTGATAATGATGATCTGCATTCTTTAATTATTGGATGACCAAAATTTTTGAACAATGGATAGATTAGTCATCAAATTATATTGTAAATGATATTTTTTAATTTCAAAATCTATAGTTGGAGTTATAAGTCATGCCATTCGAATCTTAAAAACTTTTTTAAAAAATTGTACTTTTCTATTTTTTAAGGTTTTTGAAGTTTAATATTTTTTGTGTTAAGATTCTTTTTTTTTCCTTATACTTAGGCGAAAGGCGAAAGGTCCAATTTGTCCCTTAATATTTGGTAAAAATTTTAAGATGACCATGTTACTATCTTTGATACTCGTTTATCTCTTAACACTTTCAAAATAGAATAATTAGCCCAAAAATGCTCACCTGTCACCCCTTTGTCGAATATACGTTACTTCCCTGTTAACTTGTGCTAATTGGGCATGTCAGATAAGGTCAACTGTCATAAATATTTTTTATTTTTATTTAACTATTTTCAAAAAATAAAACTCAAAATTTCTTTTAAAACCTAACCATGATTACCTCTATCCGTAATGTTCTTATATTTTCCCTAATTTGTAGCAAATTTGTGGTAATTTATTTGAGACAACATCCATCTATACCATTTCCATTCTCCATGTAATTTGAATCCGTTAAGTCATGATCCATTTATCTTCCAAAGTATGTTCATCATCGATCTCATTGCTCTCGTCATTCTTTTTTATCTTTATTGACCTTTTGATTTTGAGGAATAGTTGTTGGAGTTCCTTCCTCACAACTGCAAGACAATGGGTTCTTATGAAACTCACACTTTTCAAGCTTTATCCCATTTTGCTCTCTCATAAACACAGTTTGGAAAAGATGTACCTTTGACCTAAATTCTTCCCATACCATATTGTTTCTGTTCATAAACAATTTGTATATATTTTTTACATAAATAACATGTGATTTTGATATGTAAAGAATCTTATTAAAATTATGGCCATATTTTTATTGTTGTTTGTAACAAAAACATAATTTCATCACAAACAATAAAGTCCAATGCAACTACGCAAGATAAAAATGGTGCCAACTCTTCCTTGCTAGCTAAAGTCTCTTTTGATTAAAGATTGGGAAAAAGAGCTTTAAATGGCACTAATGTCTCCTTGCCTATGTACACTTCTCTAGAAACAACATAAAAATGAACATCACTTCCATAACCCACTACCTTCAACATAAGACCTACTTCTCCTAAACCCATGGGTATAGGACTTTACTACAAATTAGGCAAAACAAAAAAAAAAATACTGATAGATACAATTAGAATTAGGTTTTAGGAGAAAACTTTTGAAAAAATAGTTAAAAATAAATCAATTAGTTAAAAATAAGAAATTAATATAACCATATTTGGCATACCCAGTTGGCATAACTTAACAGGGAAGTAACATTCATTTGATGAAATGGTGAAGGAGTGATCATTTTTGGACAAATTACTCTATTTAGTAAACGTTAAAGGGTAAACTAATATCAAAGATAATGACAGGGTCATCTTAGACTTTTCGTCAAACATTAAGAGCAAATTGAATCTTTTGCCTTAAACTTATTGAAGATAAAAATTTGTAACTATTTTTAATATGTTGAAACTATTTTGAGTGGACTCTATTAGTTTTGTAGTTTTTATTTTTTTATTTGAAGAGATTTTATACATTAAGCTTTGAATTTTTGAGTATTAATTTTTATTTTCATATTAATTCTTAAATTAGGGTATTATTTGACAATTATTTATATTTTCTCATAGGTTCAAACTATGGATTATTTTAATAGATCCTTTCCTAACACAATGAAATGCTAAAAGCTCTGTTCTTATTTCACATTATTTATCAACTCTTTCTTTTAACTTGAAAGTGGTCTTCTTTTTAATATATTCAACCACAAAATTTACCAATTAATTGGCCTAAAATTTTTCTAAATGAATCATATAATATTTAAAATACATACTATAATTCTTTATCTGAAAAAAATTTCAATTCTAATAAAAATATTCGCTTATCACTAGACTAAACTCTTAATATGTTTGATCACCCTTAATAATTTTCATTTGTAATAAATAAGGGTTGAGATGTCCTAAGAAAGAATGTATAGTAAGATTCCTTTTTTTTTTGGAAAGTACTACATTTTAATGCACAAAGTAAACAGATACACAAATTTGCAATTCAATTTACCAATGTTCCATACTTAAATTCATTTAGTTTTAAACATAAGCAAATCATCCATAAGTATTCTCACAAAATAAGGTTAAGGTCTAAAGTCTAATGTAAGCTATACAAATTCCCCATATCCAACGTCTCAAAATAGAAGTGCACTTCAGTCGCCAAATATAAATGTCCATATGCCAAAAATTGTCGGTTTATGCTCACAGTCAATCGACTGGTTGTAGTTTAGTAAAAAATAATTTAAAGATATTCTTTATCTTATACTTGTTTAGATGTATATGATAAAGTCCATGACATAATTATATATTGTAAATGAAATTATAATTATGTGATTCATATTACATTTATGTATTATTCCTCTATTATTCTTATTCATTATTCTACTAAGACTGAACATTAATATAATGTAAAAGAAACTAACAACGTTATGTTTTCCTTATGAAGAAAGCAGTTGATCTCATAAATTAAATTATGAAGATACTTAAACAACCATGTAAGTGTTTATTAGAGAACAAGTGCACTAAACTGACCTGATATAAGAAATTCATTTAAAACATTACTTATATGTATATGAAAATTTTTATTATGATGATTGTACAAGTGATCCTTTGATTTGAGGCCTTCAAAGTTATCTTTTTAGGAATTACTATATTTTGATACTACTTATGACTTATTTTAACCATAAGTAGTTCATTCGGTAGCCATTAGATGTGGAATGAACTATAAAGAGGTATTTGTATGATCAATGTAGGATTCATCACTCTAAAATAATTAACAATAATGTTTTGTTGTATTTGATTAGTATGGATTCAAAAAATACTTAGCCAAGGTAAAATGATGTTTTGTAAATAGTTTACAAATGTCATTAATATTCAATAACTAATAGCAAAGAACTAAAATGATTGGTCAATACCACTTTGGGTGGCCATGATGTGTTACTAGACGTTAGTCTTGATCTATGATTATAAATTATTTAATTAAAAAATTAAAGATAAATTAAAAGAATTTTTAATTTATCTAATTCTAATTATAAATTAGAATTATCATCTATAATCATTGCATCATATTTGAGAACCTTATGGGTCTCACATAATGAACGAGTCAAAGAGAGCAAAGAAATTTTAATCAAGTTGGATTTGATTGTAAAATTTGATAATCTTTATAATTAAATATGAAATGTTTAATGAACAAAGATCAATAAGAAATATTGGATTTCACTTGGGTATAATTGATATTTAATTATAATTATTTGTAATTCTAATTTAATTTTAATTAAAATTAGAATTTAATTTCAATTAAATTACTATAAAATATCAAAAACTTATTATAAATAGACCTAAGCTCTAATAGAGTTACAACTTCTTGTTTAACCATCTCTGTAAGAGTTATAAACTTCTTTCAACATGCTCTATAGCTAAACACTTTTGCGACTACAGTGGTTAAGATAATCCGATTTCAGAAATGGTTAAAGGGACACGAAAAGAAAAGGATCAAATTTCAGAATAAGATACGAATTAAGATTCATGTTTTATTATGATTTATGTATTTATCATTTCATATAATTACAATGACCTTGGTTTTCGATAAATCAAAATATGGAAAGGTTTTATAATTATTCTACTACAATTGAGATCGAATCCCATCCCAATTTTTCGATAAAAGCGTAGATGAGATATTATAATTAAATTAATTTGTAAAATAATAAAAATGTAAATTGTTCATAAGTAGAATTATAATATGTGAATTTACTAATATTATGCAATTTTTAAAAAGCATTAATAATTCAAGTATTTTTATTTTATGAAAAGTTCAAACTCGGCTAAACTCTAATTTTTGAGTTGAATGAACATGATCTAAATTTTGAGTCTAAGACATGTTTGGTATTGAAAAACATCATTAATTTTTTTTTGCTTTAATAATAAAATAAAGTTAAAAAATAACGATATATCTTTATGGAAAACGTAATTAAGAGATTTATATAAAATGTTTTCATATATAATACATCGCAAATGTGTAACCTTCCCCAAGGTACGTACATACCCCCGTAGCCATAGGGAGGCCTATTAAACCACCAGCCCCACTAGTTCACTTGAAACTTAGAAAGGATATGTAAGTGGTAAGCAAATAGGCCATACATGAGATGTAAATGCCTTTATGATAGATAGCGCCGAGCTAGCCTTGACTTGTTTGCATCAAATGAGGCAAAGATGGATCATGAAACCAGCCGAATTCTGATGAATCAAGTTTGTGGGCCTTTCATGATTGTTTTGGTTCCTCTTTAATTTACACCTGACCTGTCTGATTTTTCTCCGTCAATACTTCTTCTTGTCCTTTGTTTCTTACACTCCTTTGTTTCCTTCTCTTTGTAAAATAGTGTTTCAGATAAAATTAACTGACACAGATTAAAAGGGTCTGGTTATGGAGTAAACTGATCATTAAAACCTTTTTCTTGGAGTCTTCTTTAAGAGTCCAAAACCCTTTTGGCAATTGCTTACGAACATATAGTGTCATAATTGAAATCAATATATATGTACCATTCTATTTTGTTTTATATGAGCTAAAAAGCAAGCGGACATGTTCGCATACATCACGCGGAGAAAGAAAAAGAGAGACAGAGGAATGTCCATTGTCCATTAACACAAGAAAAAGTACGTGTGCCCAACAACCTCACATTGTAGAGTGATGGATGAGCAGCCCTAACCCGAGGTCTCCTGCTGGCCAAGACCACAGTCCTCTATATAATAATTGCCCACGAACGTTAGTGGAAATACTCAGGCTGCATTTTTTATTGTCTCCTTCCGTATAATTGATGCACATAACCTATAAAATTAATTTCATACCCTACGTCACCACCATAGCATATATAGCTTATCCTCCTTATACTGGCATTCCCTATTTCCGCCACCAACATAAACAGAAAAAAAAAAAAGATAGCAGACCTCCAGGAACCATATATTCTTCGAGCTCTTCCATTGGAGACCCTGCAAGACATGGCTCAAGACTGTACTACTGAAGCAATCTCTTCCTCTACACCATCAATTAATTGGTGGGATCTTCACCATGCAAGCTCTTTGTCCCCTTGGACAAATAGTAGTACGTGCAGTCAATGGCACCAGCACCCAAACCCTAGTTCCAACTCTTCTTGTGAAGATCAGGACGCTTCCATTTCTACCTCCTTCACTAATGCTTCTAATCAGTCGGGACTCACGGTTGACGAATCCTCTCGCCAACTTGTTGACCCTGCGGCTTCCTCTGCCGAGTTTGTTCCGGAGCATGCTTC
>JAOTIZ010000201.1:6572916-6584756 GCA_027123425.1 Erythroxylum panamense
ATCTTGTGTAACTTATATAAATAATGGTACACTAATGTGAAAACAAATTTATAACTATAAAATTAACTTTTCAAAAATATATTTTGTTGTTCATCAAAGATGAGCACATCATAGATGATGAACACATAGACACTGATAAAAAAAAGTAATAACATATATCTTTAAATCGTTATTCCAAAATAGTTCCTAAATTATTGAAACAAAAACTGTCTACCATATCTTCTTCAATTTCTATGTGCTAACAAAAATCAACAATATATTTTTCAAATATAGTAGAATGACAACATATGTTACCAACTTAAGAAGAGTTGAAAGCAGGTACATTTAAATAATTAATGCAAGACATTAACATAATACCAATAAAAGTAAATACTAAATCTTATTTGAAAAATCACGAGAAAACATAGAAAATAGTTAATTACCTAAAAGTTATTTTGGGAAAACTATGACAACTTTGTCAGAAGGCCAAGTAACTGTACTACCTACAGCATCTTCAACATAAATCATTTCTGATGTTGGCCTCCACAAAAATGCAGTAGGTACCTTAGCTATATCTATCCAAACTCTAATAGCATCAGGGCTAATAGGAACATGATGAACAAGTGCATCTGAATCATTTGAAGAAACACGTCCTTTGACTACTAGTTCATTAGACCCTCTCCAATCAAACAACTTGTATTTACTTTTGTACGGAATTGTTTTTGCAATCTACAGCACCAAATGGATGCGTCAATTTTGAGAAACAAAAGTAACGACTAAGGAAAAATACACACACACACACACACACACACATAGCCTAGTGTACATTTTCATATAAACAAAAAACCTTACTGAGATATTTTGAGATTCTTCAATTGTTTGCCTTTCACCTTGTAAACATGCATCTTCATATTCTTCAAATGATTGGTTTTCACCCTGTAAAATCCATATGAACATCTTATAAAATATATGTTCATATAAAATATAAATTGTATCCATGAAAATATTAAATTAATTATATTGATACTAGCCTGCTTTTGTTTTAATGCTTCATTGAGTAAGCCCTTCATATGGTCCATTTCTTCTTTCATCTCAGCTTGCTCTTGTTTTAGTTTGTCAATAATGCCACATTATAAAAGCTTAGGCCTTCTTCCCCACAAAATTTTGTTGTTATTCAACCATTTCAAGTATTCTCTGTTGTCCTTTTCTGTCATGTACTCCAACAAAAGGTTTGTAGTGTTAGGTTTGATCCCTCTAATCTTAAGATACTTGTGAAAAGCCTTATGCAAATTCTCATCCAAATCACTGCCAAATCGAAACCCAAAAATGCATTAGCAAAGAGCCATTAGCAGAAGCCAACAATCGCAAACTTTCTGGCAATCCTTATCATAAGCTTACTTAAAACCAGGTAATTCATATTACAATAAGGCAATTCATATCACAGAACTTACTTAAAGTCAAGGTCTTCACACGCAAGTTGATCTTCGAAAATACTCGAGTCCTTAATTACCAAGCTATCGGTAGAGATCTCATCAGGAAAAGCAATGACACCAATCTCCAAAAACTTACTACTGTTATCCTTAGAAATTGTCACAACCAATGGAACATTAGGTGGGGCATTGGATTCAGTTTTATCATCATCTTCATTTCCCTCTTCAACTTCGACATTAGGCGTATCAACTTCTACTTTGATAGTCTCGTCAAGGTACTTTCTTTTCAACAATACAGTTCTCTTTCCAGGGATATCTTCGATTTTGAATGGAAATCTATCCAGAAGACTATCTACCTATTGATGATTATTGAATTGTAATATCAAATTGTAATGTTATCGAGTCTTGAGTAATTATCAAAAACACAAAAACCTCTTGAGTTGAACTCCCCCACTTTGTCTTGCAATTGTCGTGTTCAAATTCAGTAACTAAATGAAAATCATGTAAAAATAAATTTTCATAATAATTTCATAAATGAACTAATCGAACTTAAGGTAAAAAGCAAAGAAACCAACTTTATATAAGCAGGACCTATATTAAAAAAAACAATGAAAATAAAAGAACCGGGCATGTACTCACATCATGGGGTTCCTCGGCGCATTCAATCTCGCTATCTAGGACTTGAATCAGACGATTAACGGAGCTCTGTTTCAGGGCAGAACACGCACAAGCCACACAAACACCTGGGACGCAGACCACGCAAAACCACTAGCTCTTCACATTCCCAACTTGCGCCTCTAACGTTTGCCCACACACAGACTAGCACACACCATCGCGTTAAGCTCACCACGCAGCACAGACGCCTCCACACTGCCGCCCGCCCCAAACAGCACACCTGCCGCCACTGTAGCTCCCCTCACTATTTCATGATGTGACTAATTAATTGGCTAGTTTCTGGTTCAATCTAAAACCCTTTGCCAAACTCACGCACTCCTCCCAACGCTGTCGTTTCTTCTTCCTTTTTCTGGACCACGCCGCACCTGCACTCCACCAAAGCTGTCGTTTTCTTTTCCACTGTTGTAACGTTGTCCACTCCAACTTACTCTCCACGCTGCCGTTTTGGCTGCTTTGTTAATGTCCCATGCTTGCTCAACGTTGTCGTTTCCTCTTATGTAATTCTTGCACTTATGTTTCCCTTCTCAGGTTGTTTCAATGCCTTGATCACTATTTAGTCTTTTTAAGCTTTAATCTCACTGAGTACCTTATCATAAAAATTACAAATAAAGTAGCATCAACTATTTAAAAATTAATTTATCACAATTAAATCAAGATACGATAATTTTTGTCCCTATAAACACAAATTAAATATAAGATACAATAATTCAAATAATAATCAAATAAAGCCATAAAGACCAATTTTAATGACAAAAACTTATCCAAATGACATGAAAATATATATAAACAAACGAGTTTGTCAAATTGCGAGAGGAATTAGGGCAGAAGAGGCCTTGTGAAGCATGGAATTGAAGGCTAAGACTTGTCTGTGTCTTACGTTGAGATGAGACGAACAGAGGGTTTCGGTTTTGTGCCGTTTTAGGGTTTAGGGGTTTAGGGAATTTAAAAGGTTAGGGTTTTGGGGAAATTCAGACTCAAATTTGAGAACCAATCAAATTGGGCTTCTATCGACCTCAAAAACCCTAGAATTCGAGTTTGCATTTGACGGGCTTAAACATGGGCCTGTAATCAATAATCGGTGACTTCAAAATTGATTTATCTACTAATTTTATTTAGAATATAGTTTAATAAAATATTATATAAATACAAGATTTTATTACTAACTTAAAAATAATTAAAGATGACTAACGAAATAAATAAAATTAAAAATATAATCAAACAACAATTCTTCCATAGAATATGATACCTTATGTATTCGTGATAATAGGCCGAGCTAGGCTTAAAATTCTTTTTTTAAGCCCAAAAGTTAGATTAATTTTTTTATGTTAAAAATTTAAAAGATGTCATTTTTATGGATGATAATAGACCGGACTAAGTCGATCTCGTCCAACCTTGATATAGCCAATTAACTAAAAAATCTAAATCCAATTCATAGTTTAAGATTTAAAAAGTTATGAAAGCGTTAACTTGTCATATGATTAACAAAAGTTTGAAAAAAATTAAAGAATATGAAAAATGATTGTCCTTATGTATAAAAAATTTCAAGTTTAATGAAGCCTTTGAACTTGATCATTTTCTTAATGAAGATTCAATTCCTTCAGTTATTATCGAGGTGCCAAGTAGCAATCTAACAACAACCCAATTGAATCCAGCCTATGTAGCCTGGAAGAAGAAAGACCACCTTGTTTTGCTATGGCTAAAGTCCACCATATCACCTCGTATTCTTGGCTACGTGTCCCAAGCAAATACTACACATGAAACATAGACTATTATTGATCGAGTTTTTTCAAACTTAAGAACGCTTCTGCATCATACATGTACGATATCAATTGCAAAACCTCATGAAAGGTTCTTTTCCATTCTTGAATATGTCAAAAAGAAGAGACTTCTAACTAACAACCTTGTTGAAGCAGACCTTTATCAGCGAGGATAAACTAGTTTCCTATATTTTGTTTGGATTGGATTCCAGCTATTGTTCATTTTGTACAATTATTGGCATTCATCGAGGGCCCATTTCATGTGATGAGCTACTTGGCTTGCTTCTTCAAGAGAAGCAGTGTCTAAATGAAGAATCTCAACTTATTGAAGTATCTACTAATGTGGCACAACAATCAAACACATCAGGTCAGGGATTTCAGAAGAACAAATCTAGCTCTTCTTTCTTACGCTCTAATTCCTATACAACGTCAATTACCCTTCTTAGTCCACTAATAATTCATCAAAGGGTAACGAATTACATGTTAGATTTGTGAAAAACCTAGACATGGTGCTCGTAATTGCTACCAGTGAGATAACAAAAACAGGTAAGCCACCACTGTTGTTCTGTAACAACCTTAATGCTATTTTTTTCTCTACCAATCCAGTGGTTCATCCTCACTCCAAGCACCTCGAGGTGGATAAACATTATATTCGAGAATGTATTGAGCAAAGTCAACTTCGTATTCGACATATTTTAACTACTGATCAAATACCTGATATCTTTACTTAGCCATTAAGCTTAGCTCAGTTTGTTATGCTACGGTCCTAGTTTAATGTTTATTCCCTCCCACTGAGCTTTCGGGGGCCTATTAGGAGATAAAGTTGCAGTGTAATATCAGGAGTATAACTATAGTTGTTAGGTTGTTCTTATCCCTTAGACTCTTCTATGTTCTTATCTTATCCTTTAGACTCCTCTGTAATCCATCTCTCTGTTGTAACTAAACTCCTATTATTCTATAACAAATTGTAAAGGAGAAATACATGATGAGATGATGATTCAAGATATCACCCTCATTTATACTCATATTATTAAGAATGCCTAAGCCAAGTATTTTTGCAACTTTAGACTAGCCAATATAAGTAAAATAAATTCTTTCACTAGTCTGCATTTTCTAGGAAAATTATCCTTGTACCTTCTATGAAATCACCTTCAAAGTTGTAGTTTTTGATCTTACTACTTATCAAACTAATATTTAAATTGTCACATCGACATAAGTAAATGTTGACCAAGTGGTGGAGCAAAATATATCAAGAAAATAGGAGAACAAAGATTGAATACAAAACTGGTGATTGATTATGCACAATACAACTCACTTGCATATTAACTACATCTAGAGTTCATTTAGGCTTGAAATTAAACCACGATCTAATTTATTCAACTACATACTTAACTTATCATTTAATTATTTGAATGTTAGAAAACCAGGTTATAGCTTAATAATGTAATCGAGGCCTGTACACAGGATTGTAACTGCATTCGTTCATTTTGTTCAGGTTTTTGACTGATGCATATCTTCGAGAGGAACAAAATAATAGTCACATTATTGAGCAATGAGTTGAATAGCAAGTCTAGAAACTTTTGACTCCTACATATCTTCGAGAGGAAGCAATTAGTACTTGGTGAAGGATTTTGGAGTGCCCATACATATTGGTTTTAGGATTTAGATTAATTTACTTATATTTCATATAGATTGAATCACGATACTGTAGATTAATAGTTTAGCTAGTGAGTTTTTTTTCTGTATGTTGAATATGTTAAAAGATTGAATTTACAAGTCCTTATGGACTATATATTATATATAGATGCAATTTTGAGTCATTTACATTTACAGTAGTACTTAATTGAGACGTACATTAATATTTATATATTTCTTTTAATGTATATACAGATATTGTCTATATATTTATATAATGACAAGAGTTTGATATTACGTTAAATAATATTGATAATGAGATAATAAACTGTTGTTTTTATTTTGAAAATTGTTGCCTTAAAAAATTCACTTTGTTGCCTTATAAAGACTTAAAAGTTTTGCAATACCTATTTAATATTATTACTATAGTTTGAAACTAATATGTTGCCTTAGTCAAAACTTAAGACAACATTTTTTATTTTGTTTGTAAAACAATTATAGGATCGATTCGATTTTGCGTACCCGTATCCATGATCTCGTATTCGTTAGATGTCGATTTCGTTAAACACTTTTATTTCCTCTCTTCTTCTTTCTTTCGGATTTTCTCAATGGTTAAGAATGATTCATTTCATAAGTGTTTTTCAACTTATATACCATGACCAAAAGACATGTCCTTTGGAATTAGAAGAGAGAGGAAAAGGGTCTGTGACCCATTTGAGACCCAGTCGGTAATACCCAATAATCGTTATCTTGGGTGCATTTCATAGGACTCAATCAATAAATTACATGGGACATTAAATAATCTAACAACGTTGGCTATACTCTGTTTTATATACAGATTCTAGAACTTTCGTTGATGAGCTGTAAATATTTTGTAATTATTTTTTATTCATTTTACTTCTTGTATAGTTATACAAAAGGAGCAACTATTCATGTGAATAATATGAAGAGAAAATTCTTTCTACCATTGCATTTCCTCTTCGTCTTTACAGTATCAATGGCAGAGTATTATTTCTGTCATTCTTTCTCGTATTTGGTTATGGTATCAAAGCCAACATCTTGAATTTGTGAACCTTACCATTTTTTGTTAAACTCATAAACTTACCATACTCTTCGTCATGGCCAACATCGATGAAGTTGTCGATCCCACAAATAGAAATACAAATGTTATTCAAAACTCCGACGATCCCTTATTTTTGCAGGAATCTGATAATCCAAGAATGGCTCTCGTAACTATCTTACTTAATGATAGCAACTTTCTGACATGGAATAGATCTATGAAAAGAGGTCTAGCAGTCAAGAATAAACTGGAATTTATTAATGGAAGCTTGGTGGAACCAATGGATGAACCCACTCGCTCGAAATGGAAAAGGGTAGATGAAATGGTCAGCTCGTGGATAATCAGTTCAATGCAGAAAGACATAGCTGAAACCTTTATCTACTCTACCTCAACTAGAAAACTTTGGCAAGAACTAGAGGAGCAAAGTAATTCCTCTGTTGCCATGTATTACAGTAAAATGAAAAAATTGTGGGAAGAGTTGAATGTCCTTCAGCCCATTCCTTAATGTTCATGTGGAGTGATGAGAAATTGTACTTGCAATGCTGCTGGAAGTTTTCTGGATATTATGTCCCAGACCAAACTCATTCAATTTCTTATGGGTTTAAATGAAAGTTATGATAATGTTAGGAACCAAATCTTGGTCCTAGAACCTATGCCTTCGGTCAACAAAGCTTATTCAATGATACTGAGAGTAGAGAAGCAGAAGAATGTACAAACGGATTTTGCAGAAAATACTGATACAAGTGCCTTGATGATTAAAGGAACACGTTCTGGAGCTGATGCAAATAAGATTAACTCTTATAAGAAAAGGGAATGGCAGAAGAAGGATGATAGAAACTGTGAATACTGTAAAGGAGGAGGACATACCAAGGATACGAGTTCCATGGATATCCAGATTGGTATAAACAATTAAGGAAGGACAGACCAGTTGCTGCAAAGGGAAGAGTTAATATGGTCAATACTCCTTTTGAGGAAACTCCAGTGACAATGTGAAAGTTTCAGCTATGCAGTGCCCACCAGCAGTCACAGAAATGCTTCAATTAGAAATCGCCATAATCTTGAAGGGGAAGCAAATGGCACCAGCGGAGCAAGTCAATTTTGCACAGATTGAAGATTTTGCAGGTAATTTTGTTATGACACCTACAACTGGTAAATTTAAAGATGAATGGATTGTGGACACTGGTGCAACTAATCATATATGTGCATTTAAACATTCCTTCACTTCACAGAAAACCTTGAATAGAAAAATCCTTGTCCATTTACTTGAAGGAACTATCAAACAAGTTAGCTCTTGTGGTGATGTGATTATCCATAACAACATCAAATTGGAAAATATTCTATACATCTCTGATTTCAAACATAACCTACTGTCAGTTGGGAAACTAGCAGAGAGGAACTCCTTGTGTTGTAGTTTTTATCCAAAGTTTGCATTTTTTAGGACCTGAAGATTAATAGAGTCCTTGGAGTGGGCAAGATAAAGGGAAGCCTATATATCCTTGATGCCAGTTCATGCACACCTGAAGCTATCCTTAGATACTGCAATTTTCTTAATTCAGTACCTAGTAGAACAAATGTTTGCTGCATAAATAATGTAGTTGATGTCAATACTCTTACTTGGCATCAAAGATTGGTACATCATTCAAACGTTGTACTCAAACATCTATCTTTTATGAATGAGATTGAAACTTCTGTTGAATGCAATATTTGCCCTCTTGCAAAACAAACTAGACTACCTTTTACACAGAGCAATAGCAATGCAAATGATATTTTTGAGCTGATTCACGTTGACATATGGGGACCATATAAACATTCTAGCATGACAGGAGCACATTATTTTCTCACTATAGTAGATGATTTAAGTAGGTGTATGTGGACCTTTTTGATGAAACATAAGAGTCAAACTGCATCTATTTTGAAGAGCTTCATTGTCATGCCTAAGAATCAGTTTGAGAAATCAGTCAAGATAATTAGAACCGATAATGGCCTAGAATTTGTGGGAGAAAAGTGTCAACAGATTCTTAAGGACTTTGGAGTAATACATGAGAAAATTTGCGTGTACACATCTCAGCAAAATGGGATAGTAGAACGAAGACATAGATCCATACTTCAATTAGCTAGATCCTTGATGTTTCAATCCAAAGTTCCAATAAAATTCTGGGGGGAAGCCATTTTGCATGCCATTTTTCTTCTAAACCGATTACCTACAGTTGTCCTACATTGGAAAACACCCTATGAAATTCTGCACAACAGGAAACCATCCTATGACAACCTAAAATGCTTCAGATGTTTGTGCTTCACAACCAACACTTTACCTCACAAGGACAAGTTCTCACCGAGAGCCTTTAGGGGAGTTTTCTTGGGGCTTTCACTAGGGACAAAGGGTTTTAAACTTTATGATTTAGACAACAGGAAATTGGTTGTTTCTAGGGATGTCATCTTTCATGAACATACTTATCCCTTTGTAACAAAGGAAGACCATATCATTACCACCCCAAACACTCAAATCCCATTACCTATTATATCTGACAGCACAAACGAATTCATGGAGGAGGAAGCTATGTGTGATAATCCTATTGAGCATGCCAACAGAAATTGAAAATGATGAGGATCAACTACAAACTAGCAATTCACCCTCACCTATATCCATACCCGAAACAGCTCCCATTAGACACAATACAAGAATTAAAAAGGCTCCAATTTGGATGAATGATTATGTGTCTAGTGTTGACCATGATCTATCCAACTACCAAAGACCCTTACATATCAGTAAACCTACCAATTACACTCCTCTTACCTATCTATACACCATACCGAAACACATATCAGATGCACATATATGTTTTATTGCAAATTTGTCTGAAGTGCAGGAACCATTGTCATATTAAGAAGCAAAAAATAATCCAAGAAGGGTGAAGGCTATAAATGAAGAAATTGAAGCTTTAGAAATGAACAGAACGTGGGACATTACTGATCTACCCGAAGGAAAAAGTCCTATAGGATGTAAGTGGATTTTCAAAGTGAAATTGAAGGAAAATGAAAAAGTTGACAGATTCAAAGCAAGATTGGTAGCAAAGGGGTACAATCAGATTGAAGGAGTAGATTTCCATGAGAGCTTCTCACCTGTAGCTAAGGTAGTTACTATCATAATTTTTTTGCCATTGCCGCATCAAAGTCATGGAGCCTTCACCAACTTGATATTAACAACGCATTCTTGCATGGTTATTTGGATGAAGAGGTGTTTATGATGTTACCAAAAGGATACAATAAAGCCAACCCAACTCAAGTCTGTAAACTAAGGAAGTCATTGTACGACCTCAAACAAGCATATAGACAATGGAATACAGAAATGACGATGAAACTGCAGGAGTATGGATTTAAACAATCATGTTATGATAATTGCCTCTTTATCCTTTCTAAATCCAGTATGTTTGTAGCTTTGCTGGTGTATATGGATGATGTTTTGATTACAGGAAACTCTGAAGAAGAAATTGCAGTAGTAAAATCGTTCCTGCATGAAAAATTTGCCATCAAAGATGATCTGAAAATGGCATCTACGTTAACTTGAGAAAATATGCCATGAATTTAATCCAAGATGTAGGGTTGATGGGAAGTAAACCTGTTGCTACACCATTGATGAAAGGACATAAGATGAGTATTGATGATGGTCCTAAATTAGAAGATCCATATTCATGCAAAAAATTGGTGGGAAGTTTACTTTATTTGGGGTGTACAAGACTCGATTTGACTCATGCCACACAACAACTTAGTCAGTGAGTACATGATCCCAGAGAGGTACATTTAAGGAATGCTTTGCATGTTTTAAGATACATCAAGAACGGACCATCCTTAGGACTGTTTTTTCTAGCAAACAACTCCCTTAGACTTGAGGCCTATTGTGATACAGACTGGGGATCTTGTGTAGACAGTAGAAAATCATTAACAGGGTATTGTATATTTCTAGGAAGTTCTCTTATTAGCTGGAAGACGAAGAAGTAAACTACAGTATCGAAATCCTCAGCTGAAGCTGAATATAAATCCATGGCGTCAACAGTGAGCAAACTACAGTGGATATCTTACATTCTGAGAGATTTTCAAATTCCAGAATCAATTTCTATACCTCTTCATTGTGACAATCAGGCTGCATTAAATATAACAGCCAATCCAGTTTTTCACGAAAAAACCAAACACTTGGATATTGACTGTCACATAGTAAGGGAATAGTACAAGTTGGGTTTTATCTCACCGAGAAAAATTTCATCTCTACAACTAGCAGATTCATTTACAAAGGTTCTCAGTGCTCCATCGTTTATCAAGCTAATATCCAAGTTAGGCCTTTGCGATTGCTATCAGGCCTTAACTTGAGGAGGGGATGTTGAAATATAGAAGTTTTCATATCAGCGATTTTTCACTCTTACTCACGTAGGGATGTTACGTTGGTTATACTCTGTTTTATATACAGATTCTAGAACTTTCATTGATGAGCTATAAATATTTTGTAATTATTTTTTCTTCATTTTACTTCTTGTACAGTTATACAAAAGGAGCAATTGTTCACATGAATAACATGAAGAGAAATTCTTTCTGCTATTGCGTTTCCTCTTCGTCTTTACAGTAACAATGGCAGAGTATTATATCTGTCATTCTTTCTCATATTTGTTCAATAATGAATCTCGCTAGATCGTGACCGCAATTGTTGTATAATTTCAAACCTAACAAGTTATAGTTCATGAAAACGAGTTATATGATAAAAGGTTGTAATTTTGAGTTTAACGGAGGTTGTAATTTATTGAAAATTTTAAAAAATAATTGATAAAAAGTAAAAATACGGCGAGGGTTTAATAAAGATTAAATGAATCAAACTAGTCACCGCTTCAATGTCAGTGATTAACTTATCAACTAACTCATTTCACAAGAATTTCAGATCTTGTTAAAGAAGATTAAATTAGGCTAAAATTAAGTCAAGTTGCTTAAAAGGAAGAGAATAAGTATCAACAAACACTTATATACAGTACATTCAACAATCACAATTAATATAGAGTACATTCAACAAACACTTATATACAGTACATTCAACAATCAGCAGTAAAATAGAGTACTTGCAACAATCCCAAAGAAACAAGGCACACATCTAGCCATTCCATGGTCCATCCAATGAAATATGTTTCTTTTATTGATGTGGGATTGCAAGTGACACACAACTCCCTGAAATATCGAAAGATGGTTAGTTTTACCAAGTAGAAGACTCATGAACATGAATCTTAGAACCAAAAGTTCAGGATCAGTTACCTCACACTCTCAGTCAAA
>JAOTIZ010000201.1:6587406-6608474 GCA_027123425.1 Erythroxylum panamense
TTAATTTAAAACTTATAAATACAAGAACATTAGTAAATATGTCTAATTAATAGTTCTATTTTGATTTTGGTATTTTTATTTCATATTATTGACCTTTGCCAAAACTACTTTAAATAAATACTCTCACACCTTAATTTTGACTTTCTCTACACTTCAAACATTTATGTCCTATTTGACAATCAACTGATTGTATTAGTTATTAGCTGATTCTATCAGTGGTTAACTGATAGTGGATTGTATTAGTTGGTTTGACTAGTATATAATATTAGTTGTTTATTAAAAATATTTAATAAAATTAGTTGTTTATATATTAAATGACTTATAAGAGTATGATTTTAAAATAGTAATAAATGAAATGATATAATTGACGTTAAAAAGTTTGAAAATGCTAAAAATTAGCTGTTAAACTATTTACCGAACGAGCGCTTAATCTTTTCACAGGAACGTAATTAAAAAGAATTATTTGGTGGTCTCTTTCAATGGATTTGGTATATGCAAAAGGCCCAATCCAAAGCCTGTTGAGGTTTGTGGGACCCAAACGGTTGCCGATTTTAGACCGGAACTTACCTCGTGAGTCGTGTCTGTGTTTGGCCTCTGCTTCTAGAACATATATATAAATCAATTATATATATATATATATATAATTGATTTCGTTATCCCAATTTATCGATTTTTTATTAAAAAGAAAAAAGAAATAAGGCCCAAACCCAAAAGTTAGGTTTTGTTAACTTTTAAATCCAATCAGCGAATTGGAAGAATGGATTGAATCTTGGTCTCCGCTTCTTCTTCTTCTTCTGCTTCTGCTCCTACTTCTCAAGCTCAATTATTGTAGTTAGCTAGTGTGTTTGTTGGTGTTATTTGTTAGTTCATTTCTGATTTTTCAATTAAGCGTTTCGTCAACGTTAATTGTGGACGACGATAACGACAACGACAACGACAGCGAGGCGACGGCGATCTCTCCTCCTCTGTTTCTTTTCAGAATAAAGCACGAGATACGAAGACAGAGATTCAATTTTGTTCTTTCTAGGTACTTAATCATCTGCTTTTCCTTTCTTTTTATTCTTTCGGTTTCGCTTCTTAGTTTCTTGATATTTCTCTTTATTCAGTCACACGCTGATCTGATCGTCGGCGCTATCATTTTTTCTTATGAAGAGAATTGGATTCTGCAGCTCATGTGTAAGCTCTCAATTGTCGATTTCACTGTAAATTTTGAGAAAATTTTCAAGAATCTGGTGTTTGCTTTTTCCATTCACTGAGAAGAAACGATAAGGATAGAGAAATGGTGAAGCGTGGGGGTGTGTTGAGGAATAATAATATCAATCTTACTGTTAATACCGACAACATTAGTATTCCTCCTCCTTCTCCGGCTGGTACTGGCGGTGGCAGTAACAATAAGTCTCGGAGGTTGGGATTGTGTCACCAAATAGGTAGCCAACATTCTTCCCCTATTGTTTTCCCAGAGAAACGTAGCAAAAAGTCCAAGGCTACTTCTAAACGTGTGGATAGTCCTACCCGTGATAAAGCGGGTGCAGATGAAATTCGGATTGATATAGGAGTAGGTGGAGGGATTGCGGCTGCCGGAGGAGATGAAAAGTCTGATTTGTTGGGATTTGTTGTATTCTCTGGCAAGCTTTCCTTAGATAAGAGAGAACCGTCTTCCCGTGATAATCCTACCAGCAGCCAGAATTCTTCAGATGTCTCAATTCAAGATGCTGTAGAAGCTAAGCTTACCAGCAAGGGTTTAGTTTGGGGCTCTCGCATGCTCAATCTTGATGATGTTGTATCGGTATGTGTTTTCCTTCTTTTGTATCATAATGGATATTTGATGCCTATAATGCCTATACCACTATATTTTATTTGGCACTCTTGCAGGTGTCTTACAATGTTGGTGTCCGACATTTTACTGTGCATTCTTATCCAACCAAAAGGAGTTCATATGGTCTATCATGTTTTATCAAGCCCAAAAGAAGTCGTAAAGACTATCGTTTCTTGGCTTCCAATGTTGAAGAGGCACTTCAGTGGGTTGGTGGGTTTGCGGACCAGCATTGTTATGTCAACTGTCTGCCTCATCCATTGGTTTCTTCAAAGAAGCAGGCTTCCTCGGAGTTAATTCCCACTGAAACTCCTCCAGAGTTGCTATTCAGGTGCAAGAGTCCACCCAAGATGCTTGTCATATTAAATCCACGTTCAGGGCATGGTCGTTCAAGTAAAGTTTTCCATGACATTGTAGAACCAATTTTTAAGGTCTGTGTTGTTTCAGCTCTGGATTCTCAGCACATCATTTCCAGTATTGCAATCATGTACAAAACTGACGTCTCATGAATTCATGCATGTGGGACCTGAATTACCTAATTGTTCCTATGTTTCTGTACTGCTGTTTTCATAGTTTCTCATGTTTCTTTATGTCTCTGCAGTCGGCAAAATAACAAGTTTAATCATAAAGTTCTTGTCCATGAGCTTCTCTTTTTCTTGACCTTGTAATTTAGAATCTCTGATGTTGTGAGTTTGTAATTTGAGGAGCTAGGTTTCTACAACAAAACTGAGCTTTGAATGAAGACCATTTAGACCTTTTAGGTGCTGCAAACTTTTGAAAAGGCCTGATTGCACTATTAGTATTATCACGGTAGTTCCCTCAGAACCTTTGTGCTTCAATGCATCGGAAATGAAGTCATTGTTAGAACCAAATATGCTGAGGAAAATAGTTATCCTGAATCATGGCATACTATTGAAATGATTGTGAAATTTTGAATGGGTGTAGTGGCTTTGCCAATTTCTGGAGTTGTGCAATTTTTTTTTTGGAGAACTTAAGTGTCACGTTGTCTTTTCTTTTCTTTTTGCTTATAAGTTTTAAATAAGCAAAGTTGGTAGATGATCTAAGGCACCGACCCAGCACAATACATTGGTTTGTGGCTTGATAATCTGATGATTCCTTTACTTTCTTAGTTTTCCCCACTTTTGACATGAGATATTCTTGCTCCTCTCTGATCATATCGAGTTCAGCTCAGTCATTGCACAACAAAATGATTTAATTGGTACATGAGCAAACCTAACTGATCTCCTGAACCATCGTTGTTAGTTTTGACAAAATTGCAGTCTGCCCTTGAAAACTACCACAAAAACTATTAACAAGTGAGACCTTTTGTTTTGTGTCAATGACACAGTGGTTTGCTTCTGAGATAAAGCTCTGTGATGAAATTAGCATTACAACCAAGGTCCTAATAATGTAGACATTGCCATGAAGGTCTATGGTGTTTTCTTCTTATAAGCTAATTACATAAGCTTGGTATGTGCATACCTCTTTTTTAGTATTATTCTTTTCGTTACATGTTCTTCACGAGTAGGAAACAACTTGTCAGAACTTTTCTTAATAAATTTTTCATTTAAATGATCATATTCAAAGTGTAAACCATTACAGCTTGCAGGGTTTAAATTGGAGGTAGTCAAAACAACATCAGCTGGTCATGCTAAGAATCTTGCATCCAGTGTTGACATCAGCACATGTCCTGATGGTACTTTCACCGGGCACACTATTCGTATATTTTTTTTCATGGATTTCCAACACTTTCTTACGATTTTGATCACTTTAACATTTATATTTGTATCATGTTTGTTAACTCAGGGATCATATGTGTTGGTGGCGATGGAATCATCAATGAGGTTGGTCAACAAATTTTGCTTTTTCTATCAATTTGTGGTCTTACTTCTCTATTAACTGTCCCAATCCCGTGGCCCTTTAGTGAAAAGTAAAGCAAGAATAATGCATGGAAGGACCACACTTTAAAAGTGATTTCAAGCTGCCGGGATTAATTAAAATGCTATTTCTGTATGACATGTTTAGACTTATTTTCTGCAAGCATTTTTAACACTTTTTGGCTTTATTTTTTCATGGTGGGAGGAAAAAGCATGGCCTTCGTTCAAATTCTTCCATGGTGATTATAAGGATCTTTATTTGGGTGGTGAATATGAGGATACTCTAGATAGTAAAAATGCGAAGTGAATTTACTTTTTTTAGTATGTTAAAATGCATTAGGCATTTCAGGCGAATTCTTCTTTCTATATGCTAATCAAATTATTTGACCCTGATTATGCAGGTTCTAAATGGCCTTCTTAGTAGAGAAAATCAGAAAGAGGGAATTTCCATACCAATTGGAATCATTCCTGCTGGTTCAGATAACTCACTTGTTTGGACTGTTCTAGGAGTAAGAGATCCAATTTCTGCAGCCATAGCTATTGTGAAGGTACTTTTCAGTGTTCTAAGATTGGATTTTGCAGTCCTGATTGCCAGATCTTTAACTTTCAAATTGGGACCATACTTTCTTCGTTTTTGTCATCTATTTAATCCCTTAGGTTCACATTGCGGACCAGAATAAACAAATTAATAATTGCCCTTGCAATTTGTGTTACATCAAGGATTATGGGTGAATATTAAACTTAATCTGCACATAGCATAGTAAGCATTTGGCAATTTAGATAATGTATAAGGAAATTAGGATTGCGGTTTGAAGTTGCTTAATTTTCTGTGCTAATTATGGGGATGCTTTTCTTTCTGGGTTTCTCTTCCCCAATACTTATAAAGCCAGCCTAAGCCCTTAGATGATGCTAGATTGTCTTACTCATTAGTCCAGACTCCTGTGCCCAACCACTTGAAAATTTCCCATATGAACAGGAAGACTTATGAGGGCCGGGTTATTCCAGTTCAAGATAATGGGACCAAGTGTCTTAAGTTCATGAGCCAAGAGGTAGATAAAGCTTTTGGGACTTCTTATAACAATTCTGCCCCATTGATGAGTGGTTAGTGAAGAATATTGCATCCCAGTTGCCTTCTGTGCTGATCCAAATAGAAAGCTTTTGAGTTCTTCAAAATTATCTTGTTCTTCAAAGGAAAGCTGTTGTCCGTGCATGTATAAGTCAAGTTGTGCATTGTGTTCATTAAGTTCTGAAATCTGGATAAATATCATTTCTGTTATTTCAATCACTTTATTTTTGTTGGTTACAGGGTGGTCTTTCTGCTACGGATGTTTTTGCTGTTGAGTGGATTCAGACAGGAATGGTTCATTATGGGATGACTGTCTCGTATTATGGTTTTGTTAGTGATGGTAAGTTATATTCTGACCGCTGTTCTTGATAATGCTTGACCCCAGTTATGAAGCTTAAGTTTTGAGTTTTTGAAAAGCTAATCATGCCACCTACATGACAGATCTAAAACTTTTTCAATCTGTACAAACATGGATCTGATGTCCTTTAATTTAAGATTTGTATTGCTAATAAACTAGGTATCCAAATTGTGAGTGTAACTATTATTTCTTGATAAATCAAACAGGAAAGATGGTTTTAACACCAAAAGTAGAAGTCCTTTTCCTTATTTCTTATATGACATTTTCCTTTGATTAACTAATCAGGATGATAAAAACCCAGTTGGTTGATGGACAGGTTTCCCTGTTTTATTTGTTGTGCATGAACTCAGCATTGATGATTGAAGCAATTTTAGGTTTCCCTTTTAATGTTTGGAAAGTTCATGAAATACATTATCTTGACTTGTTTTACATTTGCACCATCCTATGCTGGCCATGACAGCCAAGGTAGGCTTGACAGATTTCTGGGTTCATTATGAGCATTCTATGTTATTAGTAAAGGCCTCAATATCCTTAATCAAAGAATTTGATGAATTTCATTATACCCTAGAAGAGTGGTTTTCGGGTGAACAATATGATTTTTCATTTAGGTTTTAAGAATTAGGTGCATTGAAAGAAAAGAATATTCTGTTAGGATGCCTACAACTACTTGAGTTGTATTCTGCTAGGGGTGCCTACATCTACTTGAGTTGGTTTACTTTTCTTCATTTTGTTACGGGTGTTTCAGCCTCAGGTGGCAGCATGGATCACCGGTTGAGATCATGTTTATGTTCTTTAGCCCTCTATTTAACATATTTGATGAAAGATTGTAGACAAAGATCATAAATTCTGCGCATATGATAGGTAATTTAGAGTTCATGAAATTAAAATTAATTGGGCACCTATTTATATGTTTCTTGTGCTGCAGTTCTGGAACTTTCTGAGAAATATCAGAAGCGATTTGGTCCTCTGCGTTATTTTGTTGCCGGAGTTTTGAAATTCTTATGCTTACCAAAGTATAGCTATGATGTGGAATATGTTCCGGCATCAAAGGAGGATCTTGTAGCTAAACAGTCAGCTGAGCGGGAGGTGGTTGATATCTCAGACCTCTACACAGATATTATGAGGAGATCAAACACAGATAGAATTCCGCGAGCCTCAAGTTTATCAAGCATTGACTCAATAATGAGTCCTAATCGGATGTCTGGAGGGGACTTGGAAACCTGTAGTAGTGCTCATGCTAGTACCGAGCCGTCTGAATATGTGCGTGGTCTTGATCCAAAAGCAAAACGCCTATCATCTGGGAGGAATAACATAACATCAGAGCCAGAAGTTATTCATCCTCAGATACAACTGTCAACCACTCCGAACTGGCCGAGGACAAGGTCAAAGTCAAGGACAGATAAAGGATGGAGTGGATTGGCTACTTCACATGATCCTTCTAGATGTTCTTGGGGAAATACTGGGACAAATGATAGAGAGGATATATCTTCTACATTGTCTGATCCAGGCCCAATTTGGGATGCTGAACCAAAATGGGATACTGAGCCAAATTGGGATGTGGAAAAACCTATTGAATTGCCAGGGCCACCTAATGTTCTTGAGGTAGGATCAAAGAAGGAATTCATGCCACAACTTGATGATAAATTGGAAATAAGAAAGGGACAGTTTCTTGGCATCATGGTCTGCAATCATGCTTGCAAAACTGTTCAGAGTTCTCAGGTGGTTGCACCAAGGGCGGAACATGATGATAATGCGATGGATATGCTCTTAGTTCATGGTAGTGGGAGGCTAAGGTTGATGAGATTTTTCTTGCTACTGCAGATGGGTCGTCATCTTTCACTGCCATATGTTGAGTATATCAAGGTATGAATGTGACTACTGTGGTTATTTAAACTTAGTTATGCAGCACAGAACTTTGAAATTTGTGGTGATTAACGGTAGTCTTACATTAAGGTACATTTGGCATTGGGAGGAATGAATGAATGCCTTTTTTTTTTTGACAACTCATAACTTGTCCCCCCTTCCTCTCCGTAATTGAGAACCCATTAGGATGCTGGGTAGATAGATACAATAGAACATGTTACGGTTCATACATTTGACATATCATGGTGTTATTGTTGTTTTTGACTATACTGTCATCAACACCATCATGTAACCTCCACTATTTTATAGTTTACTCCATACCCAAATTAGAATAATTTTCCGCCATCACGGCTATGGCTACCACCACACAACTTTTGAGCATTTAAATTGCCTCCATGTGGATACAGTGACACCTTTTCCATTATATTAACAACAAAACAGCCTTCAATACCTGCTCTGAAATCATTACCAATTTCCCTTACTGTAGGTGCTCTACCCATATCCCACTTCTGACACCTTTTCAGTTCCTGGTCCTCTCTCCCACACTCAACCAGCCCAAGCCAACAGCAAACGACAATTAGCTTAATAAACAAGATAACATATTTGACTACATATCCACTACTCTGTTATTACCAAATTTCTACAACCTTCTATAAATAGAACAGAAATTAAAGGAGTTTGTTTGACATTGTTTAATTTAGAGTTGTAAACTCAAGGAAAATGTTCCACAGTTGCTTTGAACTATACAGCATTCGTAACTAGTGTTTAATCTCGTGGGTTACCTCTTGTACACCAAGGCAATAAGTGAATTGAAGGAAAACCCTGCGCATTGGTGACAAGTTGGACCTTGTATAACTGCTTCGTTTCCAGGTAGAATGCATATTTGGAAAACTTATGGTATTGAACTTCTTACATACACCTTTAAGATTCATGCCAAATGTACTCTTAGGTCAGAAACTAATCATTTATTGTATGCAAAACTTGACATTTTAATTTAATTGAAGGTGACATTGACACAGGTTGCTTTTACTCCCCAAAAAACTGTATTGATCTCTTTCCATTTTAGATGCATCTCTTTATGACTACATGCGAAGGCATGTTTGGTCATCGGGATTAGAAACGAGATTTTCATTGTTTAGACATCGTGTCTGAGGTAATATAGCTCTCATTCACTTTTGCGAAAATTGAGACTCAAACGTGAGTGGGAGGTGACAAACATATAGTTTTGTCAAATGATTGAAAATATTCATGTCACATTAAAAATTTGTATACAACAGAACAATAAAATATTAAACTTTGTGGCTACAACCTTGTGAACTTCGGTATCGCGCCTGTCGTCCTTCTGTTTTTTCTTTTTTGCTTTACCTAAAACTGATGCTGTTCCCATTATTTCCGTTTAGAAACTCATCCATAGCCAAAGACTTTTAAGACTGAGCCTGGTAAAGGTTCCTGGTCTTGTAAATCATCATTTGAAGTTCTGGAAACAGAAAAAGGAAATGGGAAGTATACAACTTCTTGTTGATTTATTTCCTTGTGATTCTAAGACTTAGTAGGCAAAACTCAATCATTTGCATAGTTTATTTTCTCATATCCATGTTTATGTGCGGCCCACTACCCCCCACCCCCACACCATTACTCTTTAGCTGAAAGCATCGTCAGAAATTGTGTATATATCTGCCTTTAGTGCACTCACTGATGCATTTCAACCTGATGAGAATTTTTGCATAATTTTGGAAGGTGAAGTTCTTTGAACATCTTCTAACTTTATCTTCCAACAGGTAAAGTCTGTTAGGATTAAAGCTGGGAAGCATACCCACAATGGTTGTGGCATTGATGGTGAGCTGTTTCCGCTTGATGGGCAAGTAATCTCTTTTTTGCTACCGGAACAGTGCCGACTTATTGGTCGCTCATCCTAGGCATGAGAAGATAACAAGCATGATTTCTTGTACCTTTATCCCGTTGAAAGGCCACGAGGGGCAGTGGTTACTCTTTTTGTATAATGGTCTTGGTGTATTATAGAGCATCCTTTTAACTTCTTGAGTGTCCTTTTGTACTCCTTCATTTGAAACTATGATTTGAACAAACCCCCCAAAGTTGCACCAATGCCTGTGCGAGGTGTATGTAAATTCAAAGTTGCATGTTAGTTTTTCTTGGCTCTTGCCTTTTGTCCCATTATGTACTCTTCACCTCCTATGTGTTTGGCATCTGTTTTCAATGTATTGAAAAAAATCTACATTTGTTTGCCGAATGTTCTATGATCGTCGTTGAAATTGTTTCCTTAAGTTTCTTTCTGCTTACTCTCCTGTTTAATCAGCATGCCTACAAGGCCCCGCACGGATGCTGTTCAATCCCATCAAAAAGAGTGGTTGGAGTATACAATCTTATTGTGATTTTTCTATTTCATTTCCTATCATATGAATAAGAAATTATACAACTTGGCTTGATGGTTTGATGGTTGAGAGTGGGGCTTGATTTTGGTTAGGTTCTAGGTTCGATTCTATGCTAGCTCCTCTTGTAAGAGTCTGGGGCAGTCGGGGTTTTACCTGTAGATAGAGAACTAGTTGGGTCCTCAATGATGAGGTGTGCCCGCTTGGCCTGCCTGTGGGATGGTGTGCTAGTTGGGTCTTCAGAGAGGTGTGCCTGCTTGGCTCGCCTACGGAGTTTCCTCGAATTAAAAAAAAAAACTTATTGTGATTTTTCTTTTTCATTTCTTATCATATGAATAAAAAATTATACAACTTGAACTTCGTTCTCTTTATAAAAATAAAATTATTGATTTGAAGCCCTCATTTTTTTCTTTTCCACCTTACCAACTCATCAATGTTATCATCCAACTAAAGTCTTTTATTATAAAATTGGGTAATTCACAAGTATAAGCAAGACTTTACTATTTACTCCTTAAGTAATTAAATAATTAACATATGCTATTTTCTTATATGTTACGGGTTTCAGTGTTTGTTGGTCATAAAATTACGTTGTTATCTTTCATTATGTTTTAACTAAACATAAGAAAGACATATTGATGACAGAAATCGAAAGAGAGAAACTTTCTAGTCATGAATTTGTGTTGTAAATGTTAATACATGTTGACAAAAGATGTCTGTGGATCCTTGTTATTAATTTTAACACATTGAGATACTTATGATATTTTTGAATGTTTTTTGGTATCATTCTTTTTAATCCCATGTTTTAATTGTTTGTAATCATCAATATAATTGTGTTAACTGAAATGTGTTTTGTTTATGAATCGATTTTATGATTTTTGTTAATTTAAATATTTAATAGTTGCTTTGAAGAATGATTTGATGGAGACTTGTTATTATCGGTACTTAAAGGAGCCATTATATGGAGTACGATGGAGACAAAATATTAATGTATATCTTTGGCACATTGAGGTGCATAAATTGAATTATGTAATAGTTGTTTGTTTTTTTATATGTTAGAAAATTTTTAAATGGAATATTGGACCACTTTTTTTATTTTCTTAGGAAGTGATATCCCGTTAAAAGGAAATATAAGGACAAATTGGTAGAGAAATTTCATTTTTGTATATTGGTGGAAGTACTTAAACAAATTATGTTAATATAGTGTTGTGGATACTGTTAAATATAATTAGTACGATAGGTTAGATAAAATACCAAATAAACTTTAAGAAGGTGGATTGATTGAGATTAAAGATGATGACAAAGTAAATAACTTGATCTATAGTGTTTTGGATCATAAAAGAGTGGAGATTTATTTTAAGTTGGATACAATGCAAATAAAGCGTCAAAAGAAGATAATATGGATGATCATATTTTTGTTATATGGTTATAGCAAATCATGAAGAAGAAGAAGACAATAGTTACATAGATGATGAATTGCTTGTTGTGAGAGTGAATAATGTGCCAAGTACTACTAATGGAGGCGTTGGTAGTGAAACTTCAACCGCTTATGTCTCTTGGTTTTCTTTAACTTATCAGTAAGTCTCCCTTTCATTAGAACTTGTACTTAAAGTTTACATATTTGTCTCCCACTTTTAATAATCTTTTCATATAGGATCCTTGTTAAGAAGTTTTCTTCTCCATTTGATTTTTAGATTCCTTATCATCATTTGAATAATTATTGTTGGTCAACCATCTAACACGAGAATTTATGGACTTTTATACTTAGAAACATGTGCAAACTTCTTATCATATTTAAATCAAAAGCCTCGAGTTATCCAATACTTACTTGTTTATTCCTCGTCTGTCAAGTTTTTTGGTTTAAACATAGGAATGACATTTATTGTCTCAAATTTAGGTCCTCTTATAAATATTACCACTAAAACTTTTTTCACCCAATCTTGTATTTGATTGTGCAATCACTCAAACTCCTTCTAATAGTTATGCAAAGAGTTGGTCTGCTTGATCTTTGATAAGGATTTATTGGAATTCTCACAATCTGTGGATCCAAAGCAGGCTTAAGTTGGGATGATTTTGATGACACCTTTTATATTATCAACATAACTTGATATTCAAAAGAATGATTCACTCAATAGAATCATTATATTAGATCATTGCTGAGAATCTTGGAAACTCAAGTGTTGATAACTTAGATGAGAACATCTACCATCCCCCTCCATATTATCCTTGAATTCCTCTATGCTATTATGAGAATGTCAATTATAGTAATTAATATTGTTGCTAGATCCTTTATTATTTGAGAGCAAAGCCTCATTGATGGTTTCCTCCTTGTAATGTAGCTTATCAACAAAACGAAGTTCCATCTAACTTATACTCTATTAAAGTTCTGCTAGCCCAGCCTCCAAATTTTTAATTCTTTCATTTCTAGCTAATCATGGTAATGAAAGTTCTATACTGCTGATAAATCCCAGAAAGAGCCAATAAAAAATTTATAGTAAAAAGATTCTACTTTAGGTGAGAATAAACTACAATGATTTTATTGGAATAAGAGTTTATATGCAAAACGGAACTAATGACTTTTCCTAGTTCTCTTATAATATCCATACGAAGTGGGATACTATTAACTAATGAAAATAGTGGCTAAATTAAAATGAAAGCAATAATTAATATAACATCTACTTGACCTATTTTTAAGTAAGCTAGCGATGTTACTCCAAAAACCTAAATTAAGATTTACATATCTTATGCATAAGATGTCCCACATACCTGCATCTCCCATGCATATGTCAATTAAGGTATTTTAGATTTCTAATGTATACTCTCTTGGACATCTTTGACTTAACAGTACAAAAACCTTTATTATTATTGAAAATGTATTATACCTTAGGTAGTAGGTTTGAAGTACGAAAATTCTAGGTAATTAAAGAAAATAGTTATTAAGTACCCTGTTATAAAGAGTTAGGGATTGAAATATATATAAAAAATGATAAGACACAAATAAGAGTGAGATGTGGGTCATAATATCCTTGGTTACTTTTGCAACTATCGAGAATAATTTTGTTTATCAACAGATATGACCCATATGACTACTAATATTAATAACTCATCACTTCTAAATGAACAATATACCACCACAAAGATATAATTGAGTTAAAACCAATATTAAGATTGATAAGTTAAAAGAGCAAAAGTAGTTATTAGTCAAAATGATGCATGGGTGTCATGTTGTTAAATTTGCCACTTCATTGTTTGGTAAGGAAGTGAAAAACATTACCATAAAGAAATACCAATCTTGATGAAGTTCATTGCAACATCCCATTACCATAGGGTACATACCCCAACATTCAGGTACATAACCTATGATAATGGTATGTTAGAGAAAAAACAAATCCAACTTACATATGGCATCAACTAACATCATTTAAAAGTCAGCAATTTTTAAAACCATTCAATGCATTCATTCACAAAGTTTACGTTGTTTCCATTAGACAAATATTTAAAAAAACCTCATACAAGTTCTAACAAAAACTATAAGATAAAAGCTATAACTCTCTAACGTCAGCTGACAGACCTCTGATCCATAACTTTGTCCAAAACGTTCTTCTAATCCAGAATAAACACTAAGTTTCCTGTTTCGTACCTGAAAATTCACGTTGCAATTTTTATGAGTTTTGCGAACTCAATGAGTGAACTATCATTGATGATTTCACCGGATTCACATACACAAATCACATATTTCACAATTAATCATACAGAACATGTATATTCAAATACTCACACTGTCATGACACATCATTTAATCTTTGCGAATCAGATCATATATATAAACAAATACAGATGCATATGAGATTCCAGATTCGTTATTAATGTTGTGACCGAGTGCCTTTCATATATAGATACAATTACTAGCCCATTAGACTCAGTCAGAAACAATTATCACGGAGCATAGCTCTACGTGCAGAATCAGTAGTCACGGAGCAAAGTTCTACGTGGCTACTCCGGCCACAACGCCTTTATCTAAGCATGAATTTTATAAAATGCTTCAAGTTTAGATCATGCCATGTATAACAGTCACATATAATGCACAGTCAGAATCTCATAATCATCGGACCTAAGTCTAGCATTCAACTTTCGTTGAGAATTCACATAGCATTCAGAATCTCAAGGCAATTAAGCACTTTCAATACATACCTAACTATTTAACTCCTCGGACTTCTAGTCCGGAATTCATAAATAATCACAACAATTCAATAATTGGCAAATCAAATCAAATTAATTCTAGGAAATTCGTCTAGGTTGACTTACAGTACACTCCAAGAAGTTATTCCCTGGATGGTCCAGTAATGTCTGACTAACGTCCGATGTGCTCCTCTATAACATACACAACACGTTTTGCACAAATGTATAAGTATTCCTTTATGCACAAGTATTTATAAAAATATTCACAATGCATGTTCAATGACAATTTCGGGTATCTTATTGATTCTTATCATCAAATCAATCAGATATCAAAGCCCTCATTAATCTTCTTTGTATTTATTATTTGGACCATAATAAAACAATGTGAAATCAATTACATAACTTAATTGACCACTTCAGGTTTTTCTAACAGCATACTTTCTGGTCAACTTTGTCTGTTCATTATCATCAGGAACATAAAATAATTTGGCAACATTTACTTCTAGAAATTGTTCACCCATGTCTTAAGTTTCTAATGACTCTAAGATCATCCAATTTGATTCAGTATTCTATCAGTTATGCTCACAATACCACATACTGTGTATATTTGAAATTTTGGCTAGTACATGATCATATCCTCGAATTGTACAACTCATATCTTTCAGCTTAGATATCTAAAAATTACAAACTTAATACCAATTGAAAGCTAAGAGAATAAGCTATAACTTTTGTGAAGAGATTTTTGTCTGATTCAGCCTATATCAATACAGTTTATTCAATAACAACAGGACCTGATTTCTATCCCTGGAAGTGCTATTGCCTAAGCCAAGACTTACTTTCGAGCTCAATTTCAAGACCCTTAAGGACAGAATTCAAATTCAATTGCTTCTTAAAATTTTTAACCAAATGTCTCTAGTTAAATTTAAAATAAGAATCATTTCATTTGAAAATATACAGATCAAAATATAGCCAAAATACCAAAGCATGTTCAGTAAAACATTATAGTTATCAAATTCTAGCGCACCTCAGCATTTTCATCCTAACATCCCTTTTCGGGATAACTTTGCATGATCTTTATGACAAGGAAATGGTGTATTTTAGTAACACTTTCTTCTAGAAAATTGTTCCACTATGTTTCCAGTTTATAATAACACTAAAATTGTACAATTTGATTCAGTATATTGAAAGTTATACCTAAAATAGTTCAGACTGTTTTTTTAAAATTGTAACAGAACTCATAACTCTACTTCCAGCCAGATTTTGAAATGCTTAGAGATAGAATTAACATTCAACTTCTTAAAGAAAGTTGTAGACATATGTGTTTAGTTTAATTTGAATCAAGAATCAACTTATTTAGAAATACACAGATAAAGTTACAATCAGAATACCGAGGCATGTTTAGTGAAAGTTTTCCAGTTCATAATATTCTAGCACACTTCCTCATCAACATCTTATACAATCTTTCCTAATTCAATCATCATAAATTCTCTATCATAACATGCTATAAACACTAATCATTTACTTACTTGTTTAGTTCAAATTCCAGCTTAAAATTCACTCTAATTCAGTACTCCAAACATGCAAAATCATCACACATTCAAGGTGGAAACTTGAAAGATTTCAACTAGGACAAGGCAACTATATTCTAATTCTCTACTTAACTTTGTGAGACTAAAACATGGATTATTTGTGCAACAATTAGTCATAATTAGAAGCAAAATCAGGGAGGTGAAAGAAGAGAGTTTCGGTGGTGTGTGCGAGAGGAGAAAGAACAAGAATGGGCTACACCAAATTTGCTCCTGCTAAAAGTTACACCTAAGGTGTTAGGTATCATTTAATGGAATGACCATATGTCTAAAGGCATGTTCAACATCTATCAAGTATATATGCTTCCATATGTCACCATTAAAGCTAGGTCACATGTCATTTAAGTACAGCAACTACTTGTCCATTTATCAATGCCATTTGTCATCAACTTACTAGCTTATTTGTCACACAATGATTGATCCATTTGTCAATTCATTACTAGTCCATTTGTCACCAATTTAACTATGTCAAATGTCACTAAATTATAGGCTAAATCATTCAAATTTTTCATGCATCAATTTATCTTACCACTTAGCATTTGTCTTAGTCCAAATGTACCCCAAATTTTCAAAATTTCCTAAATTTCATCAAAATTTTCGAAACACAAGTAGCAACACCAAATTAGTTTTTAACACATTTAAACCACAATTCTCAATATAATCACATTTATAAATCAATTATATCCGAAAAACGTCAATGAATGCATGTACAATCATATTCATGTGCAATAATCAAAATTCTCATGTATGTGCAAAAATATGCAAAGCATGATATATATTTTTTAATTTCTCATTACTTTCTTATAAATCAAAATGATAGCCTTAACATGGGTAACGAGATGTTGTACTCACATTCTTCATCTTTCAATAAAAAAATTACAAAATATATCTACAAATATTAAAACACCTATTTTATATAAAAATCGCAAACTTTACGATTTTCTAGTTTCTCAAATTATATATTTCAACAACATTTTAACTTATCCCAATTCAATATGTAACTTATACATCTCCTCCATACCTTTCCATTATTATACGTGTCACTCTTTTTAACTTTTTGTTCTCAAGTTTCAACTTTTTATTATCAATATTTAATTAATTAATAATTGATTTAACAATCTCAGTCATCTATACAAAAGTTTTACATCCCTTTCTTATAAGCATATGGTTATATAAATTATTCATGTCAAACTAATGAATAATCAACAACTTAGAGTATCTATAGTGTTAATGAACATTCAAAAGGTGCCGGTGAAGCTTTAGTTGCTTGTGTAATTAATAAAGGTAGTGGTGAAGTGCTGATTGTATGAATGATGAGGAAACAAACATTGGTGGTGAAAAAAGTGATGAAATGTCTTATGTTTTTGAAGTACATGGTGAGAATAAAGTGAATTATTGACTTATTTGGAATAGATGATGATGAGTTCTAGATTATTGGATCAAAGTACATAAGAGAAAGTACAAAGAAAAAGAAATAAAGATGAAATAATTGATAATAAAGGTGGAGATGAAGTTGCGAATGATACTATTGAAGCCTATAAAAATGAAAAAGGAGATGAAGATAAAAGATAGGAGAATAATTATAATAAAGAGAGTGATGATTTAATCATTATTACGCAAGTTTTAATGAGGATGCTGACAGTGCATTGAGAAATAAGTGAATGATAAGTTCCAGTCAAAGTCAACTAAATTTCTATAATAATTAAAATTTACTTTCAGTAAGAATCAACTACATTAATTTTGTTGTAATCAACTTCCTTATTATCAATTAAAAAGGAGTTTAATTACAAAAAGGAGTTAATAATTTTTCTTAATTTTAGGTAATATCATTAAAAAGTGGAACATTATCAACTAATAACAAAAAAGTTGTAAAATCAAAAGAAAATAACAGTTAAGATAATAATTACCTAACCTATTCCTAAATAAGTTGATGACATTACTGTAACAATCTGGACCAAGATTTACATATATCATTATATGATGTCCTAAGTATATGCATATCACATGCGCTTGTCAATCAACTAACTTTGGATTTGTAGTGGGGAGTCTTTTGGTTTTCTTTGATTTATTAATAAGTCTCCCTTTCATTAGAACTTATACTTAAGGTTTACATATTTGTCTCCCACTTTTAATAAATTTTTCATATAGTATCCTTGTTAGAAAGTTTTCTTTTTCATTTGATTTTAGATTTCTCATCAACATTTGAATAATTATTGATGGTGCGACCATCCAACAAAAGAATATATGGACTTTGACACTTATAAACATGTGTAAACTTCTTGTCATATTTAAACTAAGAGACTCGAGTTATCCAATTTTTCATTTCATCCTATGTGAGCTATTTCATTGGTGATGTCGTTATTTCCATTGTTGCACCAATTGCAACCTAATTAAATGGTTAAATAATTTCCTATTACTTGTTTATTACTCTTCCTTCAAGTTTTTTGGTTTAAACATAGGAATGACATTTATTGTTTCAACTTTAGGTCCTCTTATAAATATTCCCACTAAAGCCTTTTTCATCCAATCTTGTACTTGATTCAACAATCGCTCAAACTCCTTATAATATTTATGCAAAGAGTTGGTCTGCTTGATCTTTGAGAAGGATTTATTGGAATTCTCACCATTTGTAGATCCAAAGCAAGATCAAGTTGGGATGATTTTGATGACACCTTTTATGAGATCAACATAACATGATATTCAAACAATTGATTAACTTAATAGAACTATTATATTAGGTCATCGCTGAGAATCTTGGAAACTCAAGTTTTAATAACTTGGATGAGAACATTTAACATCCCCCTCCATATTATCCTTGAATTCCTATATGCTATTATGAGAATGTCAATTATATTCATTAGTATTGTTGCTAGATCCTTTATTATTTGAGAGCAAAGCCTCGTATAGCCTATTGATGGTTTCCTCCATGTAATGTAGCTTATCAACAAAAGAAGTTCCATCCAACTTATACTCTATTAAAGTTCTGCTAGCCCAACCTCCAAAATTTTAGTTCTTTCTTTTCTAGTTGTCAATGGTAATGAAAGTTCTATACTATTGATAAATCTCATAAAAAAATCAATAAAAATTTTATAGTAAAAAAGATTCTACTTTAGGTGGATAAACCAGAATGATGTTATTGGAATAAGAGTTTATATGCAAAATAGAACTAATGACTTTTCCTGGTTCTCATATAATCTGTAAGAAGTGGGACACTAATAGTTACTAAATTCAAATGAAAGCAATGATCATTATAACGTCTTCTTAACCTATTCTTAAGCAAGCTAGTGATGTTACCCTAATAACCAAGATCAAGATTTACATATCTTATGCATATATCAATTAAGGTATTTTAGATTTCTAACATACACTATCTTAGACCTTCTTAACTTATCAATATAAAAACTTTAAATATTATTCAAAATGTATTGTTCAACTTTGGGTAGTAGGTTTGAAGTACAAAAATGCTAGGTAATTAAAGAAAATAGTTATTAAGTGCTCTATTATAAAGAGTTTTGGATTGAAATATAAAAAAATGATAAGACTCAAGTAAGAGTGGGATGTAGGCCACAATATCCTTTGTTACTTTTGCAAGTATCGAGAGAAATGATATTAATTTTTTATCAAAAAATGTGACACACACCTATATAACTATCAATATTAACAAACTCATCACTTTTAAATGAATAGCACACTACCACAAAGATATGATTGAGTTAATGCCAATATTAAGATTGATAACTTAAAGGAGCAAAAGAAGTTATTAGTCAAAATAATGCATGAGTGCAATGCGACTGAATTTGCCACTTCATTGTATGGTGTGGAGGTGAAAAAAAATATGATAATGAAACACCATTGTTGATTAAGCTCAAATTCCTCATCTTTCAATAAAGAAAATTACAAAATATACCTACAAATATTACATTAGAAGATTGCAACATTTGTAGTTTCTAGTTTCACAAATTATATATTTCAAGAGCATTTTAACTCATCCCAATTCAATATATAACTTATGCATCTCCTCCATAAACTTACCATCATTATACATATCACTCTTTTTGAATTTTTTTTCTTAAGTTTCAACCTTTTATTGTCAGTATTTAATTAATTAATAATTGATTTAACCATCTTACTCATCCATTCAAAGGTTTTAGTTTCCTTTCCTATAAGCATATGGTTATATAAATTATTCATGTCAAATTAATGAATAATCAACAACTTATTCACCTCATAATTAGAGTATTTATAGGTCTTTCTCCAAGATTATCATTGGTTTAAGGGATCATAAAAGGACTTCAACTTCTATATTGACAAAAAGTTTACTCATCATATTTTTTTTAACTGCGACCCTTTCATATTAATTTAGAAAGTTCACTATCCATTATTATTATCAAATGCCTATACCAACCAAATATCAAACATATTGTTTATCATTTATAAGCCCATACTATAGCATGCAAAATAAGAAATGACAATGGGTTTTAAGTAAGAAATCAAAATTACATTTCAATATAATTATTTACCAAAGATAGGAATATGATTTATTTAATGAGATGTGTGGAGATTTGTTAAATAACCATAAATAGTTCAAATTGATGCAACTAAATATCTACTTACTAAAATTTATCACCTTGCTTTATTGTTGTTTTAATATAAATTCATCTAAAGACAAGACTATTGAAGTTTCAATCTTGTAAGTGAAAGTGTTCAACCTTCACATAGCTTTAATCTTCTTCTAGATTGCTTAAGAAAAATAGTCCTCCAAGACTCTTTCAAGTTATGTTAAAAGCTCAGTTTATATTTTAAATAAATTGTTGATTTAACAATTATATAATGTAACATTATTAGATTGTTTATGCAACAATTATTTTAATTAAGTTTATGAATAAATGATAACACGTGTTGATCATTTTCACGTATACAATAAAAACAAGGCTTAAATAATATTTTTAAAAAATTAGATAATGATTTGACAAAAATTATAATTAAAAAATAAGTGTAGTAAGATAAAAGTTTATAAACCAAATGTTATTTTTCTATTTAATAACAATCTATATTCTATTTTCACTATATTAGAGAAGGTAAATGAACCCGGGCTTAATCCAATTTGAAGTTAATTGATCAAGCTTTAGTTGATCAGATATTAGGCCCAAGTTATTTTTTTAAAATCGAGCCTCAAGTCGGACTATTCAGACCCAACCCGATACTCAATTTTTATAAGCAAAAGAATGTCTTTTTAAAAAAATTGAGCCTCAGGCTGGGCTGTCCAGACCAAACCTAATGCTTGATTCTTATAAACAAAAAGATGTCTTTCTAAAAAAAAGACGTTATTTTTGTTATTTTAATTTAAGTCTTATTACTTCAGACTCGAAACCAGCCTATTACCATCTTTAGGCTTTGTTTGGTAAATAGCTAATAAGCTGTTTTTCAATTGATTGACCCTTTTTACAGGTTTGACTATATTAAAAAGTTGTCTTGTTGTTTAGTTATGAGGAAGTTGGGTTGGTTGATTCAACCTAACCTAGCTGTTTTGTGAGATGCTCCAACAATGCAGCGTTTTGGAGCAAACAACTAAAATAGCTGTTTGTAATGACTATTCTAACCAAGACCAAAGACAATCCAGGATCATACCTAGAGGCCTAAACAAGAGCTAGCTACTCTTGAATGGCCGTGCAAGTCAAGTATGGCCGTGCATTTGTGTTAATTTCTTTTTTTCCTTTTTATTTTACTTATTACTATAATAAAAAAAATTAAATTAAATTTTAATTTTAATTTTAATTATGCTACTATTAATTTTATAAAAATTAAAATAAAATAATAAAAATAAAAATAAAAAACAAAATAATTGTTTGTATTTGTGTCACATATGTATTTTTTAATTTAATTTTTAAAATAAAAATTTAAGATAAAAAAATTAAATTTTAAAAATTGATTAATTTATTGAA
>JAOTIZ010000201.1:6608574-6629492 GCA_027123425.1 Erythroxylum panamense
TATTACCTGTCATTCAAGAAGACCCTTAGCACGTGTGGGGTCGCGGTATGTAAAGTAGCTAATTCCTGTTAGTTTATCCGGACAAAAGAGCCATATGCTTCAGCTTCAGCCTCTCGTTCCTGATTTCCCTAATCCACTTCCCAACATTTTCTATATTAACGAAACAATATCAAAATTGTTCTTTCAATCCATTTAGTTAACTAAAAACAAGACAACCCAAACCTAACCTTTTGCTTCTACTAGATAAGGTTGTCTTGTTCTTTTCTTTTTCTTGATATATATTAGAAAAAGTTCAATTCATTAATCGAAAGCCAAGAGTTAGGGATTGCTATCCAATCAAATCGTAATTAAAGAGAGAGAGAGAGAGAGAGCAATGAGTTCAAACGTAGTTGCAACAGGAGCTTCGTCCAGCGTCAGTCATCGACCAATCGCCGCTTTCTGTAAATCGACAACAACAACAAGAGCAAGAGATGCGTTCAACAACGCACACTCCATCGTCAATCTTCCAACAACCACGACTTCCATGGCTTTTGTGTTTCGTAACCGTCAAATGATGTGTAATAGTGCTGGTAGCAGGATTAGCGTTGTGACCGGTGAACAAGGTAAAGTGGGAGAAGAAGAAGAAAAAGAAGAAGATCAAGAGTCGATGATGGTTGGGAGGAGAGTGAGAGTGAAGGTGCCGTTGAAGGTGTATCACGTGCCGCGTGTTCCCGAGTTTGATCTGGCGGGCCTCGAAGGGACTATTAAGCAGTTCGTTGGTGTTTGGAAGGGTAAACGTCTTTCTGCTAATCTTCCTTTCAAGGTTGAGTTTGTTGTTCCTATTGAAGGTCGGGGCCCTGTTAAGTTCTTTGCCCATCTTAAGGATGACGAACTTGAATTCCTTCACTAATTCACTAACACCTGCCCAAATACCCCTTCCTCTTTTTGTATAATCTTCATATCATAATTTCTACTCTATATTATACATAATCTATATTGTTTGTTTATTTTAGAATCATTATTTCAATGAGTTTCAGCGTTGTTCTCTTCTGATTTCTGTTTGAGCAATTAGTGATTTGATTCGTTGAAGCTACTTCTTTTAGTCTTCAATCCAGTTTGAATATTGATGCTTGATATTAAGGCATTATGGTTAAGTTGGAACTCAGGAACCACTCTTATAATTAGGACTTCTCGAAACCTCACACAAAGCTGTCCGCTGAGGATTCTAAAATGTAGGGGAAGTACTTTGGATTTAGAAATGTATTATAGGTAGTGATCCGAAATTTAGTTGTCTCTCCAATTTGGTGTTTTCTACTATGCAATTTTCAGCCTGGTTTCTTTGCATTTGCTTAGTGTTTACAAGGTCTGGGTCCGTAGAAGCCCGTCTTAAGCCATTATAAATTGTGCTTGTTGAAGTTGGGATGAGATCAATTTAGTTTCTGAGTACTCTTTTTTTTGTTGTTGAAATTTTAGGTTTGACAGTCTTGTTGCTCTTTGAAAATTTTAGCTGCTTCTACTAGGTCGGAGGCTTTACTGCTTAAATATAAGGGGATTGGAAACTTATTGAACAGATGTCAGTGAGCCATGGGCTTCATACTCATTAAATCAAGTTTTTTTGGTTGTTGGAACTCTTAATGCATTTTACTACTTTAGAAGAAGGAAACAAGGAAGCCTGTTGAGCAGCATCAATATATAGATGAAGTTTTAGTAATGAGATTAATTACTCTCAACATTAGGTCTTATAGTGCAATTTGCTAGTCACACAAAGTTCAATCAATACTTAAAAATGTAGCATAGAAGAAATAATTGATTTCAGTCATCATGAACTGTTCAGGAGTTATATGAAATACAGTTATTCAAAATTATACATTATCCACAATGAGGACTCTCTGGTTTGACCAGTCAATTACTTTGACCACATGCTAATTTTAGTAAGATCTACGAAATGCTTCAGTGTCGAAGATGATTAGTTTTTGTGGTCAAAGCATATGTTGCAACCAATCATGTTGGATCCTATATCATTTGAGAACATAATTGGCAAACTTGCGTATCTGTTTAAGTGGTAGAACAATCATAATTGCATGGCACTATCATTTTTAGGCAGTCTGAACTTTTAAAGTATTGATTTTGTGATGGAATACAAATCCGACAAGGATGCCCTTAGTAAAAAAGGGGAGCTTGCAAGCATCACAAATCTAAGTGTATGCTTAGTGGACCAGATAAAGGAAGGACTTGAGCAAGACCCACAAGTCGAGTTTATTAGAGTTGGCTTCATAATGAGATGCTTATCACTAAAGGTGACTGGTGCCTAAATGGCAAGGGCTGTGGAAAGAAATCGGCAAGGAGTGCCATGACTCCAAGTGGACATGACATCTTAGGCTTCATCATACATTGGCACTTGTGGAGCACATATTATTGACTTTAGATGTGCAATGACGTCGAGCTCTACATGAAGATGTGTCTCGTGTACTAAGAAGACAAGTTAGATCAACCCTAATTAGCAGGTTTGCTAGAGCCATTACCCATTTCAGAGAAGCCTTAGGAGTATTTCTATGGATTTCATTATATTGTTACCTTAATCCGAAAAATGTGGCAACCTTATGGTAGTAGTAGATTGGTTCAACAAATATAGAGTGTTCATCCTTGTACTGATGGAATTTATAGTCGAGGATGCTGCACGCTTATTTTTCAAGCGAGTAGTGAAGTATTGGGGCATACATAAGACTATTGTGAGTGATAGGGATGCTTGGTTCATAAGAAGATTTTGGATGGAGCTATTCAAGCTAATGGGACTTGAGTTTAACTTCACGAGCTTTTACCTCAAATGGATGGGCAAATTGAGAGAGCAAATGCGCTATTGGAGTTGTGCTTGAGGCACTGCATGAGTGCCAATCAAAGCGATTGGATGAAGTTGCTTGAGGTTGTCCGATTCTTATTCATCTTGTGAAAAGTGAGTCGACAGCAGCCAACCTATTTAAGATTGTGACAGGTCAACAATCAATGACTTTGCACACCCTTGCTATTACATATAAAGGCCCAAGTCTTGACACGTTCAAGTTCGCGAAAGGTTAGCATGAGAAAACTGAGTGGCACAAGCATACAGAAGATGAAGAAGTAGGTTGATACGAAGCGAAGGCATTTAGAGTTTAACAAAGGGGACCTAGTATTGGTGATGCTTCTCCCTCACGAAAGTTGAAGATGTACCAAGGTGCATAAAGGACTAATAAGGATCTATAGAAATGGATTGGCAAACTAGCTTATTGTTTGATGTTATGTTACCCACTACTTGGAGATGTACCTTGTGTTTCATATGAGCTTCCTTAAACCTTGCCATGAGTATAATGATGAACCCAATAGGGGTAAATCAAAAAAGGCCCCTACCGCCATTGCCACGATGCTAGAACGACTTGTTGAGAAGATAGTGATGCATAATTGTAGATAATTGTACAATTAATTGATATGCATAGAATTATGTAAAAATTTCTGGAGGAGTTGTAAACCGTTGGATCAAGTAAATCCTAACAGTCTATTAAGGAGATGGAAGTCCACAAATAATCTTAGGCATTTCATTTGTAAATAAGAGAGAGAAAGAAATATTCTTTATAATAAAAAGCATTCTCCAAGTTCTCTTTTAATTTTTTGTGTTCTTTATTAATTGTGCTAGCTTTGTGCTTAACATCTTCAAGTATGCTGATTTGGTTGAGTTGAATAGCAATTAAGTGCTGCACAATTTGTTGGTAAAAAAGTGCAATGTCCACAGGAAATACTCGCCCTTTCTGCTTAGTGGTGTGTATTGGAATATGCAGATGCTGTGATGTTTCAGATTCCCCCCTGCTATACCTGCCATCGTTGAGTATATTAATTGAATATATATGAATTTTACTAACATGATCTCTCTGAATTTGGATCCACAGTGAAGGCTTATACTTGTGAAGCTTTCCAACAAGTTAAAAGTTTTCATGTGTACATAAGCCCTTAGAGTAGCGATAGAGAAGTTCCCTTCAATATTAACCGGGATCACAATATATATTCTATAATATTTTCCTACTTTTCTTCTACTACCTCGGCAGAAATGATGTGTAGCTTTGATAAACCCATCAACATATTTTAGAAATAATGCTGAAAATAGCAGGAACAAGAACAGGAGTAAAGGAAAACTTTCCAAAGACATGCGGGCAATAGCTGATGGTTAATGTCTTGAAGTTTTCAATATCCTGTCTTGTGGGCTTTAAATCACCTATGCCGTTGCCTACCTGTCCCCAGCAATATCCAACCATTCAATAACTAAGGTAGAGAAAAATTAGATGGGTTGGATGTTACTGGAAAAGGAGCACAGGTTTTACGGATCAGGTGGCTTGAAGCCTGTCTTGTGTGCATTAGTTGAGATTGATCTTGATGAGAACTAGTAGTTGATATGGACAATAGTCAACGAGGTACAATTCCACCCGCATTACTTGGCAGCAGAACGCTCGTAAAATGATTTCATTCTGTGATGTAAGTTTAACCCTAGGTTATTGCTACCTACCATTGTGTCATCTTTAAAAACAAAACACTGGGATGGGGGAGGTGGGAGAGTGTGGAATCTGTTGGCTTCAGATAATTACACCAGGCAGTTTAAGTTGATACAAGTGATGTCTCCCAACACGTTTGAATATAAAGTAAGTGCTACTGGTATTAATTGTTAGTTCCGTAGTGTATAATAATATATTTTACGGATATATTGTTCACTAACCTGAAGCCAAGCATTCTGACTGAAAGAAAATCAACTGGATTAGCAAAAAAAAAGAAAAGGCAATGCATATTATTGTTATCAAATTTGACTGCAGATTTTTTTATCGAATACATAACTGCGGATCTATGTAGCACGGACGCGACAAAATAAAGCCGTGTCCGTGTGTCGGACATCCACTGACACGCGATGGACACATGTCCGTACATGTCGAAATTAAAATAATTTTTGTCAGCTAGGCTACGGCTCGGACACATTTGGAGAGCACTCGGACACGACTTAATGGAATATATGATTCATATTTTTTGAGAGGGGCTTATAAAGTACCAAATATGTAAGAACTGTTAAGATTTTGAAAGTCTTATAACACATCAATCAATATATATCATATTATGAATTCTGAATTTTTTTCTTAGTTCTAAATTTTATAATATATATATATACATATGCAGTGTCAGTGTCCAAATTTTAAAAGTTGGTATGTTCCGATGTCAGTGTCCGTGTCATAGCACGTGTCCGTGTTAGTATCTGTGCTTTTTAGTTGCAGATAGAATATCACACACACTCATTGTACACACATACATACATATATGTGTGTGTGTGCGCTCCTCATGCCATATGCTGTTTGAAGAAGATTAACTAACATTCAACTATATATCTGTAGGCGCTCCTCATGCCATATGCCATATGCTGTTTGTGTAGGTTGAGTGCCTTATTCAACAGAACAATGTAATTCTATGTGAAAGGCTCTAATAATGGATCTAATTGAATGTTACTAAGGACTTCAAATTATGACTTTCAGTAAGATCATCTCAGTACTATTTTGTTGTAGCCAATCAGGTCAATTAAGACCAGCATAGCTACAACTGCATAACTAAATGGTAAACTTGCAGTACGATCATCCCAGTACTATTCTGTCGTAGCCAGTTATAGTCAATGAATAACGGCATAGCTTCAACTGCATATGTGGAACTCCATTTTAAACTTTAGTTTGGCATCCAAAGTTAATGGATAGAAAACAAGTCTTTATCGCATTAAACAAAAATGTGACCTTCTCATGTTGTTTGAATAGGCTTCAACGTTTACTGTAAGTTACTTTTATGAACTGTATTGCTACATGCCCTATAAATGTTTTCTAAAGTTGGACTCCGTCGTGGAGACTCTTTTGGTTATGTAAGCTGCATATGGCATCTTGTACATCCATCCTTCACTGACACCAACCTGAAGTAAAGCATGAGCTATGTTTGAACCTTCCTTCTTATCCATTATTTCAGTTGTTGATTATTGCTGGCATTTGAATCTGATGCATTTTTCTTCAGAATTTGCAATCCTAAAATACACAAACCCTGCTGGTAATAGATTGCAGAGGGAGTTAAAAATCAATGGAATATTTCATCCTATTTATACAAATAATACTCTGCCTTACTTTATCTGCCATCTTGTTGCGTCTTGTGCTGGAAAGCTCTTGCAGATGTCCTTCGGTTTCTGTTAGAGTTGCTGTTTAGCTTTCTTTTAGGTCAATGTGAAGTTGTAGATCTGCATGTTTTCCTTGGCAGTACTTGATGCCGAATATATTATCAAAGAAAAATATGTTGCACCGATTTAACTTGTACTGATTTGAAGGCATGAGACCATCAAACCTGTCTTCTCCCTCGTTTGAAATCTATGAACTAGATACCAGGGACTTGCATAATATTGAGGGCATCTTTAGTCCTCAGCTCTCTAACTCTTTGTGGGTTCTATCTGCCATTTCTATGTCCAGTATTGATATTGCTTTTATAGGTAATTAGTTCCCTATTTAATATGTACTTGGCGACTACATGATATGCAAAGTGATTACCATGCCTTTGGTCATCTGATAATGATCATAGGTTTTTGCTAGGAAGAATGGGAAAAGAGCCGAGAGTGAAGGAATTCATGCAGTTGCTTAGTTTCTTCTTTCTCTTGCACAATTCATGGCAGGCAATGTCGTACATGGATCAGGGATTTGTATGGTACAAATGTTTTGAGACCATAAGTTTATTGCTTCAATAGGAGGGTTCATAATGCGCATACCATTGCTGATCTTTAACAAAACATGAATCACTCGACTCGGAAAAATGTGGGAAAACATGAAAAATCCGGAGCTATAGCTTGAGAGTGTGCACTCTGTAGTCATATTGCAATGTCGGTAAGAGGCCCTGCAAATAAGCAAGGCCGTACGTTCGTCCTGAGAATCGGGGTCGGTGAGCACAGCCTTAAATGTCTGGTTCCACAATTGCGGTGGAGTTCCCGTACTCGAACGTGAGTTTACACGAGCTATTACACAGGCCTCTGTCGTGCGTGACAATTTGCGAGATCTAGTCTTGTCATGGCTGAGTAAGCAGGCAAGATCACGCTTTCAGATCTAGAGCTTCTGGAATCTTAGGACTTACCCAATAGCTTCTGGGTATAGAAGTGACAAAACCTTGGTTAGGTCTTTCTAATAAAACTGGACTCAACAACTTTGTAGATATAAGAATTTGAGAAGTCTAGTTATACGAATAATTAAAAAAATCAAACTATTTTTTTAATTATAAAAATTTTAAATCTTTTTTTAATTTTTTCAATTTATTTTAATAAATTTTCTTTTATTAAATAATCATTAATTTTAATAAATTAAAATAAATTAAATAGTTTTTTATTTAATTTTAATTGCATTTATAATCTTTGATAAATAAGAATAAAGCATTCTAAATTTTTTAATTTTATTCGATCTTTAACAGATTTTAATATTAACTGTTCTTTTTAAATTTTAAACTTCTTATTAAAGATGTCAATAAGTTGAACTTTCCGACTTAAAAAATAACCTTATTTTGACAAAAGACATCGTTTTTGTTGTTTGAGTTGAGGCTTATTGGACTCATGATCTTATCGGGCAGATCAATTTTAAACCGTAGCCTGATCGTGGCCCAACTAAATGGGACTAAAATTTGGCCGAGCCGAGCAAACCGGACTAAAATTGACATTCTTATTTCTTATCTTATCTAATTTAGTTATTGTCAAAATTTTAAAACATTGATTAATACTTAAAACTTCAAAATCACGTTCCAAATCCACTAGTTGTAGTGTGGTTTCCAATTTGTAATAATCAAAAGGCAAAAGCAAAGTGGAGACTTGAGAATGAGAAATGATGGCTGTACGTTAGGCGGGGGGTAATACGTAATTTGATAATTTTGATTTGGCGAGGGAGGGAACGAAGTCCCGAAATGCCCCTCGTCTTCCAGTAATTCACTTAGCAACCTTACCTTTCATTTTATAATATATTAGCCAAAACAATAAATACGCATTGGTTTACTTAGTTAGGACTGGTAGTGGATTCTCAAACTTAGTCACCTTCTCCTTTGTCTCTCGTATTCTCTCTAAGGTAAATCTTCCTCTTCTGCCGTTCTGCCACCACACCAGCTCACTGTTACATTCTTGGCATCCCATGTAGAGAAAAAAAAGGAAGCTTGTTAATCCAATATTTTAGCCGTTAATATTTCAAAATTTCAATGCCATTCACTTCCTTCTTTCTCTACTACGCTCATTGATGACGGCGTTTACGAGTATCACTCTTCTTATTCCCAAAGAAGAAGAAGTGTGATTTTGTAGCAAACCAGCTTCAAATCACGGGTATTTCTTTATTCACAAGCTTTCAGTTTTTGTTTGAAAGTTTGTTTATTGATCCCTTCTGTTTTGTGGTGGGTCGATGGAAATCTGAAAACTTGGGGTTGTATGCAGCAAGATTTGGTTGATTGAAGTAGAATTTTGCAGATATGAACTTGAGTAATGTAAGAAATTTAACGTTTGCATTTCTTTGTACAGTTAGTGTTGGAGTTTGAGTGTTGATTAAGGTACATATATGATTTGAATGTCTTAAGGCCAACACCAACTACGGAAACAACTTGGCTTCTACTGCATTGTTACTTCCTTGCACTTCTCATTCTTAGAGTTCTGTTTTTACGCCAATGACTACCAAACGCGCCTACAAGCTCCGTATCCTTATTATTTCCGTATCTTGATGAATTAAATCTAAATCTTGATTTGCAATTTGACCTTCTTTATGTTAATTTGTTTAATTTCCCGGTTAAAATTTTTTTATTTATGTTTGAATATATTGCTCGATTGATTAATGACTAAGGTTAGCCTTAACTTGACAATTCAAAAATTATGATGAATTAATGATAATAAAGAGGAATTTGTGGCGCATTCTGCAACTGTAAATTGCCGCAAAATTGGGAGGAAGTCATCGAGACGTCTTGTGACTGGAGGGGAAGATCACAAGGTCAATCTCTGGGCCATTGGTAAGCCCAATGCTATACTGGTCAGTACTAACTTCTGTTGTTATGTTGATGGCTCATTTGCACATTTGCTCTTGTGATAATGGTGTTATGATGTGGGGAAAATTCCCCCTGTTTTTTACGGTTAACAAAATTCCTTGAAATGTTCAGATCATTTATAGGAAATGTCCTGCTCCTTAAAATCCCCGATGTGTTCTTTCCACCTCATCTAATGCTCCAAGCTTCATACGCAGAGCTTGTCAGGACATACTAGTGGAATTGATTCAGTAAGCTTTGATTCTTCAGAAGTTCTTGTAGCAGCGGGAGCTGCTAGTGGTACAGTCAAGCTTTGGGATCTAGAGGAGGCAAAAAGTAAGTTAATTTTGTTAATGCTTGTTCAAAAAGCTTTGGATACTGATTGCCAATATTTCTGGTGCTTATTCATCAAATTTTATGTGTTGCTGTAATTGTGCATGTAGTTGTTCGTACATTGACTGGTCACAGATCTAATTGCATATCTGTGGATTTTCATCCTTTTGGAGAGTTCTTTGCATCTGGTTCCCTGGACACAAATCTTAAGATATGGGATATCAGAAAGAAGGGCTGCATTCATACATACAAGGGCCACACTCGAGGGGTCAGTGTAATAAGATTTACGCCGGATGGTCGTTGGATTGTTTCTGGTGGGGAGGACAAGACTGTTAAGGTTGAAATTGCTTCTTTTTTGCATATATTTCACAAACACTAATATACAGATGTGATATCCTAATGACATAAACGAATATTATTCTTATCTTTTAAAATTGTGGTAAAGTAATGCAATCCTTACTTAACCTGGTTTTCTTGTTCACCAATGAATCTCTCAATTTTTTTTTTTTTATAGTTCTGAAATTAGCCACCTTGCATATAAAAATTGGGCACTGATGCAGTAATTCGTTTTTTGAATTAGGATTATAATTAAAACGTTGTATTGCTGTATTCTAGTTCAATTGTTGTAAAGTGGTTCATGATTTTCAATGCTATAGGTTCAACTATAGGATCTTTTGTTTCTTCATATAATTGTGTGCAAAAGGAAGTGCTCAAATGCTTATGTGTGCAATTTTTGGACTATAGTTCTTTGTTTAATAAACTCAGCAATGCACACCACTTAAAACAGTTGTGGGATTTGACTGCTGGAAAGCTATTGCACGACTTCAAGTCTCATGACGGTCAGATCTACTGCATAGATTTTCATCTGCATGAGTTTCTTCTAGCAACAGGTTGGTAATAATATGTTATTAAGAAATGTATCAAGTAGTATGTAATGCAATCTTGATCTTACCATTTTATTCATCCTATATTCAATATGTGGTGTTTGCTTGGTAGTGCTTTATTTTTACCGATACTTCATGGTTGAATGTGTGGTACTTGTCAAATCCTAAGAAGATCTTTTGATCCATCCATAAAAATGTTATAAGCATGAATCTATCCATCTGATAAAGATAATGACTTGTATAAATTAGATGCTTGAATCTCACTGGCTTTTCAATATTAGTCTTATATTCACTTTTCTTTTGTCTTACTATAGGTTCGGCTGATAGAACTGTCAAATTTTGGGACCTTGAAACTTTTGAGCTAATTGGCTCATCAGGGCCCGAGGTAACTTAATGTATTAATTGCTGCCACTGATTGTCTATCTGGTATTGGCTGTGATCTTATTTAGATTTGCTTTGTATTGGTTGTTCCTATTAACTTCAGACCAGTTTAGTACGCTGTTTGACCTTTAACCCTGATGGGAGGACTCTGCTATGTGGATTGCACGAGAGTTTAAAAGTGAGCTCTTCTTTCTTTATGCTCTCCATATGGGATTGCTGATGTGCATTCATAATTCTTCAGAATTTATTGGTGTACTCTGATACATTGCTTTATAGGTTGTCTCTTGGGAACCTATAGTTTGCCATGATGGTGTAGATGTGGGATGGTCTAGACTGTCAGACCTCAATGCCCATGAGGGCAAGCTTCTGGGATGTTCACATAATCAAACTTGTGTAGGAGTGTGGGTTGTAGATATCTCGGTATTACATGCTCTTTCAATTCGTGTGCATTTAGTTTACTTTTTTTTGTTGCCATATTGTTTCATCTGAGTTTATGGCTAATCTATTGCTTCTTACTTCAAGTTCTTTTCCCATCTTTTGCACGAATGAACAGCAGATTGAGCCATATGCAGTTGCCAGTGTCAAACAATCCAATGGCCAGACAGAATCTAAATCTGGTGGAACTGGAAATTCGACAGTGTTCCATGAGAACAATATGAAAACAAGTTTGGGAAGGTTGTCAGTTTCAGATAATTCAGACACACTATCAAAGGAAACAAAATCTCTTGGCAGGATTTCATTTTCTCAAAATTCGGATCCTATTAAGGAGTCAGCCAAAGAGTCAAAGATAATATGTATGCCACTCTCTCTTTTGTTGAACCCAACTTTACAGTTACTTTTGGCTTGTGCCACTTGTTTATTTACTTTGTTGTTTAGCCACTTTTAATTTGTTTATTTACTTTGTTGTTTAATTATAGTTTTATCTAGGGATTTAAACACACTATGTTGGTTTTGTTATGATAATGTGCTTATCATTACTGTGTCTACATGCTGGTTGAAGCCACAGGAAATGCAACTGGTACTCCTCAAAAGGTCAACCTAAATGCTAGTCTGAAGACTAATGTGGCCAGTTCAATATCAGCACCGAATGCATCAGCACCTAGGAAGAGTTCTGCAAAGGCTTATTCAGCAGTTAATATTTCTGTCTCCAATAAGGCTGATGTCGTTCCTGTCATTGTCCCTAGAACTAATACAAGGTTTGAACAAGCTTCTGAATCCAGAAAAGAAATATGTACTGGTGAACGGCAATATCCTTTGCAGCCAAATTCTACTGATTTCCTCAAATGTCAAAACATTAGAGATGATGTTGAGCAATCAAGTATAAGTTTCTCTAGGTCTACTGATCGCAAGGCAGCACACATGGTCGGTGCTGTAGATAGGAATATTCTTCCTGTAGTCAAAGGCTCGGTACCTGGAATATCAATTGTTGAAAGGAATATTATGGATGATCACTCTCGTGGATCAGGAAGATTCGATTCAAGTTTGACTACAGAACTTCCCACAAACTTTCAGGAAGAAATCTGTGAGACTTTTCTATCATTAAGTGCATTTTTATTTTGTCTATGCTTGCCTGTGGATGTTTTCGAATATGATTTGTTCGTCAATCCTCATTTTTTCTTCTGTTTTATTTAATGTTAGTTTTTACTAATTGTTAATGGAAAAATGAGATTTCTTTGTTTATTGATGTATGCCCTCCGATTCGTCGACCAATTGCCAAAATATGCAAAGTACACACCAAGCAATAGATAGCTCCAATTGACCCCAAAATTTTTTATTTTGCATAAGACGAAATCTATTTTTCCCTGCTATGAAGTGTTGGCTATGGAAAAAAGTAGAGAGAAAAAACAACTGGGAAGGCATTGAAAAAGTAAAATGAAAGTTCCCTAATTTTCACTTTTTGTTTTAGTGCATTCTGTGGATTTGAGAAGAGTTGAGTTTGTTCCAAAGGGATGATATACAATATTGGTTTCTTAGTTGTTTGAAAGTTCTGGACTTTCATGTCAGGAACATGGTTAAGAAAAACATCCAGTAGATATTAATCCAAGTTAAGAAATCCCGTACTATAGATTTCGAACTTGTATGTGAAATGATGGTTCTTGTTGTTTAAGAGTTGGTGCTAAAGGGACCAATCTGATGTCTTAGCCAATGCATTCAAAATTCATGCTTGACTTCTTTTGGGAGGCTAATTCCTTAACAGTTACAAGGTGGATTGCTACTTTATGATTACAAACTACTTGTATATTTTCTAGATGAGATTAATTGGTCATTACCATAGAAGGACTTTGACCTTCCACTTACCATCCCCATATCATCTCCTTGTTGACGGGACCATTTAATGAAAGCATCTTTTTCCCCCTTACAGCTGAATAGACAGATAATGCCTGCTCACCTTAGATTGGCCTTCTGGGGAATTTGGCATGAACATTTGTCATTTGATAATTTCAAAGAGGAGGTCTGAAAATAGCAAACAAAAATAGTTCTAGAATGTTCGAAAAATTTTTGGAAGCTGCTTTTGGTTAGGGAGATGTAGCCCTCAAACAAGTGAGAACATCCATGCCCACGATGGCTTCAACAGCATTCTAAGCAGCTTTTAGTTAAAGCAATAGTTTTCCATAAGGAAGGCGTAGCCCATGCTTTTCTCTTTGGTTTATTCTTCTGGGGTTTTGATCGGTAACATTAGAAACTTTATTCATGTGGCACACAATTGCAGTACCTGATTCATGCAAGCAACAGGTATTGAACTAGTGTTCTCAGCTAGAACACATATAAACGACAAATCAAAATACTCATTATCAGGTTGACAGTTTTATTTGTACGTATTGTAGATTTCTTCCTTTTATATAAACTCGTTCATGAGTCAGCACCCTCTAGGTGCATTCTAGTCCATTCTTTTATACTAATTAGATATAGTTGAAAAACTTTGTTTTCAAAAACAACCAAAAAAAGGGAAGCATGGGAAGATGCAGACTGGTCTGGATTGTTGTTTAAGATTTTAAAACCTGCTTTTACTTAGATTAAGATTTTCATCTGTCACTAGAAATGTACTAGGAACTATATTTATAATTGAGTCTGTTTCTTGAGATTTCACATAACTTCAATAATGCAGCTACATGTGATTGAGTTTTGGTTTCCATAACAGAAACTTTTTATGTTTGCTTTCAGATGACAGTAGGGGGAATAAAGTAAACGGAGACACACCCTTGGTGGAAAGTCAAAAAGGAGGTATAGATGTTCTTACTTGCTAGTTATGTTTTCCTCTGAGCTGTTCATGATAGTATGAGTTGTATGTGTTTAATGTAGGAGGGAGATTGCGCTCATTTGTCATGAACTGGGAAAGGAGAGGAGGATCTTCAAATTATGAGGGACACTCTTCCAGTTCCTCCCCAGGGACTTCTCTAGACAACATACTTCAGTTAAATATGGTAGGAACATTCTAGACTCCGAGCTTATGTTTGCTTTTCATATAAGTTTTTGTTGTTACTGAAGTCCCAGAGTTTCAGTCAAAGATGTGTGTTCATCTTCAACTAGTTGTTTAGTGTAAACAGAACTGGAAATGAATGCAAAAGAACGGTTATGAGATTGGAGCACCATATGAGCCATGTATCTTATCTTTGGCATGCCTGTTTCATCAGAGATGGTAGTTTCAATTGATTGAGGCACCAGATTTGCCAAACAATTTGGACATGATGATAACTTTATATTCGTTCGCCTCCTTTTCTCTAAACTCAAATGCCTTTAACTCCACAAGGAACTTCCATCAAAATTACAGTCTGCTTAGGGTCAAATCTATTCTGAATTTTGATGCTTTAGGCTTCTAGCCTCGCATGGGGTTTCTTTATTGCTGGGGCCAGGCCTGCCCTAAATGGAGTGCAATTGGGATGAAAAATGAATGAAGATTGGCTTGAAAATAGGAAAATATTAGGAATGCAATGGTCCTGATTCGGGGAGGAGATGATACAAGCTTACATGTTGGAGGAGGCATAACATTTTCGATGGGGATGATCTCTCAAATTTGAAAGCTTTTTCTCTGTTTTTTTTATTTCTTTGTCGGCAGTTGGGTTATGCCATGTTTTCCATTTTGTGGAGTGTTGAAGCTTAATGGACTCTCTTTTTATCATTTTATCTGAATGAAGGAAGAATTATTTACAGTTCTTATTCATGTTCAAATCTGTTCCTCTATATTTTGGGAATATTTGTACAATACAAAATCGCCAATTTCCCTAACCTGAAGTTCCCAGTAGCAGGAATTTGCCAATGCTATTAGCTGTGCATGAATATATTCCCTTCTCCTATGCTCTCTATATCATGAATTGCCAAATGTGGGATTAACTTAAGTGCCCTTATTTTGAGAGAAAACTTGTATTATGTTTTCTTTTGTTGACTTTAATGCTTTAATACCACTCTGATAGACTTATTTATCTTTCTTTCTTTTGCTGCTCATCTGTATTTCTATGAAAATGCTAATACTTGCCCTTGACTCTGAAGTCTAAACAGAGAGGACGTTTCCCTTCTACCGAAAATGAAACAGTTTGCATTGACAATGACAATGATTTGGTCATAGACATGATGCGAGAACATGACCAATTTACCAGCTCCATGCAATCACGCTTGGCCAAGTTACAGGTGAGTCCTTCAGGAAATTCATTGCTATGATAGACAAATAAGAAAACTTGTTTGTGTCTCTAATGAAATCCTTTGGCTAGCAGTTTACATTGCAGTTTTATATAGAGAAAGTCATCAATTTCATGGTTATATAACCTATTAATTGTATTGTATACGTTGTAATTAATTGGACACAGTTGTTTATGATCAAGGATTGCAACTGTGTTGTAATTATTGCAGGTTGTCCATAGATATTGGGAAAGAAATGAGGTTAAAGGGGCCCTTGGTGCAGTGGAGAAGATGGCCGATCATAGTGTAGGTTCCTTTTCTCACCTTCTTCTCTCATCACCCAACCCTTATCTCTTTATATTTTCTCAAAAAAATTAATAAACTATTGTCTTAACTTTTGACATGGGATCCTTAAATTTTTCATCTTGATCCGTTGTTGCAAAATGCAGGTCCTTGCTGATGTAATCTGTATTATATCTGAGAAAATAAATATTGTGACGTTGGACATTTGCACTTGTCTTCTCCCACTTCTCTCTAGTCTTCTTGCAAGTGACATGGATAGGTAATAAGGCACTGTCATTTTTCTTCAGACTGCAAATGGCCTCTAGTTATTCTTTATGATTCATTTCCTTGAAAAGATTGTTTTAACTAAAAGGGGGTGAATGGTTTGCATTGCTTTCCTGTTGAGGATGTATAGAACTTCTCCCTCCATCCATGCACTTCTGTAAATGCGCCTTTTTAAATTGAATATCTTGCTGCTGTATCAGGTAGTAGCTATTTCTCAATAAACAATTGGTTAGTGATCCTACTAGGCATACCTTGAGTTGATTAATTGAAATTGAGAGAGCTCTTTTGATACTGAGTAATGCTCTTCTATAGCTTCATACTTTTGTTCATCTTGTTGTATCTGTATGGTTTGAGTTTTTAGTTGCTTTCTATTCTTGCAAACCAAGTTTAAAGTCCGCATTTTTTTGTTATTTCTCTGGTCTTTCTTAAGTATGCCTTGAATAGTTTGCTCAATCTAACTACTGTTTCCATGGAATTGAAGAATTATTGGGATTTCATCTGCCTTTATGCTTTGTCTCCTTCAATCTTTCCAAAGCCTTTGTGAATTTTTAAATACCTCATGCATCTGAAAGTGCTGGTTCTTCATATACGAGCATCAAAATATAACTTCTCTTTTGTTTACTGAGGAATGGACTGTAGCGCTGTCTCCTTCAGTGCTGTTTTTTTTGGCTAGTCTATGCTTTCACAAGTACCTTCACCTTTGTTGTTAGCCACTGCTTTCAACCTCACCATTTTTCATAAATGCAATTGATCAGTTCTGCTGACACACTCTCAAAATCTCCATTACCACCCCATATTCCCCTTTAAACGTCTTGAAATATTCTCACTGTCTCCATAAAACATCGTTCCTCATTTTGCGTTACTTGTTGCAACTGACTTATTTAATCCCAACGTTTCTAACAACTTTGTTTTGTTTTTCGCCACATCCTAATTGTGGTTATAATCATTTAACATCTTGTTCTTTCATGTCTGTTTATAGAGATTCCTATCTTCATTTTCTCTTTCTTTCTTATTTTCTTTTTTTTAATTGACTCCTGTACTCCAAAGAATGCCAAGATTATTTTAGAAACTTTAGCCTCATGCTTTTCAGTTGAAGAATATGACTATAAAACTTCAACACAAGTTCTGGCACCAGAATCGAACTGCAGAACTGTGGCGTTACAGTCTTCTTGTAAATATAAACTGTCAACTTACGGTGATGTGAACAAGAAAAATTGTTATATTGCTGCAGTATGTACAGGTATTCCACTTTACATATGTATAGCTGCAGAAGGCATATAAACTAGGAAATCATAACTAGGAAATTACAACTATAAATCTTCCTAAACTCCTTGATTAAAACCTTAAATTGATATATTTACAGCCTATAATAAATTTAGAATATTCTAAAAAGAATTTTTCTATAGAATAAATCCTGAATATTCTATAAATTTTTTTCCTAATCCGACATAATATCATGGTGAGGAAATCAATTTAGATAAATTACCTACTTTTGGGTTCTTGATCATGTCTCCCACAATTATTTCCCGGCTTATCTACATTTTCTGAGTTTTGCATGTGGTCTTTTATACCAACCTTCTCTTTTCTTCTGATATCTCTCGACTCAGATTTAGGCTTGTGTGCTTGTAGTCTGTCATAACCTGAAAACTTTGCTATGCCAATCATTTCTGTCCTAATCCACCGCCTCATGCCATTCTGACTTCTTTATTATCTTTAGATTTGCATGTATGTATCTGCTTATGAATTTAAGGATGCGAATATATAAGGCGGATGTACACATACCTTCAGAAGTAAGATACCTGACAATGGAAAATAAATTCCCTGGCATATATAGGCATTTGAGCATCTGTCTGGACATGCTGCTTAAGGTGGTCAGAATGTTTGGTTCTATGATCTATTCAACTGTATCAACTACAACACCTATTGGTGTGGACATTGAAGCAGAACAAAGGTATGTACTGTTATTTTTAGCTAATGAAGTTTTATTACTGGATACTTTAGAAATTGTTAACCTGAAAGGTGTTTTAGGTTGGAAAGATACAATCTCTGCTATGTAGAGCTTGAAAAAGTCAAACGCTGCTTGATTAGCTTAACAAGGTGGGCACTTAGATTTTCCTTCAGCTGGCATTTCCTGTTACTTTTTGTATTATTATTATTATTATTTGTCAGTATTCATATTTTTCATATCTCTTTTGTATTGTAGAAGAGGAGGCTCGGTTGCAAAATCTGCCCATGAGCTCAGTCTAGCTTTTGAAGAAATTTCATAACCAAATGCCAAAGTCTCACTGGATATGCTCTGTTTTTGGTGCTTCTGTGCATTGGATTATTTAGGGTGTTGAGAATCAGGAGCAAGTTTGTGTATTTTAGAAATTAAACAGGCACTTCATGCATCGTTAGATGCTTTGCTTTCTCTCGTCTCTTGCCTGGCCCAAAGCCTCCGTGTATATTAATGCTCAGTGGAGGCATTAACTAGTAGCTCATTCTACATACTAATTGGAATGATCTAAAGACCGATGGATTTGTCTGCCTTCTGCTGCTGTTGCTCTGCAAGTTCTGGAAGAGGATCATATCAATTTCTAACCCGACAAGAAGCATTTACAATTGTAAAATACCGCTTGCATCAATTCATTTTTTCTCACAACACTTATTCTTATATAAAAATGCTTCAGCAGTTGATATTTGATAATCTTTGCACTTCACTGTTGTCAAGTTGTGTGTTTGCTGCTTCTCTCATGATTTGTGTGATCAACCCAAAATACTGTCTGAAAATTTACTCAGTTGCAAATTTGTTGTACGGCCAAACACGGTTGATCCCCTTCCCTTTATTTTTGATAAACCCTCAAATCAAATTTGTGTCTCAAAGGAAGGGCAAGAAGTAGTGAGAAGTTGGCTTGCGATCAGAGTAATGGGAAGGGGGTTATATACGTGAGATAGGAAGGGGAGAGGTCATGAGAATTTGTCATTTTGGCACTTTTTCAGGTAAGGAAGAGATGGTAGCCTCTCAAAGAGGTACTGGCTTTGGAAGGATAGGAAGGGGAGAGGTCATGAGAATTTGTCATTTTGCCACTTTTTAAGGTGAGGGAGGGTTGGTAGCCTCTCAAAAAGGTACTAGTTTTGTATCTGATATGGATGTATTTATGGGCAAGGCTTATGGTCAAAGAGGAAGAAAAAGTGGCAGTTGAAAGCAAGGAGGAGATATCAGCTAAGGATGTTGCTTGTGTGGGAAGCATTTTTTAGATTTAGGTGTCAATTCTGAAAGTATTTTCCTGAATAGGAGTTTGTTTTATATTATGAGCATTTTTTGGAGTCTTTTTCTGTTGAAGTTTATCTCAATTTTTTGCCTAATTAGGAGTCCAAATTAGAATCCTAATTAGTGTTGAACTTTGTGTTTTCTTGCCTATTTAAATTTGTAGTCGTTTAGTAATAAAGCAAACGACAAGTTACCATAAAAATTAGCTTAGGAGTAGAGTAATTTAGCTCAATCTAGATAGATCTTGTCTTTGACAAGTGTTGCCAATTTTTATTACTAAAAATACGTTTTGCGAGGAAGGGAGCCAACATAAATATGGGGAAAGAGATTAACTTTTTTAAGAATCATCCTTGGATTATCAAGCACTGAATGACAAGACAATGAAGGATAAACTTCCCATCCCATAGTAGATGAAATATTGGATGAATTGCACGGGACCAAATTCTTCAAGAAATTGGACATTCGATCAAGTTATCGCTAGATTCAAATGTATAGAGAAGACGTCGAGAAAATAACATTTCGAACCCATCAAGGCCATTATGAATTCTTGGTCATTTTGTTTGATCTTACCAATACTCCTTCCACTTTTCAAGCACTGATGAACTAAGTATTTCGATCTTATCTTAGAAAATTTGTCCTTGTTTTCTTTGATAATTTATTGGTCTATAGCAAGACCAATGGTGGAACACATGCAATATATGCACATAGTGTTGGAATTATTGTACTCTCACCAATTATTTGTGAACAGATTTAAGTGCATCTTTAGGGAGACCCAAGTGGCGTACTTGGGACATATTATTCATGCTGTAGGAGTTTCAGCAGACACTAGTAAGATTCAAACAGTGATGGAATGGCCTAACCCATACTCCACCTGGGCACTTAAGAGGTTCTTGGACTTTGCGGGATACTACGAAAAGTTTATTTGGGATTACAGGCTAATAGCAGCACCACTCACGAGTTTGTTAAAGAATAATTCTTTTAAATGGACACAGGAGACTGAAGAGGCCTTCAAATTGAAGAAAACTTTGTTTAAGGCTCGTGTACTTCAACTACCAAATTGACGAAAATTTTGTGATCGATCGTGTTATAACAAGGAGGTTATCTCATTGCCTTCTTTAGAATTGGGGCAGTGCTATAACAAGGAGGTCATCCCATCACCTTCTTTAGAATTGGGGCAATGTTATAACAAGGAGGCCATCCCATTGCCTTCTTTAGCAGGAAGTTGGATGATCGACATAGTCTTTATATTTTAAAGTTGATATATATCTATTATGATCTTATTTGCCACATTATCTAATATCTCAAAATAGCATTGGACACTCAACAATGAAGGGGAGTATACTTATAAAGTGTTTGAAGAATATTATACATCACATGACATCATACATAGGAAAACCGAATCAAGGACTCTGTTGGACCAATGGTGGTTAACAAATTAAATCTCTTTGTGTTTTGATAATAATAAAATATCTAGAATTAGTTAAGAAATTATTTCAGGTATTACTCAATGAAAGAATTGTGCAAATCAAGATGAGCAAGTGTCTAATCATTAAAGAATCAGATGGGAGTTTCCTTCTAAGTGTAAATGGCATAATACATGAGGATTCTAGAGGATTTGGTTGGAGGTTACCGTTGAAGACTATACAAGTCGACTTACAGAGTACAAGTCGACTTATGCATGGAGAAATTTCTACACAAGTCGACTTATTATACACAAGTCGACTTATCGAGGAAAACAAGTCGACTTACACAGCACAAGTCGACTTATTGGAGAGCGGAGATGAAGTTTTTCGTAAATGGTTGAAACAAGTCGACTTATTCATTCGACAAGTCGACTTATGGATGCAGAAAATCAGCTCCAACGGTCC
>JAOTIZ010000201.1:6631292-6641767 GCA_027123425.1 Erythroxylum panamense
TTTTAACTTCTGATTTTCTTGTAGAAAATTATAAAAAGCTTAAAGATCTATTCAACCCCCCTTCTAGATCTCTTACAGACTCCACACCATAATGGGGTTACTGAGAGGATGATCAGAACCATTGTGGAGAAAATTCGTTGCATACTTAGAATGTCTATATTGCCAAAGACATTTTAGGGAAAAACAGTCTGAACAACGGTTTACCTAATTAATTTTCCCCAATTTTGTTAGATTTTGAAATTTTTGAGAGAGCGTGGACTGGCAAAGATCCTAGATATCATCACTTGAGAGTTTTTGGCTGCAACGTATTCAGTCATATACTCAACGATTAGAGAAACAAGCTTGAATCAAAGTTGATACCTTGCATCTTTGCTAGATATGCTTGTGATCAGTTTGGCTTTGGACTTTATGACCTGGAGAAGAAAAAGTTGGTTAGGAGTAGGAATGTAATGTTTCAGAAGCACAAGAGAGATGTTGATCTTTTAAGAGAATATAAGTTAACAAACTGTAGCTCATCCTATGATATTGATAATTCTTCTTCTAATCCTAAGCAGACTTCAAGTGAAGAAGATAAAGTGTGTCACCAAGCACACAGTGGTGGTGATAAGATACAATCTGATATTGATGAGCTATATGAATTACATCCAAATAGTGTTGAAGATAAATCCATTGAGGATAGTGAGCAAGGGGAGTAATGAGCTACAACAACTGATTAAACACAGCTTTGAAGGTTGAAAAGGGAGAAAAAAAACCTTTTACAAGATATCCAAGTTCTAAGTACCTACTACTTACTATTGAGGGGAAGCCTGAGGATGTACAAAAGGTTGCATTTTGTGAAAACATCATATATTATTAATTGAGGTCTGCAATAGAAGAACAACAAAATAATATTGAAGAAGGTTCATACTGATGTGAATGGTGTTGATATGCTAACTAAAGTGGTTTCCTGAAACAAGCGTGAGCTTTAGACAAAGCTTATCAGGATGTATCTCAAGTAGATGATGGAGAATAATGTGTCACCTCAATATTTGGGCTGAAAGGGGAGATTGTTAAGTTTCCAATCTTATTTTAAGATCTTAGATGATGTGACGAACAAGATCATAGTAGATATATATCAATGTTAAAAGATAAAAATTATGTAGGAGGATCATCTGAAGATAATAAAGTTCTTCATGGATATGGATGTATCATTCCTAGATAGATGTAATCTGTTATCTTGTTAGTTATAATGTAGATAAATCTTAGCAGATAAAGTCTTATTTGGAGGGATGTAATCTCATTGGATAATGAGATATAATCTAATTAGGATAAGATGTGATCTAGTTAGTTGAGTTCAGTTAAGATTTTGACTTAACTATTAAGCCAGAGGTGTTTATAAATAGCTCATTTGAGTCTTGCTCCACATATAAGATATAGAGTGCAGTCATTATAATGCCTCAAAAATCTCTGTTTCATGAACATTACTTTTTGGGTCGTGAATAGTATATCCCCAGGTGAATGGTGACATTCGGGATCCAAACTACATTTTATTTTATTTGACGTCGGATGATTTTGTTCAAAGATAGCCCGAGGATCAAATCAGAGTTCCAAACGAGTTTGTTTTAAGAGTTGACCAATAGTCAAAGTTTGACCTAAGAAAGGGTAAAAGTCAAATTTGAAACTATTAATGAAAATAAATAATATTAATTAAGGTCTTTATGTGAGGTTGATATTTTTCTAATGGGTATTTTTTTAATTGAGCAAAAGAATTAGTAGATAAAGTTTATTTAAAAAAAGAATTGGAAAACTTTTAAAGAGGGATCACATAACATTTTGTCATTTTCTTGGGCACCTACCCTTTCTTCTTCACTAAGGAGTGTCGAGAACAACCATTCCTCCTTTCTTCTCTATTTTTCTTTCATTTCTTACATTTTCAAGCCAATTTTTTTTAATTTTAACCCCCAAATCACCTATTAAACACTAAATCATCAAACTAGGGTCCCTAAACTCACCATATCAACAAAAAAATTAGAAAAAGATGAAGAAAAGGTATATGGGTGTTCTTGATAAATAGTACACGAAAATTTATAAGGTTAGTTAATGAAGTTTTAATTATTTTTAGTACAAGATTTTGATTTAGTTGCATGTTTTGATGAATAAAATGCATGAAATTGAATTTGTTATGTAATATTATGAAGATAAAGAAAAGGAATTGAAGGAGAGAAAGAGAAAGAGAAAGAGAAGGAATAAGGAATTGATGATGAAATTAAAGTGTATGGAACTTTAATTTGAAGATTTGGAAATCAATTTGGTATGTATTCTTGCAATTCTACCTTTTCCTAAATATTGTGTATTATGAAATTTAGGATTCTTGAGTAAAATTGGGAGTTTATGAAATTGTTAGTAAAAATATTTAATTGGATGTTAAATGAAGTATTATATGTGATTAATTGAGATTTTAAACTTATAATTTGTACTTTTCCTTATTGACATACATTATGTTTGAATTGAGAAACTTGATATATATGTTACTTTTTATTAATTGGTGAGATGAATATATCTTAAATGTTGTATGAATTAAATTAAAACCAATAATGGAAAAAAAAGACATTTACTTTGGTCGAATAAGGAATAACTTGAATTGGTTATTATGAACTTTTATTATGAAATTTCAATGGAATTTAATTAAATTTATCCCTCGTAAAATAGATAAGAATTGAAAGAATGTGATAAGGTTGGCATGACAATTAGGGAGTTAGCAGTATTGCGTCATGATATATGTTACTGGATTGTATGGCTCCGAGAGCTCGGTTCTAATGTAAGACATTTGATTTGTGTTATGAACTTCATGGCTCTGAGAGCTTAGTTCCAATATAAATGCGTATAAAAAGAAAGGATCGTATGGTTTCAAGAACTCAATATTGTATTTTTTAAAAAATCCCACTTATCAACATTCTCTCCCTGTCCAGCGAGTGGAGCTTGAAGTCGACTCCTTGGTTGTTATGAACATTCTCTCCCCGTTCGGCTCACAAATGCCCATGAACATCTCCTTGGTGCAGGCTATTCACGCCTTACTAGCAAAATCCTGGATGGTTCGAGTTTGCCATGTATTTCGCGAAGGAAATAGGTGCGCTGATTGGCTGGCGTCTCATGCAAAACTGTACGGCCTCGGAGTTACTTATTTAATCCATCCCCCTTTGGGATGTCTTGCAATCCTTTCTTAGGATATATCTGGGGTCTTAACCCCAAGGCCTACTATTTAGGCCTCGCTTTTCTCTTTTGAAATACAAAAAATCCTGCTTAACCAGCTCAATGATGCAATTCCAAGGGAAATTACATAAAGTAGATAAATGCATGATTAATAATTAAAGAACTTCAACTGAAAGTAGTAATTAAATATACAAATTATTGATCATTGTATAATTAGATGTGAATTATCAAAATAGATATATTCTTGTATTTCATAACTTGATTTTAAATGCCTATTTATGCTTAGAAAGAAATTAAGATATTTATATGTGACAAAAATTATATATTATACATATTATAGTTGAATGAATTGAATTGAATGTGAAATGGAGTTGCTTGAACACCATTGAGCATATAACTTAGCGTGTGGATTTTCTTTCCGCGCATAAGTTTTGAAGAGAATTAGAATAAAGCTGTGGTGAATTTAATACAAGACAATAGTCATATAAAGGATCTCGAGTGAATTGGGGGTGGATGTACTACAAATTTTTATTTTATTTTTGATTATGACATGTACATATAAAAAAGTGAAGGATTTTACAGGATTTTATTGTGAATTATATATGAATATATGAAAGTTATATATGAAATCTGGTTTAGAAGTGTTGAAATGTATTAGAGGATGGGTAAATTATTTTGTCAAAGAGTTTGACTTAGAGATGAATAATTAAGTAACATGCATGAGAAGTGTATTGAAGTTTCTTGCAGAAAGTTTTAAGTAACTATAGAGGAAACTCTATAGTAAATAGTCATTGCTAGATTAATAAGGTTTTAAATAGAAAATGTTATAGTTTGAAGTATTAAGTATTTAAAAATATAGTAACATTCGGTATGCCGATTTGATTATCGGATATGAGGTGTAGATTATATTCTCTACTATGTTATCATTCCCATTTTGCATTTAGGTCATTTAAGTCTTTTTCATGTCATGTGTATCCTTGCCATCACTCTAAAAGGATGAGCTGACAAAGTTTGTTATAGTGTCAGGGGAAGGGGTTCTATACTTGAGGTAGGAAGGGAGAAAAGTTGTGAGAATGTTGTTGACATTTTGGCATATTCTAAAGTGAGAGAGAGATGATAATCTTTCAAAAAACTACTGATTTTGTATCCTTCTATCTTCATCAATAATAGATCCTTTTTTCTCTTTTTTTAATCTCTAATTTCTATACACACTCTTCTACAGTTTCTGTCACTCTTGCAACTTTCCCTGAATATATAGTCATGTTCTATCAATTTTCACAAAGAAACACATTCATTTAAGTTGAGATTCTTTGTCTTAATTATCTCATTTCTTCCTTAAAATGACATCGTTTTATATAGTCATAGTCTATCAATTTTCACATAAAAACATATTCATTCAGGTTGAGATTCTTTGTTCTAATTATCCAGTTTTTGTCTTAAAATAACATCGTTTTATGTCTGTTTACACATAAAATGACATCATTTTAGAGCGTAAATAGGGTTAGAGCAAAGTATTTGGGACAGAGAATCTGATACGTATTTTATATCTGTTTACACATAAAATGATATCATTTTGGAGTGTAAATAAAATGATATCATTTTGGAGTGTAAATAGGGTTAGAACAAAGTATTTAAGACAGGATCTGACGCCCGTTCATAACCAATTGTTGCTTGCCTTTGATAATGTGGGTATTTTCATTGGCCAAATATATGTCAAGTTTGGTATTTTATGGTTTTCTCATTGTCAGGTTTTACTTCACGTCTCTAGCAATTTTGGGGAAATATATTCTCTCTCATCTTTGTTCCCTGTTTTCAGTTTGTGGTTATCTTCTTCAATGATTTCCTTACCTCTAAGAGTGGCGTAAGGAATTGACCCAATAGGCTCAATGTCAAGGGCAGCTTATATACCTATTCCTAGGTCTGATTATAGCATATAAGTAGTCTGCATTAGTCATTTTAGGATGTTATCATCTGAAGATGGGATGTGAGATTGAAGAACCGAAGAAAAATGGTGGCTTTCAACTTTTGTGGTCGATATTTCGATTATTGAATTAGGTATACATACTCATCTCGCACCGGAATAATTTACCATCCAAGTTTTAGTTTGGAAACAGTTCAGGTTTCCAATTAACAGCTTCTGGTAAGAAAGGTGTCTTCTTTCTCGAAAAGCTATACACTTAACAGATAGGATTGGCTTTCCTTGGGGACTGGTGGCTAATTAAAAGATGGAAACAGTCATATAAAGGAAATACCGGGATGGGGCTTAAGTAAGTGTAAAAGCTTTGAATATTTCGCTGTGATAGATTCCATGAAAGTGAAAGAGTTAACTTATGTCTATAACTTTTGATTAATTTGCAGGCAGAATAGACTGATTCCTGCTGGTGAGCATGCTCTTACTCGTATATTGTTAGCTGTTATTCAACCAGTTGCTTCTTACAACATTCGGAATGCTTAGCGTGGCGACAGAACGTACATCTTACATGCATGGGATTCTACTTCAGCAGAAAGTTGGTCATGGATAGAGGACTGAGTTGTATGCTGCACATTACGAGTACTTGATCAGGATATGGAGACATGTTAGAAGGAACGTTAAATGACATGCAAACCTGATCATAGTATTTAAGATAACTTTAAAGCATTTCAACACATTACTAGAAAGCCAAAAAAAGGAATGAGAGTAGAAGGAGAAGCTTACTGCCCATAAGTCTCGAACGTCAACTACAGTTGATGGATTCAGACCTATATCTGACCAGGAAGCGCTGATGTTTGCTTGTGAAGATCCTCTGTTCCATAGCACCACACCCACCCTATTCTTGGTAAGAGGACCAGCCCACACCTGTAAACAACATATTCCATCAATACTTATTATGTACATGAATATGTGCTTCAACACAAACGATAGTAACCTCAAGATCCCCATCTTTGTTCACCTTCTTCCCCTGAACTCCAAGCTTATCTGTTTATAGCCAAAAATTGATGAGGACATACTTCTTCTTATATCTGTTTTTATGCATTGTAAATTTGTAATGTATCTTTTGTTTCAACAATGGAGTGCATATTATATTAAATGCAATGTTCACAGTAACGTGACATTATATAGTATGAAATTTGCTCTGCAGAACGATCTTATTTTTCCTTTCTTTTCACCTTGGTTGACTGCAATAACCTCCGTGTTGCTGAGCAGCTCGAAGGTCACATTATCCATGGAGCGGACGTCACACCCAATTATCAGGGGAGACTACACCAGAAAGGAAATTTCCATGTGGTGAGATTAAGTGGAATGCCACACACTTCTCATCAAGTATTAATTTAAAGACTTAAGTTTGAGTCGTACTTTAACCAAAGCCCATATGCTGAAGTGAGAACGATACTCTTCTGTGGTCATCCCACCATTTCCTACCTCAAGCATGTCAGGATCTAATCCATGGAAAATATTTAGTCAGCAGAACATCTCCTGACTTGATTTTCCATCACTCAAGCAAATTGCACTATCTGATACGCTGTTATACTTGCAATGACTTGTAATGCTAGACATAATTTCTTGAAATTGCAATACGACTAAACAAAAAAGTGAGATGTGAGGACTAATCTCATCTTTAATTGTTAAGAATTTAACAGCTTGTGAGTTGATAGTACCATTCCAACCGCCAGGCCTAGCATATGATGCCCATTTGTCATTTATGTCTGCAATAGATGTCATGCTAAACAAGAAAACAATTTATCAGTATAGTTTCTCCAGTTCCCCAATGGTTGTTACAGTGTGTCAAATGCCAACTTCCCATGATATCCATATTGTGAATGGGTTAGGAGAAGCTTGAATAAGCTCATTTTATTTACCTATTCCATTTGTCTTCAATATCCCCAGTTGTTCTCCAACTGTTACCTACACTTGCTGCCCAAGTTGCTGGATCTTCTTGACCCCTATATCACGAAACATTTAAAGGAAGGATGACCAAGAATGGAACTGGTGTTAGTATTGTTTCTTTTTTTTTTTGGTTCTTTTTGGTGTCTCCTAATGCTGAAGATAAATTTCACTTACCATTCACACAGGGAAAAAAATATGGGCCTCCCAGAGTTCAATAAAGCCTTAGTCATCTTTGGATACCTATCCACAGCAGCATATAAACTTCTCATCTTGCTACCAGATGAAATCTCACCTTCCCTACCAAGACACTTCCTACTCGTGTACGGTTAGTGGACCAAGAAGTAGATCAAGATTACCTTTCTTTTGGGCTTATAGAATTATCATTGCAGTTGTCATACTTCAGATAATCAATTCCCTGCATAAAGTTATTAAATGATTGATGAAATCCTCAGCTTCATGAACAAAAAAGGAACAACAGCCATTTACTGAAGTGGTTGTTGGAAAGGAAAATACAGTCGTCTACACTCGTATTAGTTCTTCCCCTGCATCTGAAAACTGGAAGAAGCAAACTTACCCATGAGGCAAAAGTATTGGCATCCCGCTCCTCGTAGCCAAGTGAGCCCGGCATGCTCTTGCTGCAAGTTTGTGTCCTGACAGATAAACGTTTTCAACTAAAACAATTGGCCGGCAAAACGAAGGTTGAATGGCGATCAAAATTGTTAGTGTTAAGGAAATTACGTACCCTGCATCGGAGTAAATTCCAAGCTTGAGTCCCTTGCTATGAACATAGTCTGCAAGTGCCTTAATGCCCGAAGGAAATGTTGCAGCTTTAGCCACGAAATTTCCCTGTCAATAACAAAAGAAATTTTTCATGAGGTTAAATGGGTATTGCAGAGGTACTCCAACCTCCTTATCGTTACTCTAAACTCTTGATGTTTTGAGCTAGCAAGAACAAGAAATCAACGTGAAGATTCATCTTTTACAGGTCCAAACCATGCACTAGTTCATGATATATACCAGACGAAGGATGAGACCAACATTACAATAGAGAGAAGTTCCAGCATTTTTATTTTCTTTTGGTCTCTGATCCGAAGTATTGAAAATTACAAACTAACTGAAGATGAAAAGAAAACAAAAATGTCAATAATAATTAAAAAAGTACCTCAGAATCTCTGTTTAGCTCGGCCCAGCAGTCATCTTGAGCAGATGAACAAAAAAAAGGAATCATTTGTATCCTTTATACAGTATATAAGTACAGTAAAGATGTACCATGGTTAATACTTACCTATATTTACATACTCGTATCCTACAGCAGAAAGACCACTTGAGACCAGTGCATCAGCTGTTAACAGTATACATCACGGAGGAACTAAGCATTGATAATAAGATATGAAACAGAGGAATTAACAGAAACATAAATAAACGAAATTGTATTTCTGAGAAGTTCATAGTGTACCCGTTTGCTTAATAATAGTCTCATTGATTTGGCAGGCAAAATGATTCCAGCTACTCCATCTGATCTTCCACCAACAGCAACAACACCCCAGATGAAATCCAACAATTAGAAAGAAAAATAAAACCTACTGAAAATAATTGCTTGTAGTTACTCACTACTGCCTTGAGTTTCCGAATACTATTTATACCAATGAATCAGAATGTTTGGTTTTGGGATGGATTAGTTGTTTTTCACAAGGAAAGATGTGTCTTTCGCCTTCTTGGAAGTGTTTCACTTAGAACCAAATGTTTTAACTAAATTGGGTGTGGGGTTACATTTACTAAGAAGACATTACATTGTAAGTATGATGCATATAAGAATGAAACACAACACGAAACAGAAAAGTAAAGGAAGTAAAAGTTACCCCATCTGGGGAGTTCGACCAAGGCCATTCTCAATAGCTTTCCTTCTGTCAATCACCTTCACAAAAGATGGTCCACCTGATGTTATTGAAGGAGATGGTCTCTTGATTGTATTTGTCGATATGAGTTGTCGACCTCCACCGGCCGTCACATCGTTGGCTAACACCAACAGTATCAATGATATTACAATAGCAGGTGTCTTACTACTATTACCAGTAGTTCTCTCACCCCAACACCAGAAGTTGAACTTCTTCTTCTCAGATGGCAAGAGATGAGCCATTGAGTAGAACAAACGCTGGTGCAGGTGGAATGGATATACAAATACTATATACATATATATATAGAAAGCTAATCATATTACAACTTTGACGATTTGATGACTCCGGACAATGACAAACAAACCAACCAAGTCCCAGCATTTGCTGTCATCAACTTTTCTTAACGTGCACACACACACACGTAGGGCTATAGATTATTGCTATAAAACGTAGACTACAATCTCATCTACTCATCATCGCGATCATCATCAGAAGACTTTCTATGATGAAGTGACGTAAACAAGAAGCGAGAACTGTGATACTGATATCGATGCCTACACCTGATCCTCATCATATGTGTCCATTCCCTTCACTGTGCCTGACATAAACTCGTCATGTAGGTATTGTCTATAATATCATGGCATTTGCAGGATTCTTACATCATTCACTGTGTTTGTGGATTTAGTGGTGAGTACTTAATTCATGTGACTACAACACTACATGTTAGCATTCCTCCATCTCTTCTATAATATAATTTATCAATTCCGCCTTTGTTCGACCGACAAAAACAAAAGGCCAACTGGGCAGAAGAATAGTTGGAAAAATGCAATAAAAATTTTAAATTTAAAATATTCAGTTAGTATTATACTGTTATAAAATTTATTAAAATTTTGAAATACAATTAAAAGAAGTTGTCCAGAGGTTAATTAAAAATATTTATTTATTTATTTTAATTTATAAGAATTTAATAAACTGATCGATTTTTTAATAACAAAAGTTATTAAAGCAAATTGAACAGAAAAGTTAAACAGATCAAAATTTTTACAATTAAAATTTTCGGTCTTTTAATCATTAGTAAAAATTGTCTAACTTAAAAAAAAAGGAATATACAACTTAATGGAAAAATGTATAAAAATTTTATTGGTTTAAAGCATAAGTTATAATAAACGGCAAACTCACTTTTATAAGCTCTCCACGTTTTTTTTTTTTGGTTGCTCACGAGTAGGGATGGCAACGGAGCGGGTATGGGGCGGGTATGTCATCCCCTGTACCCGTCCCATGAACTCGCCCCCACCCCCATCCCCGTCGGAAATTTTTTGGCACCTTTCATACCCGTACCCGTTGGAGGTTTGACCCCCATCGGATACCCGTTTATCCGACTCTTTTTTTTAAAAAGATAAGCTTATTTAATATGAATGGATTATTTATTTTTATTTTAAATTTTTATGCTACATTCATACATACATACTGAATTTAAATAAGCTTATCTTTATTTAATTGTTGGGTTTGTATGTATATATATATAA
>JAOTIZ010000201.1:6682306-6714121 GCA_027123425.1 Erythroxylum panamense
AATGCATGCCAAAATACTTATGCACAATTTAAGCAAATATTTAATAAGCAAATAACAAACATAATTCGTACTAAATTCCTTTAATATTCTAACCCCTAATTTGGGGCGTTACATTAAATATTCTTAAAGACTTCATAAGTGATCATAATCTCGATCAAAGATTTTATGGATACCCCCGTTATCCAAAGAGAATACATTTGTTATTAATTTAAAAACTTGTGTATAATGTTTATATAGTGAAATAAAAAATTTCAAGTTGGGAGATACTATTTTCTTAAATGATATGATGAAAAATTTATTAAGAGAGTTGTTAAAGTAATTCAAAAATTAGAGAGTATCGATGTTAAAGAAGGCGAATGAAACAAGTACTACTAAAACAAGAACAATCAAAGTGTTTGAGGAGACAATGAAGCTCATAAAGCAAGAAACAAATTTGTTGGCTAAAGAGAAAAAATAGTTGAAGTTTGTTTTAATGAATATTGTAATAAGATTTGTTATGGTTATGGTTATAGTTATGTTACTTGTTATTTTCAACCATATTAAGGGGAAATGGCATTTGAATTATAATGTTAAATATCAAACTTGACTTATGTAAAGTGTAATGATTATGCCTTCCCTGTTACATTTTATGGAGTTATGACTAGAATTGTTATATTTCCTATATTTTTGCACTTGTCCTTTTTATAACAATTATTTAAACATTTAATTTTTTTTAGTTTCATTTGGCCGCTTCTTTGTAATTTTAGGTTTACCTAGTATGACTTTTTTAGCTAAAGGATGTATTACCTCTATATCAATTGAGGGTTAGAAATTTTCACTTCTAATAAGCAGTAGCACATGGTCATACAATCTTAAGAATTAACCAATCTTGTAGCAGAGGTCTACAAACATCTCAACCTTTTGTTTTGAAAGATGGATTGCAATTATCGTATATTTTCAAAAGTATCTGTATAGGTCTAATGCTCTAAAACTACATGTTTATTGTCTACCAATCTACACAATATACTTGTCATCATCATTTGAAACTTTATGAGTACCATCTCCATTTTAGACTATTCTCCATTATATTACATCTTTTTTCTTTTCCAACTTCTTCTCTATAGTTAGTGAAATGCATAACTTCCATTTATCTACAAAATATCTCCTATACACATTCCTCTCCATCACCATGATTCTATTATTTTAAGCTTGCTAATTATTGGCTTATTTCTAGTTGATAAGATCTACTTATTAAAAGTTTAACTCATGTTGTTGTCAACTATGAATATTAGGATTCAAAAGATTGGTAACTACTTCTTCTTTTTTACCTCTCTTAGGATATTTCAATAAAGTTGAAACACTTTTGAGCTTTATTTTATTAAACCTCTTGAACTACTCGTTAAAAACTTCTACATAAGTGAACCACGCATAATTCTAAATCTGCTTTCTAAGCTTCTTTCCCTTCCAATTTTCATGTCAATTATGTTATATATGTCTGCCACATATTTGGTAAAGATAAAGATACCTTCCATATAGTATATGTAAATGTAAGTCCTTCGACATCATCTAGTTTTAAATCAAATGCTAGTAGATTCATGAACCAACTATATGAATTAGTGTTTTCTACCTCCACAACAGCCTATGCTAATTGATTCACATATCTATTATGATCCCTACCTATTGCACTTAATAATTATCTTTGGAACTCCGTCTTAAGAAAGCAACCATCTATTTCAAAAATAGGTCTCAAATGCCTCCATCTTCTTCTTATGGCATCAAAACAAATATATAACTTTTGAACCGTAAAAAAGGATAATGAAGTATGAATAAGATGTATAAAAGAAAGAATAATGAAGTATGAATAATAAGTATGAAATTTTCAATTTCCATTACCTGTAGTAAGAAAGTGTCTTGATTCCTTGATAACTGTAACTCCACTATTGATATATGATTACTTAAAGTTCAATGTACATATCCTTATAGCTTGACATATTCATTAACATAATTTGTTAACCTCTTTTTTTTTAATATGCTTTTTACTCTTCTACATATGCTGAATTTAGCAAAAATATTGAGTTTCTCATTGCACTCTTCAATCATTTTTTGGTAGAGATATTAGCCTTCTCAAGAATTTTGTCCCTAAAATGTTTCATTAGGAAGTCAGTATAAATTAATTTTGGTTTGTTAGTTGTTAAACAACTACAATCAAGTTTATAAGTTTGTACTTTGAAATATCCTTCATTTTTGTCATATCCAACATACAACTCTCAAGGGCATTTGTTAATATAACCAACTCTGATCATATTACTCTCACTCTTTTTTAATCTTACATTGTTTCTTGATTGTAATGTATAACTGTCAACAACATCTTTAAATTCTTTTACAGTTTTTAACTTCATAGCCAATCTCTACTATTGTGCCAAACTTGTTAGATTATGCCTAATACTTGAACTTGGTCTTTATAGAGCTTCACCCAACTCCTCTCAACTACGATATTCATTTCTACCAATAAAATTACCACAACCAATTGAATAAATTTGAACTAGTTGGTGGTTATCCAAAATATCTACATAAAAATCAGGGTATAGATATTCAACATATTCATCCGCATGTACGTCCATATGTTTATTACCATATTCATCATCATGTTTATCATGATCATGGTCACCAATATGTTCATCTCCCTTAATTATATGTTATATGTTAAGAGCGGGGATAGTGTATGCAAATTGTGGGTTACATTTACATCAATAATCCCATAAATTTCATAAGGTTTGCCAGCCTAATATAGCTTTTGTGTGATTCAGTAAGTCCCAGTTACTCTTTAAAGTTAAAATTAGGTACCCTAGAGTATGACTTATCAACTTGATGGATGCACCTAAATCCTTTCTCATTTTACATATTTGCATATAACTAACATTTTCAAAGATATTGATATTCCCATTAACATATTTGAATTCAAGTTTTAATATGAACTTTGTAACATAAAAAACTTTATACCTCTTTACTAAGCCATAGTAACCTATTTTTAGCCTTTAGAGAACATTAAAAGCAACATAAGTCATTAAATCTTAATGCCTAAATCAATTATTGTTTAAAAATGGTCATTCAAACTACTATGTACATTTCAAAAGACATGAACAAATGTTAATGGTGCTATCAAAAACATAAAACTCTGTAAAGAACATTATGGATAAAATATTAAAGTTGTATGCTTATCGATAACTTTGGTTTTGCCATGATTGACTTGTTTATGCACTTAAAAAAAAAATACAAGTCAGCTTATAATGCATCTTAATGATATCAAATCTCACCCTTTCCAAAATTAGATATATTAACTTAATAGAAGTAATTCCATGATGTAAGTTATGAGTTAAAAATGTAAGTTAAGAGTTAGCAATTTCTATTTAGCATTTAACAAAAAATAAAAAATAAAATTGGTTAACAAGTTCTTACTTGATAATAAAGTCCTTTAAAATCAACTCAAGACCTTTCATTAGTGCCTTACTCAGCAAAAGGGTAGTGGAAGATTCTACTATGATGGAATTTGGATTTTGGAGATGAGAATTATGATTGATTGTCTATTATTCTTGCATGCTTATGTTATTATATCAATAACAAGGAGGTTTTACAAAACTCCTCTAAAGTAGTTGCAATAAGACAAATGAATTATAAATCCTTAGAATCCAAAAACAAATTAAAGGTTGGAATTTGGAAGAATGTTGTTCTTGGCTAGCTGGGAATGAGATCTTTTAGTGAGTTACTTAAAGAAGCACATAAATTGCATTAGAAAGTTGCTACCTTTGTAAGTGAGATTGGATCCACCTAAATACTACATAAAAATTGTTGTAGGATATACCTATAACCAAATAAGAATACAGAACTTGGATATTACTCAATAATAACAATATAAATAGTTAACCAACCTCTTTATAATCTTTAGTTCTTATTCAATATTTAGAACTTTATTAAAGCTTATTTTTCTTGCTTAATATAAGACAACAATATTATTGTTACAAGATAAAAGGAGAGATGAGGTGGTCAGAAACCACACGACTAGGAACATTCAATCATCAGTATCTCCCATTGTACCAACATCTTCCAACATATCACTCCTTTTTATATAATGTAGGTCCTTTCTATACAAATTTTGGTGGGTATGGATGCGTGATTGCCTCGTATGTGGTCAAAAATAGATAAGGAGGAAGCATGTAGTAGAATGAAACAAAAAAAGCCAAAGACACAACATTCTTATGCTTAAAACACTTAGTCAAACAAAGACTAATACAAGTGAAAACTATTGTAAAACCAAACAACTTAAAATGGAAGCAAGGAAGTGGAATACATGGTTGTAAAGAAGGGAAGGGAGATTGAGTAATTCCTAATTACCATATAAGAGAATAGAGAGTTGAGCTACATAAAGATTAGACGGAAACAATGAAGAGGGATGAAAAAGGATGTTAGCTATGTTAAAGAGGGATGCAGAAGGATGATAAAAAAGAAATAAAATCAAGAGTTATGTTAGGAAAATTCTAAATTTTAAGGTTAGGAATTAGATAAAATTATAAGTTTTGCTTATTAGGTGTTTAATTAATAATTAATTATATTATAGTTTTAATATAATTAATTTTATATAGCGTAAATTAAATTATTTCATTTTAAATTTTTTTGAAAAGGAGATGAACCTCAAAGAGTTACTTAAGGCACAACTACTTCTACATGCCAACTTCAGGCCATCTCAAATATTTATTTTTATTCAATCATTGATAAAAATTTATTAGAGAATTTGTGCAGCCCTATTGAATTGAATCCGAGCCTCAAAAGGACACAAACACAAGTTGCTGAAACTTTTCCACCAAGTAAAGGGGGCAATATAGGGACAAACAACTATTATATAATAACTCAAGATAGATCAAAATTACTTGCATTTCACTTCAACTCAATAACAAACAAGACCTGGTGAGCCAAGTGTTGTTGAATAAATTCATCATCATACCTTCTTACTTTTTTTTCCTTCCTCTACTTTTTTATGCATTTAAAGCATTTATGTGATCAGTAAGGAGGAATTGTGGATCAATGAGTTTTGGTCGAGTTTTCATTGGCGTCTTCAGAATCTTCAAAATCTAAACCGTCAACCATTTTCTTAAATGAATCCAAATCGCTAAGCTCAGAAAGAGTATGCAAGCGAAGCTTCTAAACATCATTATTGTTGAATCACAATTGTGAAGATTGTGATTTTGGATTTTGGATTTTGGATTTTGGAGCTGTGAATTATGCCTTACTCGATAGGGTAATGGAAGATTCTACCATGATGGATTTTGGATTTTGGAGGTGTGAATTATGATTGATTGTGTTTATTATTCTTTCATGCTTATGTTATTCTATCAATAACAAGGACATTTTACAAAACTCCTCAAAATAGTTGCAATAAGACAAATGAATTATGAAATCCTTAGAATCCAAAAACAAATTAAAGGTTGGAATTTGAAAGCTTGTTGTTCTTGGCTAGCTGAGAACGAGATCTTTTAGTTAGTTACTTAGGAGCACATAAATTGCATAAGAAATGAGATTGGATATACCTAATACTACACATATATTTTTGTAGCATATACCTATAACCAAATAAGAATACAGAACTTGGATATCACTCAATAATAACAATTCAAATAGTTAACTAACCTCTGTATAATCTTTTAGTTCTTATTCAATGTTTAGAACTTTATTAAGCTTATTTTTCTTGCTTAATATAAGACAAGTATGTCCCAATGTACCAACATTTTCCAACATATCACTCCTTTTTATATAATGTGGGTCCTTTTTATACAATTTTGGTGGGTATGGATGCGTGATTGCCTCTTATATGGTCAAAAATAGATAAGGAAGAAGCATGTAGTATAAGGGGAAAAAAAGAAACAAAGACACAACATTCTTATGCTTAAAAACGCTTAGTCAAACAAAGACTAATACAAATGAAAACTATTTCAAAACCAAACAACTTAAAATGGAAGCAAAGAAATGGAATACATGGTTGCAAAGAAGGGAAGGAAGAATGAGTAATTTCTAGTTACCATATAAGAGAATAGAGAGTTGAGCTTCATGGAGATTAGAGGGATGAAAAAGGCTGCTAGCTATGTTGAAGAGGGATGCAAAAGGATGATAAAAAGAAATAAAATTAAGAGTTCTAATAGGAAAATTCTAAATTTTAAGGTTAGGAATTAGATAAAATTATGAGTTTTGCTTATTAGGTGTTTAATTAATAATTAATTATATTATAGTTTTAATATAATTAATTTTATATAGCGTATATTAAATTATTTCATTTTAAATTTTTTTGAAAAGGAGATGAACCTCAAAGAGTTACTTAAGGCACAACTACTTCTACATGCCAACTTCAGGCCATCTCAGAGATCTATTTTTATTTAATCATTGTTATAAACTAATTAGAGAATTCGTGCAGCGCTATTGAATTGAATCCAAGCCTCAAAAGGATACAAATACAAGTTGCTGAAACTTTTCCACCAAGTAAAGGGGGCAATATATGGACAAACAACTATTACATAGTAGCTCATGATAGATCAAAATTACTTGCATTTCACTTCAACTCAATAACAAATAGGAACTGGTGCGCCGTGTGTTGTTGAATAAATTCATTATCATACCTTCTTACTTTGTTTCCTTCCTCTACTTTTTTATGCATTTAAAGCATTTCTGTGATCGGTAACGAGGAATTGTGGATCAATGAGTTTTGGTCGAGTTTTCATTGGCGTCTTCAGAATCTGAACCGTCAACCATTTTCTCAAGTGAATCCACATCGCCAGCCTCAGAAAGAGTATGCAAGCGAAGCTTCTCAGCATCATTACTGTTGAATCACAATTGTGAAGTTTTTTTTTCAACTAAACTGGAAACTAAAACATGCTTAAAGTTCATTTTATCATTTTGAATCGAGGGATAAGAGGCATACTCTGTGACCCCAAAGATTTCCTTCACAATTAAGGAGCTATCCCTCGCACAGAACTCCGGCAACTAGTCATGAAATAAAAGGCACAATCAAGGAACTGATATCACGGAAAGTAAGACCGTAAGTAAGAGTGTCTAACGTAAAAACTAAGCAAAACGCAAACAACATTGATTAGTTAAGTATGTAATAAGCTGAAGATTTGATTCTACGGACCCCATGAACATGATATACTTATTTAGCAAAAAAATCTTGAAAGGGAATTTTGAAATTACCATGTTGACCACTATGACTTTCAACATGCAAATCTTTATCTCTTCAACAACCCAATCATCATCAGAAAACCCAAAAGATATGAAAAACATATGACAAATGCCCCAAAACAGGTTCAACTCATCAATGATAGTCAATAACATTTTACAATATCTCTAGGAATAAAGCACAAGATATCATCAACTGAGCTTCAAGAGATTGGACGCAAATGACCAGGAAAATTATCTTTATAAGTATCAACATATGTCCATTAGACAGTTCACAATGTAGGTAAACACTACATTAAATGAATATATATCGTGAGGACATTCAAAAGAATATCCTAAGGTGGTTCTAGAAAAGACATTTAGATTGCAAGACCAAAATAAAAAGCAAGCATGCAATTCAGTGATAAAATTTCATACTGTCAATCAATCACTTGCCTCTGACAAGTAGAACACCTTCCCGAAAAGTGCCTGCACTGCCAGCTTCCTTTTAAATCCCTTTTCAGTATACCCAGCCACATCCATTACAACAGGGCCTGAAAAGTATAGAAAAGGTACCAAGATTTAAATTAACAGATCATGGTTCTACTAATTTTAAGTTCCCTTCTAAGGCATTTTTCACTTTGTTTATTTTATTTTTCCTTTACCAACTCATTTTACAAATCAACTAATAAGCTGAAAATCTAAAAACATGCGCAAATTGCATCTAATTACCCATATAATTTAGTTTTACAGCTCATGGCCACAAGTAAAACATTATCAGAATTTTTCAAATCAAGCCACAGTAAAACATTATTGTAGACAAGTCACCTTTTTCCTGCACAATCCTTCTTGAAATTTCATTTAGAATTTCAGCAACCTGAGAATCATCCAACATTGAAGCCTTCCTGAGCAGGATTAGGTTTGAAACAAGTTCAGGATTAAATGGCTTCTCATTCAGGGCATAGCGAATGTACTTGCGTAAAATATCCTCCATGCTAAAACCTGTCTGGATATGAATTAGCAGTTACCGTTAAAAAAACAAACACTTGACCTTGCATGTAAGATATGCAATAGGTCAACAACAAATTGCACGTCCGTTGAAGAGATACAGACTAATTGAAATGCATTGACCTATGTATGAGATCAATCAACTACCATATCGTACTTCAGAACACCATGATAGAAACTTCGGTTTTGATGTTCGATTTTCAACTCATTAAACAGAAGTGATACACTAGCTCATTGAAATCCATTCTGGTAAAAAAAAATCATATTTTGCGCTCTGAGTCCTGTGTTATAATAACCAGCGTCCATGCTAAATCAGTCAATAAAACTAACCAGCATAAATGTGCAAACATAAACAATTTCGAATGTTGAAATTAATAATGCAGATGAATTGTAAAAAAAATAATAATAAGCAGTAGAAAAAGATGAAGCTTCAGGAGTGAAACTGAGCCACCTTTTGCTGAAGCCCTTTTAAAGCCGCATATTGTAATGCATCTCCTCCGTTATGAAACAACTCATCTATTGATCTGCATAGCATTGCATTTTTACTGACCTGATAATCACACAACAAGTTCACCAAAATTGAAACAAAACTCTCAATTATAACCAATTAACTCGAGCAAATTTATGAAACGAACCAGCTTACGGCGCTTGTGTTTAGGAGAGGAGAACTTCTTAACGGTCTTAACAACAGCAATGACGAAAGTGGCGCCAACATAAGCCAAAGGGACAGCGAGAATCCATGGGAAAGAGCTCTGGCCAACTCTGGGACCAGGTATTGCCTGCGTAACAGAACCAGTGAACTCCACCAAGTCCAAAGCTTTCTCCTGAATCCATGGCAAATCTTCCTCCACCTCAATTTCTTCCTCTTCATTCTTTTGTTTATTATCCTTATTAATGACGGGGTCTTTCTCGCTTCCCTTGGCTGCAGGTAATAGGGTGATTCCTCTGCTTCTGAAGTTGTGTTGAAAAGAAACCGGGGAAGAAGGATAAAAGGGCAGTTTGGGAAATTTGGGGGAGAGGAACAATTGGTTGGGGCAACAAGATGATGACGACGACGAAGATGCAGCAGCTGTTGCTGTGAGAAAAGCCATTTCGGGGTTGAGAACAACGATGAGCTCTCCTTACCTCAGGAAATCACATAATCAGTTCATAGGTTTCTCTAGGGTTTTAATTGAACAAGATACGTTACAATATCCTTCCAAGTTCCTACTCTTGTTTTATTAAATTTTCCGAACTAAAACTTCAAATCATTTCGTAATTAAAATATGAGTATTCAATTGTTTCTCAAAATATTTTTCTAAAGTTAATTAATATTTATAGATTTCAATATGTTTTTATTTTTCAGTTAATTTTTCAAAATTTTCAAAATTTTAATTTTAATTATTGTAATATAAACTAACTTCTTAATTAAAAGACTTTCAAATTTATCAGTTATTTTTTTAAAATTGTAATTTTAATTATTAACACATAAACAAACAACTTCTTAAATTAAAAGACGTAAAAAAAAAGAGTGATTTGCTTCACCATTTAGACTACCCTACAATTTCTTTAATTTAAATTTTTTAAAAAGGGAAAAAAGGGTTTGCTCCTCCAATTAAATCATTCTTAAAACTAATTTGATAATATTATTCGATAGAAAATACAACAATAAATCATTCTTAAAACTAATTTGATAGTATTATTCGATAGAAAATACAACAATATTTAGTAAAAGCTCAGCTGAGAAGGAGAGTTTGAGGAGGTCAAAAAAATACAACTTTACTCTTAACCGGTAGAAATGATATTTTTTTATGGAATCACAAAAAAAAGATAAATTTTTTTGAGAGTTATTTGTAAAAAATAAAAATATAGACAAATAACTTCATAAAAATAATAAAATACGAACAAGAATAAAAAATTCAAAACTAAAATAAAAAGATAAAAATTAAAAAATAAACTTAAGTATTTTTAAAAATAAAATAGAAAGTATAATAATAATAATAATAATAATATACATATAAATATAAATATAAATATAAGTAATGAAATAAATAATTAAAAAGATTAAAAAAGGCAAAGATAAAAGATAAAATAAGTAAATAAATAAACATATAAAGGAGAAGATAAATAAATAAATAAGATAAAAACAAACAATTGGAAAAAAATATTTAAGCTAAGTAAGGAAATATTAGGAAGTACTATAAATAAAATTTTTATGCTAGATACAAGACAAAAGATTCAAGAAAAATATTCAAAAGATTTATAAAAAAGAGAACAATCTCTCCATACGAGATTCTTTATCAGTATCCTAATTTGCAAAAGTGTTTTATTAAGGCCAACATAATTATATCAATTCTAGTCACCTCTCTCTAATTTTTTTTGGGTCTTCTTTTCTTCTTACAATCCCTATAAGAACAATCTCTTTACATCTTTTCATTGGAGCATTATGATATCTTTTCTTAATATATTTATACTATTTTTATTAATTTTTTTGGTAAATAGCTTTTATTAATATTAACCACACTTAATTTGTATCTTATCACTACATTCTTGATCTTTTTTCTTATAATAAAGTTACACATCAATCAATCGAAGTATCCTCATCTTTTCCATCATTAACTTATGGCCATATACACATGTTTGATAGGTTAATATTTTTTTCATATAAAATTGTCAACCTAATTGTTAAATGATAGGGTTTATTTTTTAGCTTGAATGGTATCATTTTGTCACGTAAAATTCATGATGCATCCCTCCATTTGAGTCACCCTGATTTGATACGTGAACTACATCTTCATTGAACTTGCCATTGCTTTAGATAATAGATTCTAGAAATTTAAAACACTCATTTTGTAATATAATGTTTAAATTAATATTTACTACCATATCAAATGTCATCTTATGATCTAAAAAGTTACACTTTAAGTATTCACTCTTAATTCTGCTCAATTTAAAATCCTTTAATTGTAACTTATCCCTGTAAAATTCTAGCTTGACGTGATATTCTCTTTTGTGTCATTAATTAAAATAATGTTACCAGTAAACGACATATATCAAATAAGATCTCCTTAAATACTATCACTATCGCATATAAATATTGCTTGATATTAATAGAAAAATGCTTTATATCTTTTTTATTGTCATTTTCCTAATGTTAACACCTTCATATATATTTTTAATAATTCGTATATATCTCAAAAAAACTCTTTCAACTTTTAAATACCTTCGCATCGCAAGATTTCCCTGTGTAGCATGTCCTGTGCCTTCTTTATTGCGAGCGAGGGAAATCATAACGAAAAGAAGAAAAAGCGCGATGGGAGAGAACTGAGAACAAATCAAGAGTTAGTTACGTTCTGAAACTAAAGAAAATGGCGATGGAGAAAAAGGGAATATTACAGAATTTGATGAAATTGAGAACTTCAAATGAGAACTCTTTCAAATCATTGCTGTTTCAGAGGATGAAGAGATCATTGTCACCATCGTCATCATCTCATGAAGATCCTTCTTCTTCTTCTCCTCCTTCGTACTCTTCCCCCTTTGATTCACCTAAGCACATCCCTCAGCTCTCTCCTCTTGCCAATTCTGTCGTCGACCGCTGTTCCAAGTAATCGATTTCTTTCACATTTTTCTATTCTGGCGATGACTGATTCATCCTGTTCTAATATCGTACATTGCTTGCTCGTAATGTAACACAATGTTATCTACGATCGTTTTTCTTTAATTTTCTTTCCGATGAAGTTAGTTGTTTGTTTATGTGGGAATTGATGGAAAAAAAAAATCCTTAGGATCCTTCAACTTCCTGCTCAAGAGTTACAACATCGATTTGACATCGAGTTACCAGAAAGTGTAAAGCAGCTGTTCACTTACGCGAGGAATTTTGTGGAGTTTTGTTCTTATCAAGCACTTCAGGTTTCCACTAACCTCCCTGATTACTTGGCCGATCCTGAATTTCGTCGCTTGACTTACGACATGATGCTTGCTTGGGAGGCTCCTAGTGCTGAGATTGAAACCCAACGCCACGTAATTTATCTATTCCCCCATTATTTTATTATTGGTTGTTGGCTATTTTATCGCTGTTTAATCTTAGTAAAACATCTGGTTTACTTTAGGAAACTAACACTAGCATTAATGAGGAACAAGATGGTGAAAATAATGACGAGGATGGCTGGTCACTGTTTTATTCAAGCTCCACTAAGATGGCCCTTCAGGTTGTTTATACACGGACTTTAGCCATTTTCTTTTGATTAGAATAAGGGAAGCCTTGAACTTTTGCATTAACTATACTTGAGAATTATCAGGTTGATGACACAAAAACTGTCGGTCGAGAGGCTTTCGCACGAATTGCTCCTGTTTGTCCTGTTATTGCAGATGTAATAACTGTCCACAATCTTTTTGATGCACTTGCCAGTTCTTCAGGCCACCGACTCCATTTTCTCATTTATGACAAATACCTTCGCAGTCTTGACAAGTATGTCAAGTTTTTAATTGTTTGACAAGTATAACAAGTTTTTAATTCTTTTGTGCTTTATTTTTTGTTCCCAGCCATAACTAGCACCATCAGCACCTTTACTACTTCTCTCTGCTCCTTTGTATTATTGGCTTATTCATTATCTTATCTTCTTTAGCTTCATTTTACTTCTAATTTGATTCTTTCTGTTCGCAGGATTTATAAAACAAGAAAAAGCATATCTGGGCCGTTTATTTCTAATATTCAACTCCAGGAAGGAGAGATCATCATTGATGTTGATGGTGCAATTCCTACTCAACCAGTTCTGCAGCATATCGGAATGCTAGTATGGCCTGGTGAGTCACTCAGTCACATATCGGAATGGGTTTTCTTTTATTTTGGAACTATATATAGATAGAATCTAGTACACGATCAAAAGTTAATTTTTGTTGCTTAGCTTGTCGAATCTATAGGTTCCCAATTAGTGTATTTCATGATGTCTCGTGCATAAATTTATTTGTTTTCATTTTGAGTAAATTTATCAACTAAATAATTACTTTAATCATTATTTGTTCTTCTATTATTATGCGCAAATGCTTGTTTGTGTAGGTAGATTGACATTGACCAATTATGCTCTTTACTTTGAATCGTTGGGAGTTGGTTCATATGATAAAGCTGTAAGGTATGATCTATCAAAAGATATGAAGCAAGTTGTGAAGCCTGAATTGACTGGACCATTGGGTGCTCGTCTCTTCGATAAAGCTCTGATGTATAAATCAGCATCTGTGTACGTTGTCTGTCAATTTGGTGTATAACGTACGAAAATGTTTTACTACTTGATACGTGTAGATGACAATGGCGTTTGTTTATTTACCGTGATTTAACTCTCTCTCTCTTCGCACTTCCTACATTGTACAGAGTGGAGCCAGTGTACTTTGAGTTTCCTGAATTCAAAAGCAATTCTCGTCGAGACTATTGGCTGGACATATGTCTGGAGATCCTGCATGCACACAAGTTCACAAGAAAAAACAACTTCAGTCAAATTCAAGAATCGGAGATACTTGCAAGGGCTATTCTAGCCATCCACCGATACCACGCAATTAGAGAAGCTTTCCATTTCTTCTCATCCCAGTATAAAACTTTACTTGCATTTACACTTGCAGAAAGTCATCCAAGGGGAGATGTGATTTCAGAAACTCTATCGAGCCGTTTGGCCCTTCTAAAGACAATTATTGGTCCACAATGTCCTGAGGGGCCCGTACATGTAAAACGGCAGCTAATGTATTCACCAATTGCATTTCTGGCACTTCGTCAACTTGGATTTAGTCTACAAAAAGATGTAAATATTGTAAATGTAGAGGTGGTGGGGGATCTTTGTGCTGGTGAGACAAGTCCCCTGGAAATGGCTGTAAAACAGTCGATTTCGGATTCTAGAAGAGCTCAAGCTGCACAAGCAACTGTGAACCAAGTGAAGGTTGAAGGGATTGATACAAATTTTGTGGTGATGAAGGTAGACTACAATTTCTCTTCAATTTGAGCTTCATAAGACATTAGATATTATAGTTTTTAAATATGACTATAAGTTAGTAAACCTAGATATGGAATAACATTCATTTTATTTTCCTATTTTTTTAATATTAGTGTCTACTTTACATGCCTAAACTGTCGGAGGTCATTAGTTTTAATAATCCATCTGACTAATAATTATTGAAGTGATATAGAGTAAAATAAGCGCTAGAATTCATGACAATGATTGATATAGGTCATGAACAACAATAACAAGTCAAGATGCGAATTAAATGTCAAAATTCAAAATTAACAATTTTGCTCTTTATTTTTTTTCTTTCCCTTTTCAATACTAGGTAAATATGGTTCTCTATGAAAAATCATTAAGCATAACGCTCTCAGCTGTGAAATCTTAATTTCTCATTTCAAATTTCTCTCTTGGTCTTTATTGCAGGAACTGCTGCTTCCAGTTATTGAATTAGCTAGACGACTTGAGGTTTTGGCTTCCTGGAAAGAACCTCTCAAGTCAACAATATTCCTGGTAGTGAGTTGCTATGCTATTTTAAGGTGATTTTCTTTTAGCAAGTTTTTCAAAGTGGTAGCAAGATTGTTTTAGCTCTAAATTTTCATATCTTTTACTTTTGAATATTAGTAATGTCTTAGTGACATTTATAAATTTAGTTCTTTCTCATTGCTAATCCATCATAGGCATACTTCAAGGGATATCTATGGGCTCATTCAACCATCCGATATATTCATTGTTTTATAATTATGAATTTGATCAACGATGTATTTCTTTTAATAATTTTCACACTGTAAAATGTTTTTCTATAGAAAACCTGGTCTAGGGAGTGTATGTTTTGTTTGCATATTGTTTTGGCTTGTATGATAAAGTATAATGCAGAAATGATGCTTCAGTTGCTTGCAAAATAGCAAGATATTTAGAATATTTAGTTCTGTATCTTATTCTATATAAGATAATATATTGAAACCACCAAATCTTTAGAAATGATAATTTCTCTAAGAAATACTTCAGATGTATGATAGAGTCTTGAAGTCTGATTTGAGTATTAATCCAGTTTTTACAAGGGACGTCTTATGTTATAAAGTTATTATGATCTTCCATAGACATCTTAACACTCAAGTTACTGCTAACTATTATAACGATTAGTTGACGACAATTTGTAGGGGTTGGACCAGATTCTTTTTGCCTTGTATATTGATGTGGTACGCAATTATGATGCTCTTTCGTAGACATCTTTCCATAGGAAAGCCCTTAGAACCCTTTAAAGTTAGAACATGTTTACATAAGAATGCCGTGGAGCAGTTGTTTACATTACAAGAAGCCATCAGTCGAGCTGAAGCATTCATTCAGGCTGGAAATATTATTCTACTGAAGATAAGAGCTCTTTTATTTGCTGTACTTCCACAGGTATGCAAAGAAACTATTTGTCTTGCAAACATATCTTTATAAAATGAATATGTGCTGACATTTAGTATATTAACGATGCTTCTGACATCCTTCCGAACTAAAATGAGAACAGGGTAGTATCATTTGGTTTGTGGATCATATTCTATAGTAAATAAGCTGTTGCTCGTTGGTTTTGATAATTTCAGTAATGTAGATGATGTTTTTCTTAATAATGTTTGAAAGTATAAACTTTTGTGGACTTGACTCACCATATCGTTTCTCTTCTTTCTTTGTAGAAAATCTGACTTATCTCTTTATTTTGGCTTCTGTCTCAGGCTACAGAAAGGGTTGCTCTGTTGCTGGTACTCATAGCAGCTGTATTTGCATTTGTACCATTGAAGCACTTAATGTTGCTTGGATTTCTAGAGGCTTTTACAAGGGATATGCCTTACAGGAAAAAGAGTAGTGATAGATTGATAAGACGATTAAGGGAATGGTGGGTTAAGATACCAGCAGCTCCTGTTCAACTTGTTAAGCTTGATAACAAGAAAAAAAAGAAGTAATTCGTTAATGCTAGGGTATAAAGAGCTTATATTGACTTTCTTTGTTTCTAATTAGCTTAAAGTTGCCAGATTCTCAAATCAATTCACACAAGCTTCGTCAGGCTTTTAAGTTTGGAACTAAAAGTCATGTTTGAACTAGGGAGAGATTGCCGCGAAGGTTATCATACCTGTAACTCACAATTACCCTACGATAAGCCAAGAACCTCGCTTGATTCAAATAGGAATTTTGTGAAACAACCTGGGAAGATTTAAGAATTTAGGGATAGCAAATAAGCATCACAGAGATAGAAAAAAGCTCCATGCTTAGAATCGCAATTCGAAGGGTTCAGCTATGGTTTTCCAATGCTGAATTTTCAATACGAGAATGTGGAGTTAAATAGATGAAATCAGATACCAAATTCTTATTAAATAAAAATATTTTCTACTATTTTTATTTCGATAGCTATTAATAATTGCTGAACATGACTACCAACTTTTTTTTTAAATATATTGCAAGTAACAATGTTTGTAAATTAAAGATGACAAGACTTAGTACCTGATTGTTTAACTTTTGGAAGGTGAATAAGTACCTTTTTTCACCGCAAAAATTATTTTTAAGAAAAATGAGTGTTTAGTTGTAAAATTAAAAAATATTTTTTTCATAGAAATAGCTTTTTTGAAAGTTAAAATACAACTTTTTAAAAAACTTAAATTTGAAGGTTTTCAAAAAAGTACTTTTTCAGATTAATTAATGAACCTAATTTTAGTCCCCTTTACGCTTTTGTTTTTACACATAATTCCTATAATACTCACAATCACATCTTCACGTTTATTTTGAGATTTATATAATATTATTTGATTTTTTTTATATATTTTAATATTATTTTTACTTATATTATAATCCATATAAAAGATTTGGTTAGGTATATTTTTATTTATGTTTCATTTGGTTTAAAATTATATAATAATTAATATATTGTGCTTTGCATATTGTTTACTATATTTTTAAATAATATTTATATGCATAAATACTTTTTATTACAAAATAAAATATAGTTAAAATTAAAAATGCTTTTTATTTTTGTGTTGCCAAACAGTCTTTTGTATAAAGCTCTTTCAAAAAAGCACTTTTTTAAATGATAGTCAAACAGTCAACTGACTTCTTAGAAAAACTCTTTTTAGAAAAACTCTATTGATAAAAGCTCTACTAATAAAAGCTCTACTGATATAAACCCATCCAAACAGGCACTAAGTTTAGGCAGCATAAGTCTGGATTCAATTAAAAAATGTTCTAAAATTTTTATTTTAAAAAATCATCTAAAAATTGGTAGGACTAGCTTATTCGGACTCTGTTAAAAAAAATGTTATTTTATACTTTTAATTTTTTTTAAAAATTCCTACAGCTAACCACCCATTGTCATTTCTATCTACAAATGCAAAACGTATATTGATTCCATGGCCATCCTTATCTACAAATGCAAAACATATATTGATTCTACTCTCTATTTGTTTTGTCTTCGTTTGAAACTTATTCGCTTGAAGTTGATATCACAAGCTCATGTGACGATGTGAAAGAAGAAAATAGTAATTCTCAACTACTCCACCGAGTCCAGGCTAATCTCTTGGGGCTTAAATTATTCTTGCTATTAACGTCAAAACACGCTTCCCTTCAAAGAAATCTCAATGTAGGGTAGGGTTGACTGACTAGTTCCTAGTCTGCTTTAAATTCATAGAATATGGAAGCAATTTATATTTCTATTTTGACAAAAACTTCAACATCTCGTGGATGGAAACCGTGTTGACTAGTCGTCCTGGACAGGTTCAAATAGGGAGGAAAGTTATCCTCTGTATGATAAAACCATCATGCAATCATGCAAGGTTGAGGAGTAGGAGATTGAATAAGAATTGTAGACTTAACTTTTTGCAACATAGATCTGCACGATCTACTGATCTGCACGATCCACCAGTAGATCTGCTAAGATCTGACTTCTGATATGTCATAGACGACTTATGAGGCTTTGGTCTAGATGGTACATATCCGCAGGTCCCTTCCGCCTGAGTTTAATGCCTCCATGTCCAATATATGATTAATGTCGTTAAGTTCCACTAAATTGGATCACTTAATCCGTGGCCAAGAAAAGGTCGTGGTTGAAAGAATAAAAGAAATGTGTTCATGGAATGTGCAGATGAAAAGGTTAATCATATAATAAATAAGTAGAGCCTTAAATTGTGGGTTGCCACTATAATTATAAAATCCTAAGCATAGTTTATCATAAACTCATAATTATATTTGCAGTAACTAAAATTTTGCAAGTGGGATAATTGTTTTGAGTCTTTAATTAACTAACTAGAGCAAAAGGTGAGAGATTATCCTATTTTCATATTCATCTCGTTATTACATCCACTTTCCAGCATAAGCCTGGGCTGTTTATTCTAAACGGACAACGAATCTGTCCAACTCTGTCATGTGAAACTCTGACAAATATATATATATATATATAACCTGAAAGTCCCATGAAGAATCACCAGAAACTAAAAAAAAGGTTAAAATTCAGGCGGCGAATGCTTTCACAAAAAGATTGGTAGAACATGCATGATTGATGAAGCTGACATGCCAATTTATAAGAACCAAATTAGATTGGAGTGTTACCTCCAACTGCCAACTTGGTCACAGTTCAGTTAGTTCTAAAGTTACACAATTCTCGGCGATCATGTCTCCATTAAAGAAACCTCGACCAGTTTGTGTGCATTTTTTAAAAATTGTTTGCATGTTCTTATGCAACTTTTGTGCTTTATCCTTCTCCTTCCCATTATTTCACCTGGTAGTGCAAAACTATCAGCTCCTCTGGACGTACATAATGGACTAGTTTAGTAAACAATTGATAAGCTGTTTTTTAGCTGGTTAATTCATTTTTAAAGATTTGACTATATTAAAAATTATTTTGTTGTTTAATTATGAGATAATTAAATTGGCTGATTCAACTCAACCAATTATTTTGTGAAAAGTTCTAAATACGGAACATTTTAAACTAAACAGCTGAATTAGCTGTTTAGAAATAACCATTTTGTCCTATCAAGGTGAGCATTTTCTCTTCACCTATCACAGTGAAGTTTTTTCCATCTTTGCTCGCTGCAAGTTCTAACTTCTAAAGCATCTCACTATTTATACCTTTGCTTTTTATTGAGGGAAAATATTGTACTACTCATGCAAAGAGAGATAGACCCTTAAACAAAAACTAAAATCTTACAAGCTAGAATGAGTTTTCATTGAAATTAATGTATTTCTAGTGTCGTCGTGTCCAACATTATCTTTGATTGTGTTATCAGACCAAGATGCTTATTAGTCACGGAGTGACTAAGAACTCGTTTGACAAACAGTAGGTTACATTAACTGTTAGCTGCTTTTATCAGCCGTTAGCTGATAGTTAATTTTATTAGCTGATTTGATAAGTAGATAGTATCAGCTATTTATTAAAAATGTTTAGTAAAATTAATTATTTAATATTAACTGTTGATGTGTAAAATGACTTATGAGGATATAATTTTTTAAAAAATTATAAGGACATGAATATTATATTTCTTAGTATTTCATTGAATATTCTTATAAGAATTTAGATTTAGATATTTAATTTTACAAAAATTAAGTTTATAACTTTAATAATAATAATAATAATCCAACGTTAAATTCTCTATTAATATAAATGATGTAGTGAGCTACATCATATTAATATTTTCATATAATATGTATGAATTTTATTATTTAATTAATTATAAATATCTATAATTATAGTATGACATATACGATATATAGAAGTTATATACTAAAAGTATTAATTTAATGTGACTCTTTATGTTCAAAAACTTAATATTATGGTATTTTTAAATGTAAACTAATATTATAAAATTAAAAAAGATTAAAAGTTTAATTAACTCATTTATTATATTCTTCTAAACTTCACGACATAATTGTATGATAAAAAAACCAAATTTGAAAATATGCATAGCAAAAGTAGAGAATAAAATGGAGGGCAATACTGTCATTAGGCAAACAGCTAACTCCAAAAGCTCCTCTTATAGAGCTTTTACAAATAGGCTTATTAGGGCTAAATAAGCTAACCAATAAGTTATTCACCAAATACATCAATAACTTTTTAAGAGGGTCAAAAAGCTAACTTTTAGTCAATAGGTTAAAAAACAATTGATAAGTTTGCCAAATACCCTTTATGCCTTTCTAAGAGATTTTGGAGTTGTTAACCTCCATAATTTTCTCACAATGTGCTACAAAACAAATAAAATGAGGGAACACATGAGAAAATTTTCACATGTAGGAGAAAGACAATGCATTTACACACTTCCAATATGAAAAATGGAGATGAAAATGAAGTAAGACAAGTTGTTTTTTGTTGGTGTATAATTTTCTAGTTGTTGGCTTCTATTTATACCCGTCTATTTAATTATTTTATAGGCTGGGTTAGTTATTAAGGTTGGGCTTTTTGTTTTTCCTTTTTGTGAGCTTTACAATTCTCCCCCTTAAAAGAATTCTGTCCCTAAATTAAATTATGTAGCTAAAGATTCAAAGAAATAAGGATATTGAAGTTGACCTTTGTCCTTTACCTCCAAAGTCACCTCATTTGGAGTACGATGATGGCTTCATAAAACTTGCACCATTGGAATCTCCCATCTTCTTAATTTCCTAAACTGTCTATCGAATAGTTTCACTGGCTCCTCTTTATAAATCATATTATTTGTAACTTCAATCTCAAGCCTCGATATAAAATAGCTAGGCTCTGATTGGTACCGTCTCAACATCAACATATGGAACACATCATGAATTTGTGATAAGTATAGTGGTAAGCTAATCTATAAGCTAACGACCCCATACGATGTACAATTCAATATAGCTTGATGTATCTCGAACTTAACTTCCCTCTTCTACCAAACCTCATAATTTCCCTCCAAGGTGATACTCACAGAAATACAATATCTCCAACATTGTACTCCAACTCCCAACAATGTTGATCAACATAATTTTTTTACCGGTTCTGAGCTGCCTTCAAGCATTGTCTTACCACCCTTTTTTTCCACATCGTCTCATGAACCAACTCTGGTCTCTTTAACAATCTAACACCCTCTATATCTCAATAAATTGAATCCCTACACTACCTACCATATAATGCCTCAAATGGTGCCATATTGATGCTAAGGTGTTAATTATTTTTATTCGCAAATTCCATCAAAGGTACATATTTATACTAATCACCCTCAAAGTTCATTACACCCTTTCTTCATATTCTCCAATGTTTGAATCATACGCTTCGATTATTCATCTAGCTAAGGGTGAAATGTAGTACTCAAATTCAAATTAGTCCCTAAAGCTGTCTATAAACTCATCCAGAATTAGGAAGTAAACCTTGGATCTCGATCTGATATAATAAACACTAAACCCCATGTAACCTTACAATCTCATCAACATACAACTTGACAAACTTGCCCAAGGAGTTTGTTTGTTATACAAGTAAGAAATGATCTAAATTAGTCAACCTGCCCATGAATCATGTCTACGTTTGGTCTTCAGTAACGTTACCAAGAAATTCATCGTAATTTTCTCCCACTTTTATGACGATATCTTTATCCAGATCAAATTACAAAACTTAACTGATAAGTTATTAAAAAACCAAAAAATGCAATTAAATGTTGTCCAACTTTATGGGAAAAGTAAAAATATCCAACATTCTCCACCTTGGACAATACTTAACTGCAGTATTGACTCAAGTTGAAAACAATTTTGAAAACTCAGTTAAGTCACACTACTGTATTAGTTGACTAAATTTAAAAACAAAACATTTGATCCAAAGATAATGAAAGTCCATCATTCCGTCCTACAAGGCTTTTGATATCAAAAAATATCAAATGCATCTATCATGTGTGACACAGATCTAATACAATCATGCATATCTAATATCTCACTAACATGAATGGGAAAATGGAGTGTGGAAAACTAAGACGATACCTGTATGATCTAAATTATATCATCTTCGTTTGTAGGTATCAATTTCTCCAACTTTATGCTATTCTGCTTATCCTAAACTGCATTAGAGAAATCATGTTTTCTCTCACCGAATGCTAAATAACATTAGAGAAAACTTTTTTTCTCTCACCGAATGCTAAACAACATCAAAGAAAACCTCTAACTGAATGCTAAACTACATTAGAGAACCTTTATAGGATTAAAACTTATATCCCCTATGTCATATTAAACTTTATAGATATCCATATAAAACTGTATATGTCTTAATGTCATAGGCTTAAGGTCAATCTGAACATATGCCCAATGCCCTTAAATGCTTAAGATTGACACAAATCTCAAGACTTTCATATGTATTATGGTAATGTATGATTACATGTATAACTAAGGATAAACAATGATCATCATTATTGATGAAGCACCATATTGTCATAATACATCAAAATGTACATAGAGCAAACATAACGATCCCCTAACTAACAGTGTCTAAGAACGTCAAAACATTTGTACTATATACTTGTATGTCAAACATAAGTGGGTGGAGTACTTTAGTTAGAAAATCGACTTATAGTTCCTCAGTCATTAAATGATCATAACCTTAATGTCACCTTTTCGTATCAACACCTTTATGGTTAAATATTTGACCTCTAAATGCTAAGACCATGTGATATTCTTTGTTGTTAATAAACAACATAGCAAGAAGATTATCACACTACAACCAAATGGATAAAGCCACTAAATCAACCATAGACAACTCATAAATCAAGTTTCTAAGCCAAATCGTCTATAAAGCAACCTCATAGTATGCACTATACATGCATCATTGAGGAAGTCACCCATATCTACTTGACACTCTTCCATGACATTGTACCATTTGCAAACTTAAAAATGTAACCTTAACTGGACTTTTGATCATCCAGACACATAGCTTACATCTGAATCTGAATTCCCTACAAGGTTTAGTCTGTTAAGTTTTCTATATGTCAACATATAATCCTTAGTTCCCTTTAAGTATCTCAATACTCTCTTAACTGCATTCTAATGGTCTATACCTGGGTTAACCAAATATTGATCAAACAATCTAATAGCAAATGCAATGTCCCACTTAGTACTTACCCAAACATACATCAAGCCATCAACCGTACCAATTTCAGAAACATTCTTTATAGCCTCTCTATTTTCTTTATTCTTTGACACTATGTCAAAGATAATCTCTCACTATGAGAGATTGGTGCTACAGTAGGTTTATAATTAACCGTATTAAACTTTTGTTATACTTACTCAATATATGCATTCTGTGAGAGGCTTAATAAGTGTTGAGATCTATCCTAATAAATCTGTATAGTTAGGACAAAAGATGTTTCACTAAGGTCCTTTATATTGAAATGCTCGGCCAAAAGTTGCTTAACGTCATGCAATTTGGTCAAGTTATTCAATTTGAGCAATATATTACCCACTTGTGGTAATAGGAAGATAACTTTGCTCCCCCTAATCTTATAGTATAAGCATCTTTAAACTGTATTTTTCACGAAGTTGAAGAGGTCACAGCCTCATCAAATGTAAGGTATCACTTTCGGGAGGTTCGATATAAACCATATATTGATCTGCTTAAGATGCTAACCATGTTAATTCCATCTGGATCCTGAAATCCTTCAAGTTGTACCATATAGGCCTCTTCATAAGGGTCTTTATTCAGGAATGTGGTTTTGACAACCATATAATGTAACTCTATATTATCATGAGCTATAATTGTCATAATCACTCAAAATGTATCCTACAAAGATACGAGAGAAAAAGAAACATTAAAGTCAACCTTTCTCCTTGAGTGAACCATCAGGCCATAAACTGCTAAACTTTATCCCAAAATCCTTTAGTTGTAAAACTTCATTTACAACTGACTGTTTTACAGTTCCGCTGTAAATCAAGTAGCTCCCAAACATTACTATACTTCATAGCTTGCATCTCATCAATCATTGCATCCCACCACAAATTCGCATTGGGTCTAGAAATAGTTTCTGTAAAAGTAACTAGATTCATAACATGTCTAACATCATAGTCCTGTTTACCTAATCAACGATGTTACAGATGGGATAGTAGGTCATCTCACTCTGGCAAATCTACATAACTAAATTAGATCATGTACCCCTAGGAACCATTATATGTACAAGTATGAGTTTTTGTTCTAGTATAGGCATGGTACAAAAAACTAGATCCACCAAATCTTACTGTATGAGTTACGAGCACATAATAACTGTAGTATTTGCCTTGCTAATATCTAAAGGGTCAAAAGGCCTACCATTATCATAGACATCGTCTTCTAAAAGTTTAGCTATTTATGATTCCACTATTATAGTCCCTCTTTCTCTATTATAAAATCTGTAACCTTTAAAGTGCTCAGGATATCTTACTAAATAATAATGAGCATAACGAGCATGCAATTTTTGTTTATAAGGATTATCCTACCTCTATAGAGCATCCCCATACATTAATGTGTCCAAGGCTGAGTTTCCACACTTTTAAATAATCAGGTAGATTTGTCTTGTTCTGCATTGACTTTTTTAAGTCCTTTAGGGTGTGGTTATGCCTTTCGACAACACATCATTTTGCTTAGGACTACCCAGCATAGTGAATGAAACCATTATTCTAACTGATTCCATATATCTAGCAAGCGAACCTTTTCAAGTCCTGAAACACCATGTTTGCCATGATACTCTCCTCCATGATCAGATCTGACACTCTGAATGAATTTTCCTAATTGATTCTCAACCTTCAATCTTTAATAAAAAACACATAACTGTAATGAGAATAATCATCAACAAATGTCAGAATACATTTAGAATTGCATAATGCAACTATTCAAGGTCTTCTGATATCTTTATGTATCAGGAGTCAGAAGAACAAATTGACCTCTTCTTCCTTATTAGTCAACTTATCCCTGCAACAGTTAGCACATGTTTCCAAATCATCATAATTTAGAATTGAGAGAATACTTTCCTTAATCAATCTCTCAACCCTAGCTCTAGAAATGTGGCCTAAACTTTTATGTCACACCATGTATGACTTTTCATTCAACAAGGTTCATGACTTGTTCAGCAAGATACGAAGAAGCATATATCTAATTTGTGGTAAGACACATTCTATATAAACCATATGATAAGAAAGTTATATCATTATGTTTTGCATTAAATAACAATTGTACAATAGAAGCATTAAATACAAAACGTCAGCCTTCTTTGTCCAAAATTAATGCAAAGATGGCATATAAAATGTGTCGTGTAAAACCAAAATGAACCTTACAATAAAGTTCAGTACATACATTCCCTATAAATATTATATTCGCTTCTTCACTGCTGTGAACCATTGGTTTCTCCTTCCTTTTATTTGGCTCTATCCTGGATATGAAACCCTGATAGTCACAGTCTTTCCTTTTAGACCTTATACTGCTGACCTCTTTACGTTATGTAGTTCTTTACCAGCACTAAATTGACCAGCATCAGTATATAGAGAAGACTTAGAGTTTCTACCTTTGAACTTAGCGGGCTTAATCTTTGCCTTCCCTTTAGTTGAATCGAGGGCTGTAACAAGCTTGAGTTTCTCCTCCTCAACAACATAAAGGGAAATCAAAGCATTGAAGTTTCATTCCTCATCTAACGAGTAATATGTCATCACTAAATTACTAAGCTCTAGAGGGAGAGTGTTTAGAGTCTAGTGAACTATGAAGACATCAGGAAGAGGAATGTTCAGCATGTTCATTCTACTGTGAAAATTTATCATTCTTGATATGTACTCCATTACTCCCCCTTCTCTCGTATACCTCATGAAGAATAATTTTTTCATCAAGGAACTTGTCTCAACATTAGGTGAGACTATGTACCTCTAGGAGAAATTACGAAAAATCTCCTTCGCTATGTTTGTGTTCGAAAGTCCACTAAGCAGATGATCAGGAATGGATCTCTTTATGCTCATAAGACATAATATATTAGACTAATCCCAGGCTGCATAGGCTACTTTGTGAGCTCTCGAGCTCATGGATGTAGGTAGAGATGACCTATCTGTCTGTATGGCCATATCAACTTTAGCTACATCCATAGCATTCAATACATCCTCTGTTCATATATTTTTATTGAAATTGGTAAGGATTTCAATGGTGACACTGATATTAATGATCGAAAAGGTGACTGCAAAGTAACAATGTTTAAATCAGCACAAATGTAGGACAACAGCGATACTTAAAGCCATTAAATAATATCTTTACCGAGAATTTGGTCACACATATTATAAAACACTTGTGGGCTAAATGCATACTATATGCAACTAGACCTCCACACAAAATTGATCAGAATACAAACCACTAACTCTCACGACACTACCACCTATGGGTGAATAAATCATTCAAAAAACTAATTTCCTCTATCCATTGCCTTTATGCTCATCTCAAAATCTCATGTAACGCGAACACCTATGGGTAAAATAACCAAACATGATATTCCCCAACGTGCAAGTAGAACAATTCAAAATACTGACTTGAAAGGTCACTATGGTGACTACATCCTTATCAGTACTCAAAAAGTCCTCAAACATAAGGGATACATCTTTATATTATCCTCACATTCTTTATAGGCATATGGTATGTGACAATGTAACGTCAATCAATGCAAAAACCTAAATATACAGTCTCATTGTCACACACTTATGCTGAAAACATTATCTGAAAACTTTATTTGGGACTTTCATAAAGGAAAAATCTCATTAGAGCAACTATCGTGTATAACTGGACACTGAACTGACCACCGAAGACATTAAAACCTCATATATCTTCGTTATAACAAGTTTATTGCACAAAAATTTACTCAAAAATGGCTTCAAAATGTCTTAAAACCTTTTCTAAGTAATTATCATGCAATCCTAAATACTAAACTTGAGCCCCGAGACATGAAAACTTGAAGTATCTCCCTTATATGATGTCTGAAGCATAAAAATTCAATCGAAATCGGATTCAAAACGTCTTAATTCCTTTTTTAGAGTTAAACATTAATTTATTCCTAAAATAATAAATCCAAAAAAATGGAAATTTTCACTTTATAAAATTTTCAGACCTAAAAATTGACCCAAAACACCCCAGGGTACCTTTATAAGAAATATGAAATTTTTTACTGTAGCAATTCCATATGGTTGACGTCAATCGATGTGTTAACTATGCATCCGTGCGATAGGTGCATGTTTGACACGCGCCAGCGTCAGACACTTCTGGAGCCTGTCGTGCACGCACGACGACACACAGACCCTCCCACCTATGCTGGCGCATCTATTACACACGTCAACATGTGGCTCGTGTGTTTCTTATTATTGCAACATATCAATAAGGCCTTTTTCTGTTGTGCAGTCACAAGTTGCAACCTCTAGTATATTATGTTATCTTACTAAAAAGGACACTGGGAAAAAAATGAATGGCAGAAGTCTCAGGAACTGAGATTGGTGCACTTGTCTGTCGTCTAAAGAAAATGTTGGTTGACCTAAATGATTATGACAGTGCCAGAGGTATACTAAAAACCTTTGATCTGAAGGAGGCTTTGTGAGTCACTGTTACTGGGGATTGTAACCCAAGAAGTTGACATTGACATGTTTGGGTTTCTATCCTAAAAGAGAGCTATTTTGATCAATCAATGTTAGTCTCCTCGGTTTTCTTATGCATTTTGGTTTAAGGAATAGCCAACAAAATGATGGGAATTCCCTGGACTATAAAAAGCTGAGGAGAGTGAGAAACCCCATTCTAATGTTTTCTTTGTAATGCATAATGATACCTTAGTTACATTTCCCGAATCGAACGTGAAAGGGAAATAAACGAAGAAATGCAGAAAATACCTAATTTTGGTTCCATAACTTCAAACGAGCTTTCCAAAGCCAAAACGAGTGCAAATCTATAGAACTACTCACTAGGCCGCAGTCAACGTTTTTTTATAGTTTTCTCAAAACATAAGCTTTCTTAACAGGTCAGTGAATCCTTATGCTTACGAATGATATGAGCTACTGCAGGAGACCTTAACCTTTATATATAACTTCCATGTCGGGCTTCCCATCATAAGCCCGATATAGGTCCGGTCTATATTGATCGGGATCTATTTTTCACTTGGACTTCGACCGATTGAGTTAGATCATTTATTGGGCTACTTTATTATCTTTATCCAGATCAAATTACGTAACTTAACTGATAAGTTATTCAAAATTTGAAAAATGCAATTAAATGTTATCCAACTTTATGAGAAAAGTCAAAAATGTCTAACATTCTTGTCCTACAATGTTTAATCAATCTTATAATTTGCAAAATTTATAAAAATGTTTTGTAGACCATTATCTTAACATATAAAGTGGCTAATAAGTTCTCAAGATGTTATATTTTTCATTTACATCATAATACGATTTAACCACGTTACTGTTTATAGAATATATAATGATCTTATTAGCAGTTTTATCCATTAGGTATAACTTTGAAATATGGATTGTGTCAATATCTAATTCCTTGTTAAGATGTCAATGATGAAAATTCCAATCAAATAACATTGAATTGGAATTTTTGGTTTCAAAACATAAGTTAACCAAGCGAAAATGTTGAATTAAAAAAGAGGAGCAACTAAGCTTGGAAGAGTTTTAAGGAAACAAGACCCTAATTTTGTTGAATCTAAAAAGATTACAATTTGTTAATTTTGTTTATAATGTGTTTATCTATCTTATTGTTTACGTGTATTGTTTAGTAGGACTGATAAATTAGTTTTAAGTTCAGCTTCCCCTAAACATTCAATTTGATAAAGATAAAATTCAAGTTTCAAGTTCAGATATTTAACAAATTTAAGGTGATCTAGGAGTGAATTACTAAAATTTATGATTTCTTAAGGCCCTTTAGAAAGTTCTCCACGAACTCAACCAAAGAACCAAAGGTTATGCCTTGCATGATTTATATTGCAGTCTTTAACATCTCGACCGGACTTGGAATGAACAGCTGGAGTGTTGAAAATCAATTAAAGAACTGACTAATTTTGCTCTTTGATATGGTTTTATTATAATGCATTGAGTCTGCGAGAACTTATATCAATGTTTGGAAAATAAAGATGGAGAAAAGGATAAATTAAGATAGTGAGAGCTAGGGAATGAAAAGTGAGGGACTTGGATCAAGTTTGTTATATAAAGGATGAAGTAGAACGGGTGTTTGTGGATGAAAATGATATCAAAAGAAGATGAAAAAGATACTTCTATAGCCTTTTTAATGAAGGTGGAGATGACATATTTTCCCTTGGGTGATCTTAGTACTTATGATAATTATCATAACTTCACTTGTTACTGGTGGATCATGAGAGAAGAAATTAAATGAGCTTTAAGGAAGATAAAGAGTGGAAGGGCAGGAGGACCTGAAGAGTTACCTATAGAGGTTCGGAAGAACTTAGGAGAGGAGAGTCTTACTTGATTAACTAAGTTGTTTAATGTGATCCTCAATTCTATCAAAATGTCAGATGATTGAAAACTTAGCATACTAAGCTCTCGCCAAGAATAAAGGGGATATCTAAAGTTTGGAGACATCAAACTACTCAGTCATACTATGAAGTTATATGAGAGGGTAACTAAGAAAAGAGTGAGAAAAGGTGAACCTATCTCGGAGAACTAATTTGGTTTTATGCCAGGGAGGTCTACAACAAAAACTTTGTACCTCCGTAAATGATTGATGAAATATTATAGGGACAAATAGATGGACCTACAAATAGTTTTCATAAACTTAGAGAAGACTTGTGACAGGATACCTAGGGAAGTCAAATGGAGGATGATATACATAAGGGTTATTTGGGATATGTATAAAGGTGTTAAGACTAGAATAAGGAAGATAGGAGGAAACAAAGTGTATTTTTATATCGATATCATATTACATTAAGGATCCCTGTGGAGCTCCTTCCTATTTACAATAGTTATGGATGAACTCACCAAGAATATCCAAAGGGATGTGCCTTGGAGTATGTTGTTTACTGATAACATTGTTTTAATGGATGAAACAAAAGAGGATGTTAATGTCAAGCTAGAACTTTGGAGGGAAACAATTAAGTTGAAGGACTTTAAGTTGAGCACGACTAAGATTTAGTACATAGAGTGTAAATTTTCAAGTTATAGGGTTGCACCAAATGTGGAGATAAAGATTTCAGAAATTATATAACAGAAATATTGTTTTCAAGTACCTTGGATTCATCGTATAAAGAAATGATGAGATAGATGATGATATAGCTCACTGTATCAAATCAGGGTGACTTAAATAAAGGGGCATATCATAAGTTTATTTAACAAAAAGATACCACTCAAGCTAAAAAGTAAATTCAACCGTTTAACAATTAGATCGACTATGCTCTATGAGACAGAGTGTTGGCTATCAAATAGGTGCATGTTCATAAGTTAAAGGTAGCATAGATAATGATGCTTCGTTAAATGTGCAACTTGACATGAAGAGATAAGATCAAGAATGTAATAGTAAGAGATAAATTGGGGATGACTAACATTGATGGTAAGTTAAGTAAGACAAGGTTTAGGTCAGAGATGATAAAAGGAGACTTTTTGACACCCCAGTAATAAGATGTAAGAAGATTATATTTAGGAACTATAAGAAAAGTAGAGGAAGAACTAAGAAGAATTGGGAGGAGGGGAGGAGGTGATCAGGTATGATATAGCCTTACCAGAGTTTGTTGAAGACTTGACCTTTAATAAAAACTTTGACGAATTAGGATATAGTAGAGGATCTTGCATAAAAAGGCCCTTTTTCTTTTCATAAAGAGGTCATTCTCTTTTCGTAAGCACTTTGAACTCTTTCTTTTTCTTTGTTTCTTATATCTTGTCATTATCTTGAATACCTTCGTTAGTAATATTTGCCCTTTAGCTTATTTTTTCCTTCTCTTTCAATTGCGTTTTTTGTTTTATTTATTTATTTTCTTTATTTCTTGTTTATTTATTTATTTACTTATTTTAATACTTATTTTAATTTTGAATTTATTTATTTACTTTTACATTTATTTTATTTTAAATTTATTTATCCAATTATTTGTTCATGTATTTGATAATTATTTTTTCCCTTGAAATAGTTTTTAATATTTTTTCTTTTTTTTGTGAGACTATCATAACTATTAGTTGAAAATAAAGCTACCTAATAGTCCATTTTTTCAAACCCCACATCTTAGCAAAATTTCTAATAATATGATGTTGTCGTTGAAATTATTGAATCTTATCCGCCGAGTACCGTTGCCTCCGGTTTAACCCTGTGATGCACAGAACGGTATATGTTTCCAACACGTAAAATAATTACAAGTCCATGTAAACATCTATTTATGGCTATCGTCTCCTCTTCTTAGACTATCCTTCTGCAAATCCAAAAAATCAACATATCTTTAGCAAACACTTATTACATTTTATTATTCTTAGTTTTGTACATGAAAGATTAAATGATTTTTTTCTTATATTAGTTATGGTTATTGTTTATATATGAAAAGTAATATTAATTAAAAAGAAAGAGATAGTTATTATTTTAAATTTATAATATTATAATTTTTGAACACATAGTTGATAAAAATTAAAAATTATATATATTTAAAATAATTAGTGGTTCAGCCAGATTCTGACGAGACTGTATATTGCCGTTTGGATCCATGAACTTGACTGTCTCTAACAAAGGTTCCTGCAAAACAACGAAGGCTCGTCGGGGGTT
>JAOTIZ010000201.1:6722960-6736367 GCA_027123425.1 Erythroxylum panamense
CCATTCCATGAATGAGTACCGAATTACATGAACAAAAACACAGCCTGATCCAAATTCACTATTTTGTCTTTCCCATCAACGATGGGAAGTTACAGTCACTACTGTGTGATATTCAGTGGCATTTAATGGCTCTGAAGTAGGACCTAAGTGTGGATTGTGGCAAGGAGATCCTTTGTCCTTGTACCTATTCATCCTTTGCGTTGAAGGTTTATCTGCTTTGCTAAGGAAAAACGAGGCTCGAGGGGACATACATGGTGTCACTATTTGTCCCAGTAGCCCTAGTGTTTCTCATCTTTTCTTCGCAGACGACAGCTTCCTTTTCTTTCGGGCAAGTATGACTAAAGGACAGAATATCAAGAGGATACTAGCCATATATGAAGTAGCATCGGGGTAGGCAATTAATTTTCAGAAGTCAGGCATTATGTTCAGTTCAAATACACACCCTTCGGACAGAAACGCAGTGGAAACCATTTTAGGGGTTAACACTCCTATCGATCATGGGAGATATTTAGGGCTGCCCTCTCTAATCGGAAGAAAGAAAAAGCAAGTCTTTGGTTTCATAATGGACGCCTTAGTAAACGTATTGCGAGCTGGAAAAATAAGATGCTTTCAAAACCAGGAAAGGAAATTGTCATTAAGACAATCGCACAAGCTTTGGCTTCGTACTGTATAAGCATCTTTCTTATTCCCCGAGGTCCCTGTGATGAAATCCAGGGAATGATGAACTCCTTTTGGTGGGGATCGGGGACAAACAACAGAAAGAGAATTCACTGGGCGAGTTGGGATCGACTTTGCGTCCCAAAAAAATATGGGGGTATGGGTTTTTGGGATCTTTACTGTTTCAACATAGTAATGCTTTGTAAACAAGCTTGGCATTTTCTGGCTTTTCTTGACTCACTTCTGAGTAAAATTTTCAAAGCCAAATATTTTGTCCTGTAGCTTTTTGGAAGCAAAGACTGAACCAATTCAAGTTTCATCTGGAAAAGTATTTATGCTGCAAAGGACATTTTGCTTCATGGTGTTAGATGGAGACTGGGTGATGGAGCCTCGATTAATGTTTTTACAGACCCATGGATTAATGAAGCAAACAAATTTTACATCACCTCCCCCTTCATCCAGGATTTTGGTAATATTAAGGTCCGAGATTTGCTTAATAAAGATGGATCAGATTGGGACGCACAGTTGTTGGAAGGACTGTTAACTCCTTATGATGTTGGTCGCGTATCTAGGATCTCAATCGCTATATCTAAACCCCCTGATCAACTGATTTGGCATCACAGTTAGGACGGTTCTTACTCAGTCAAAACAGGTTATGAATTGGCTCTTACTTTGTTTACTGATATTGTTAACCTTTTTGTGGATGATCCTTGGAATCGGCTGTGGAATTTGACTCTTCCCTTAAAGATCAAGGACTTCACCTGGTGATGTCTACGTGATTTCCTCCCTTGTAAAGATCGTCTTCTTCGGAAGGGAATATCGCTCAACACTGCATGTGATTTCTGCGGTCATGCAGAAGATATGAATCATGTGCTGTTGGAATGTTCTATATCCAAAGAACTGTGGTCTTTGATGGGTTGGCGTCTCCCAAGTAATGAGGTCGAGTCCTTTATATTGCAGAGCTTAAACACCCTGTCATCTGCTCATCTTGAACAGGTGCTAGCTATGCTTTGGAGTATTTGGTACCACCGAAACCTCAGAGTTTGGCAAAGTAAGATTATCACCCCTTGAATGGTAGCTAACTTCGCTGACAACTTTCTAAAAGATTGGCAGGATTCTCGGGAGATCTTTGAGAGGGTTACTACCAAGACCGGTGATTCAAGAGCTATTATTTCTGCTTGGACGAGACCACCAAAAGGCTCTCTAAAATGTAACATGGATGCGGCTATTTTTAAAGACAAGAACTCCACGGGGTTTGCTGTGGTGCTTAGGGATGAATGAGGATGTTTTGTGGCTGCTATCTCAGGCCATTATCCTTTCCTTTTTGATCTAGTTCTTGCTGAACTCATGTCGGTAAGGGAAGCCCTATCTTGGTTAAAAGAAAAACAAGTCGACAATGTCATTGTGGAGTCTGATTGTCTGACGGCTGTTCAAATTATCATAACTCCTTCTTCGAATCGTTCTGAGATTGGAATTTTAGTTCTTGACTGTCTATCACTCAAGCGACATTTCCTTCAATTGTCTTTCTATTGGACGCGTAGGATTGCTAATAAGGCGGCTCACTCATTAGCCAGGGTAGCCTTATTACATGCAAACCCACATCACTGGAATGTTCGTCCTTCTTGCTTAGATTCCATTTTACTTTCAGATAGTTCTGCTTGTTATGCCGTTGAAGGTGAAAGGCTAGTAGGTTCTGGGTGTATAGGGCAACCCTGCTGGCTTGGGTTAGTTTCGTTGCCTTTCTTGTCAATGGTTTGTTTTGCGTTATTAACGATTATTTCAAAAAAAAACTAATATTGACAAATAGCAATACAATATTATACTATAACTAAATCTAATTTCAGTATTAATACAATATCCATAACATTGTTTGGAATCTCGTCCACTCACAAAAGACAAAGGAAAAATCAACTACCTTTTAAGCATCATGAGATTCCTAAGTCCAGTCAGCGACATTTAGCTATGAAAGTGATCTGTTTAGTAAAATTATGTTAACTGAATTACATTTTTCAGTTACAAATATATTGTTTTTTTTTCAATTTAGGACTTAATTCTGTTAAAGATCATGAAAAGAAAAGTCAAATTTAGGGGTTCCGATTTCGACACTGTTGCTACAAAGTCCCTTCTTTTTTCATTTTTCCCAAAAAGAACAAAACAGGAAGAGAAAAGAGATCAAACAAAGCAAAATTAATACGAAAAATCGCAGATCCATAGCATGAACGAATGGGAAGAGAGGGAAAATAAGAAAAGAAAGGCGTTTTGGTGGTGTGTTCTTCGCACGGATAATCACGAGGAGAGGAGAGGCTTTCGTTCGGGAAGATTTGAATTTGATTTTCTGTTTTTGTTTTGTTGATTTTTAAAAGAAACTTAGAACTGACTCGAAATCGAATTCGAGAGAGAGATGGATTTGGATCAGTGGATAGGGAAGGTTAAAGAAGGCCAGCATCTGTTGGAAGATGAGCTTCAGCTTCTTTGCGAATACGTATAATCTCTCTGTCTCTCTCTCTCGGGTTTCTGTTCTGCTTTTACTGTTCGTATTTATGTGCATAAGTTATATCAGAGCTGCTGTTATCTCGAAATTAGGGTTTTGAATTTCATAGCGTTTGTATTCGCTATATTTTTGGGTTCTTTTCTTTTTTCTATTTTATCACATTGATACCTTTAGCTCTTCTCTATTATATTAATACGGTGTTTGACAGACTTGTTCAACTCTGCTCTTTAATAACCCAGTTGTAACAATATCATAGGAAAACTTGACACTTTGAAGCTTTAGTGTACACTACTTGTCTGTGCTTCTCCAGCTTTTCATTTTGGAAATGCTAAGGAGCTTATCATTTCCTCCCAAATGGTCCTATTAAACATTTTTGGATTGGGCGCTTTAACTTTCTATATGCATCGTGGGTTGAATAATTTTTGGCACTCATGACCCCTTAAACTTTGGAACTTAAAACATAAATTATGGTGGCATCAAAGAGATTCTTATGCCAATGGCCATACTTGCAGCACCTTGTTCCAAGTATTCCCATAGCCTGATATGGAACAAGATGTTGTATGCCAGTTGCTAACTGGAACAAGGGCTTTAACGTTGGATGTGGAGTTGAAACAGTCAAAATGAGTTGATATGGTGTGTATGCTGACTCATGCTAAAGTATGCATCAGTCCTTGCAAACAGAAAGCTTTTTTTGAGGTGAATTATGGGCTTGGATTCTACTTTTGTATAAAGGTGATAAATCAACGTATGGATCAATCTTGTTAGATTACACTAATGTGAAGAATGGAGGTCTCTCAAGAAAGAGGAAAATCTTTTCTTTATTATACACAGCTGCGGTGGAATGGTTAATTTTGATTTAACTGGGCATTTATTACTGCTGTTGAAGTTCTAGACATTGTTTCTTATCTCTTGTAGATGATTGCGGCTCTTCCATGCTCTTCTTTTACCTAACAAAATATGTGTGGGTTGGATATATATCTAACTATTATTGTGGGATGCGGATACAGAATGTCATGTTCTTGGATGAGGATTTAATTGATGTCTTACGAAGTTTTTGTCTGGTACAGGTAAAAGAGATCCTCATTGAGGAGTCCAATGTGCAGCCTGTTAACAGTCCAGTTACAGTCTGTGGTGATATTCATGGCCAGTTTCATGACCTAATGAAATTATTCCAGACTGGAGGTCATGTTCCTGAGACAAATTATATTTTTATGGTAATTCATTCTTCCCCTTTTCATACCTGTTTAACAACATGCTGTATCCTTTTAAAGTCATTTTCTACTTTTTTGAGAGCTTGACTAATATTTCAGGGGGATTTTGTTGATCGTGGTTACAACAGCCTTGAAGTTTTTACTATTCTTTTGCTTCTTAAAGCAAGGTTCACCTTTGCACCTCGTTTCATTTGATTCTAACTTGTCACTTGTTCTCTTCAGTATCATGCTTTGCTCATCCTGCTCTTGTGTTGTTTACATTTCTGTGAGTGTGTTTGTTTGTCGTTAATTGAGGTTCATCCTTAAATATGCCTAATCTTGAATGTTTAACTATGTGTAAGTTCTTTTCTACACGATTCTTGACTCTGTTACCTACTATGCATATATCCTCGCTATGTTTTCTGTACTTATGATTATGAAATTAGAGTTGGATAGATTTATTCATATAAGATGTTACAATAATGTTTTCCGGATTAACAATAAAATTAATATAATGATTCAGAGGAAACTGACTCACATATCCTCCACTTGGTTTCTGATAATCATGTAATCCATCATATATTTATGTGACGGTTTAAAAGTACATTTAGCTGATTACTAGGAAAGATACTGATTTTCTTTATCCAGGAAATGATGAGAATAAACCACATGATACAGAGTATGCTATTAAATGCTGGTATCACTATAGTTGAAGTTCTAGATCCATAAAATAACTTTTTTGCTGGTGACACTCCATTCGACTGCATGAGATGCTCTCTTCTTTGTAAATTGTCAGAACCTGGAGATAGTTAATTGTTTCTGATCTTACTGTCTTGTTCAAAAACATCTGAATACAAGATGTATTTTGTTTAGCATCTGTTGGTCAATTGAAAAAGATTATTGCATTCTTTTCCCCTGGTTTCAGATACCCTGCTAATATTACGCTCTTACGTGGAAACCATGAAAGCAGGCAACTAACTCAGGTATCCTTTTAATCTCTGTTGTTTTACACTTGGAAGAAAATGCAGGTGGATGCTTGGTCAATATCATATCAGCAGGGTAGACCAACTTAAAATATCTGGGATAAGAGATGAGCATATTTTGCTATCTCCTCCCTTTCGATCCTTTTTTTTCTTTTTTTTTTCTGGATGATATTTTTCTTGGTTTTTTAATCAAGTATTGTAGTTGCCTTCACTCGCAGTTATTTTTCTATGAAAAAGAAATGTATTATAGGGATCTCAATCCCATTTCTTGTTCTTACAAGACTCTAGCAATGACTACATGATTATTTTTATGTATGTCATTTATTTCTTAGGTATATGGTTTTTACGATGAGTGCCAGAGGAAGTACGGAAATGCCAATGCTTGGCGATACTGTACTGATGTTTTTGATTTTTTGACACTCTCAGCAATTATAGATGGCACTGTAAGCCCCTAATCCTTCTTGTATCCACGTCTCTACATTTATTCTTTGTTAAACATTTACTTTTGCTTTTGCATCCAGCTTTATGTTATGAGGTTTATCTTTCATATTTATCCTGCAGGTACTTTGTGTCCATGGAGGTCTCTCTCCTGATGTCCGAACAATTGATCAGGTGTTCTTGTGATCTTCTGTTTACAATTCGACTGTAAAATTGTTTAACTGCTGTAGTATAAATGTGATGCTTGTCTAATAAATCTTGGCTTCATTTTTCTGCTTTTTTTTTCATATTGCATTCTAGTTTTTCATTCTTGGTCATTGTAACTGGGAGTTTTATATGAGGTCTTTTAATGGAATTTTCAATTAGACTTCTGGATGAGTTGAAAAAAGGACCCAATTGTTACTGGGTACAATCACTTAAAAATCAAGGCAGGAAGAAGGGAAGAAGGAGGCAGCAAAAAACAGAGTGAGAGATAAGGAGCAATGTTTTCATTTGGTCTATTTGTGGCTTTGTCCTTAAAAACAATTCAAGAATTATTTACTACCTCATCTTTTATGTGTTTAGTTCAAGAAAATACTTTTGGTTAAAAGCTTTGCGCATCCATGGTAGGTCAGGTATTGATCTTAGTATGTCATTATCTGGTTTTGAGGGGAAAAGGACATCGTATATTTTGAGTCTTGGAAACCACTGACAAAAGCATGGATATATGGATGTTGATTGTCCATTTGTACTCTGTAGAAATACCTTGTTTTTGTGACGTTTTTGGTGAATTTTTTTAGAAGTAAATGAATCGAGTCTATGCTCCAAAAATTCAAGGTTAGACATGTCCCTGCTCTTGCCATGTATTTTTTATTTGCTTTTCTGTACGGGGAAAAATTATGTATTGCAGATGCACATGGAGTTTGGTTTGGTTTCCTTAATACGGTTTATTGCCTGGTGCTTGTAGAAGAGATAGTTTTTTTTTTGAAATTTTAAGGATTGTAGAAGAGATAGTTGGTAATGAATTAATGCACTGACTTGGTTCCTAACATGCATCTATGATTTTCCATGCTGCATTTTTGTCTCTTTTTTCTTTTTTTGTGTTTTTATATTAAGGAAATGGTTGGTTTAAAGTGCTGTATATTTTATTTCTTGGCAGATTAGAGTAATTGAAAGGAATTGTGAAATCCCACATGAAGGGCCTTTCTGTGATTTGATGTGGAGTGATCCTGAAGATATTGAAACATGGGCAGTTAGTCCCAGAGGAGCAGGTTGGCTTTTTGGATCAAGGGTCACTTCTGAGGTAATGCTATCTTAACACAGCTTAATATGACAAAGTTGATTGATACTTTCTTATACCCATTTTGTTTCTTCTGTTGCACTTGCAGTTCAATCACATTAACAATCTTGATCTGGTTTGTCGAGCACATCAACTTGTACAAGAGGGTTTGAAGTACATGTTTCAAGATAAAGGCTTAGTAACAGTAAGATTCAGAAGTTTTTGCAATTTCGTTGAGGTAAAAAAAATTTACAGGAAAAATGACTGCTTTTTCCTTAACTTTTGTAGGTGTGGTCAGCACCAAATTATTGTTATCGTTGTGGGAATGTTGCCTCCATATTGAGCTTCAATGAAAATATGGTGAGCAAATGTCTCAGTTAATGATCGATCCAAAAAGGGTTTCTCATATAATGGGAAGCCAGTGGTTGTTCACCTCATTTATTTGTTATCCACTATATTATTGCAGCTTACATTTACCTTTTGTTTTTGTGTTTGTCAATTTGTCTCCGGAATATCAACATCTCCAATTGCAACTTAATCTGGTTGTCTAGGGAAAGAGAGGGAAAGCTTGGGTACCTTTGGGGAGGTGGGGTTGGATTTATCAATAACGTAAAAGATAACTGAACTTGCTTAGATGGTAATAGAATCTGCTTGGTAGAAATGAGCCATAGCGTGAAAACTTAGATACTTGGAACAATAGGGGAGCCAGATGAACGTAGAAGCACCCTTAATACATGTAGCAATCATATCCATCTGAAAAGTGAGCAAGAGTCTTAGATTGGTTATTTGACTGTTTTTGTTTTCCTCCAACATAAAATTCTTATACTTTCACAAAAGGAAATTTAGAAAAGTACTAAGAAGCCAGAATGGTGACAACAAAAAGATGTTTAAAGAGAGAGAGATGCATATTCTTATTGGCCTTTTTCTTTTACTAAAATGCTTGTCAAGACCGATTGGTTTTTTATTGGTGATAAATGGAACCCCTGGAATAAGCAGGTAATGAATTATTTATATACTTGTATCAGTTGGTAGCAAAAGCTATCAACTATCCCCCTTTGAATGCTACTCAACCCTTTACTTGTCTTGTGAAGTCAAGTTTTTCACATGCATTGTTTTTATGTTATTTAGGAGAGAGAAGTGAAGTTTTTCACAGAAACAGAGGAGAACAATCAGATGAGAGGACCTAGAACAGGAGTACCCTATTTCTTATGATCATTTAATTGTAAAATTTATGTATTGACTGGTTAATGAGAAAGAGCAGTCGTATTGAGGCCGGGTGACATGGTTACAGGTGGGACCTTTGATTTGCTTGGATGGACATTCCCATCCACCAAAAAAAGGCTGCTATTTGGATTTATAGCGTTCTGTATTACCTTACCACTGTGTTCTGTTCTTTGGTTAGTTATTTATTAGATAGCTGTAGTTCTTCTGCCATGGCCTTTGTCTCGCAAGACATAGAAAACTTATTCAGCTTCACTACTTTTTCTTTTTATTATCCAAAACATATCAGCAACTGGTGGTTTTCATACCATTTAAAATTTTGCTTAATTCGGATCGACATATGTGTTTCTGTTATTGGAGGCAAGATTAATAATAGGAACAATGATGGACCTTGGAGAAAAATGCGCTTTACACCATTGTTTTATACAAGTGACCGGGGATGGTGTTGGAGAAGTAAAGTTGGAAAACTACCATCGACACCTCAATTAGGTTCTGATACTTTGCTCAACAGTCAAGCCAACTCAAATGGAGTGGCATTGATAGCTGAATGGTTGGTTAAGCAATCATTATCCATTCAGCCAGCGAAAGCCACCTTAACATGCATCTCAAACTATCCAAGTCTCCCCAAGTTGTGAGAATGGGATCCTACACCATTGTAGCTTAAGCAGAGTTAATTTGTATGTTGGATGGAACTGTCTATAGCAACAAGGCTCAAAGAGGCGAAGTATCCTCCTGCAGAACATTGTCTAAACTAGGAGGAGTAAGACAGTAAAATATACCTAACTAGGTTTAATGCGAAACTATAATTTCTCTCTTGTAAGGCAACGTTCACGGCTCTGCAATGTGAGAAGAAGATCTTGAGTCTAAATGTAGACTATGAGAAGCTTGATCTTAGAGCTCGCAGCCATGGTGGGTTTTTTTCTAAGGTATACAAAATGGACATACGTCAAGAATTTCCCAACAGCAAGCATTTTGAAACATGAAATTATGACAATGCAGATAGACAGTGTAAGGAGCCAATCAAGTTCAAATGTAAAGACCTGGTAATCCATAATCTAAATGTTAATCATCTTCTCCTTCCGGATTGTGAATCAAAGCCAGAAACAGAAAAGGAGAACTGGGAAATTTTGTTAAAAGGACTTGGAATCTATTTCTGATGAGACCATTTATAGTGATCAAGACAAGGGGGGATCTGAAACTGCTCCCTCAAGTTAAAAAAAATTATACCCTGTAGATAGGTTTTTTTACCTTGAGTGCTTTAGATAGGATTTCTAATGCTGATAAGACCATTTATAGTGATCAAGATCAAGGGGGGATCTGAAACTGCTCCCTCTACTTAAAAAAAAATATACCCTGTAGATAGCTTTTTACCTTGAATGCTTTAGATAGGGTTTTTTACCGCATACCACTTCATATTATATATGATGTTTTCAGATTTTATTTAAACACTAACGAGCTATTTGTAAACCTTCGAATTGAATTCATTATTGAATTGAATTCAATTACATTAATGAGATTAAACCGAATTCAATTTACACTGTTTGGAACAAACCCAGTAATATTAGAATTGAATTCAATTACATTGTTTGAAACACAATTAAAATGAATTCAATTATTTCATATGACATTTTTACCCTTGACTAAAAAATAATCTTATTAAATAATAAACATTTACACTTACATAGAGTAAGTTATAAACATCAATTTTATTATAAGTGATATCATCAAAAAAGTTCATTATTAAAATAATTTTTTTATTGCAAATGATATTAAGCTAGACCGAGTTATGAAGACAATAGAAAATTATTATAATTTGGAAGCTTAAAAATGTATGAACGAGCAGTAGTTCTTTTGCGTTGACAACTACAAGGCATTATTAATTTTTGAAATTTTACTCCAAATTACATAATATCATAACAAGTTTAACATGTCTTCTTGTGATAAGGAGAGATAAGATTGTAGACAAAAAAACGATGATCATAGACAAAAAAACAAAAAAGGAAAAGACACTGATGAACAAGGAAAAGGGAAATCTGGATATGGTGGAAGGTACTGATTCATGGAGAAGGTGTTGTTATTCCGTTTCTTGGTGGGAGGGGCTGTTTGAGATAAGAAGGGTTGCTTGAGGTAAAGAGATATACGATAGGGTTAGATGGGTATTATTGGAAGGATATTTTCAACGTTCAAAAGAAGAATTGAAGTCTCAGTTCGTAATTCAATTCTAATGCTTTTTCAAGTGAATTTAATTTATAAAGGATGATGGAGTTAAATTCATGTATAAATTGAACCCATCCTTTTTTTTTTATTTCTAAACACATGAATTAAATTCAATGCTACAATTGAATTCAATTCGTATCATTCTAAACACCCTGTAATGGACGATCATTGTAAATTATTTATTAACCATATTTTATTGAAATGATGATCTAGAAATAAAAATAAACTACTATTCTTCAGCAATGGTAGCTTCAGCTAATCCTACCGGGGAGTCATCTTCACCATATTTTTTACATGTTTCAAAAAATCATAGTTTAGTAATGGCTACTCTAGAATTGATTCCAACAAATTATGTGGCAAAGAGAAGATCATTCTTGCTTGTTGTTTCTATTTGAAATAAGCAAGGTTTTCTTGATGGATCTATTCCAAAAACAACCACAAACAACACGTTGTATCTCCCTTGGATAATGTTGCATGTGCATGTCTTAGCCCCTCCAATATGTCAAAAATGGGTGGCTATTGGTTGCATGTTTTGGCCTCCTCTAAGTCAAAAATAGATGCACCTTTCAGGCTTTGTATTTTTAGCCATGATAGGCTAAAGTCTTCAAGATCTTCAAGCGTAGTTTTTAGTGAGCGACGATTGCGCACAGATTGAAGAATTTTTTGGACAGATGCTTAGGGACTTCAGCTATAAATAGAAGGGATGGTTGCAGGCTTAAAAACACGCCACTGCTTCCTACAAATCCTCTCATCCTCTCTTCAATTATTTTCTGTATAGTTATGAGTTTTGAAAGCCTTTTATTTCAGCTTTTGTACTTGTATACATTTTTCACATATTAGTAAAATTGCTCATCCTCCAGCCGTGGATGTAGGTCATATTAACATAATCACGTAAATCTTTGTGTTTGTCCCATTTTATTTTGTCTTTCTTTATTTTTTTACTATTTTTCGGGCTATTAAATTTAACCGGTATCCGATCCAAGGGCATTTATCTTAACATATAAGGTGTAATAATTTGATTGTAGCATGGTTGCTGAGATCTATCTCACCTCCTTTTGCTTCTACAGTGTTCTATATGGAAGATGCGAGTGATATTTGGCAGACGTTGAGTTAGAGGTTTTCTCAACCCGATGATTCAAGAATATGTCACTTGCAGCTTCTCTGCACAACTACACAAGGAAGCAAATATGTGGATGTTTATTTTACTGAGTTGAACAGAATCTGGGAGGAGCTTCAGAATTTTAGGCCCCTAGCACATTGTTTGTGTAGAGGATGCAATATATGTTTTCAAGTACATGTTGATAAAGAGCAAAAGGATCGCGTCTTTACATTTCTTAATGGCTTAAATGAATCATTTCAGGCAGTAAGGTCACATATTATAGCTATGAAACCATGTCCTTCCCTAGATCAAACCTACATCACAAAGTTGTAATGAGTCTACTACTATGGCTGTTAGAAGGGATAATGGATTGATTTGAGGATATTGTGGAAACCAGGACATTACAAGGAAAAATGTTTTAAGTTGATTGGCTATCCTCCAAATTTCAAGTTTAAATCAAAACCTCAAAGTAACATTCAAAGTTTAGCTTGAACAACAAAGATAGTGGAGTCTCACTGAACCTCTTAAATGACCAAATACAGAAGCTTTTGTTGTTGTTAAATGAACAAGTTCCTACATCTGGAAGTGTAGATATTCTCAATGCCGAAAACATTGTATCTTTATCCAATATGGAAGGTATGGATAGTTCAATGTTTTCAACTGTGAATGTTGCTACTTATCATCGATTATTGAACACCAAATTTGATATTGCTCCTTGGATAGTAGGTACAGGTGCAACATATCATAGAGCATGCTCCATTGAAAATTTTACACAGTGTACTCCAGTCTCAAACCTTTCTGTCAAACTCCAAATGGCACAACTGTTAGAGTTTCTCATGCAGGAACTGTTGACATTAACTCCAATGTTATTCTGCATAATGTGCTTCGTCCCTTCCTTTATGTTCAATTTGCTCTCAGTTAGTAAACTCACTGCTGATAATCAAATCTACTTCATCTTCTTATCTCATTGTTGTTTTATCCAGGCCCTGTTACCATGGATGAGGATTGGATTAGCTAACATGGTGGATCTGCAATAAAAATCTCCCGCATCTCTTCACAAGTCCAGTGTTTCTAATTCCATCAATACTGGTGTCATATGTAGTGTTAGCTCTGACATTTGGCACCATAGATTAGGTCATAATCCAATTCATGTACTTAAATCGTTGTCATTTTCAATTCCAATTATACAAATAGTGAATAATGGTCCTTGTAACATTTGTCTGAAAGCAAAGCAAAAGAGATTACCCTTTCATTCACATGTTCAATCTAATTCATCACCATTTAAATTTGTACACATGGACTTCTGGGGTCCTTATTCTCAATCTGATCTATTAGGAAATCCCTATTTCGTGACAGTAGATGATGATTATTCGAAGTGCATTGGGACTTTCTTGCTAAAGCACAAAACCAAAGTACCTCAACTGTAGCGCCCCCTTACCGTAGGGTACACATCGGGACGCCGGCAGGTCGCTCCGACACGTAACTCACGATAAAGGTGCACTACCGAGCAACCAACTAATATCCACATGGCATCACAAATAATAATCACTAAAAACTGAAACCAAAATTTTCTTTTCATTTCTTAAACTCAAATCCATAATTACATAATCTTGTCCAAAGCAGCAGTCTAAGCAATATACAAGGAACTGATAAGTCCTAACTAGGTCAACCAAAAGATCCCAGCTGACCCACCTCTGCGCCATAACTTCTCTTGCTGACACGGTCCACAAGGCAAAGAAGACTCTAACAATCTGGAGCTAGGAAATCTACTATCGTTGTCCTGAAAAATATTGCAATGTTGGGTGAGTTTGCGAACTCAGCGAGAAACCATCATCGATGGTCCACCCAACTCA
>JAOTIZ010000201.1:6770250-6781813 GCA_027123425.1 Erythroxylum panamense
GTATAGTAGGGTTTGCTCGTAGTGCACCCTTATCGTAGGTTATGTGTCGGAACGACCTACGGGCGTCCCGGTGTGTACCTTACGGTAAGGGGGCGCTACAAGAGCAATAGCACAAACACAACAACAATGAACTCCGAAACGATGACTCGGTGAACATTATGAAAACGATGCTGTAATGGGGAAAATGCGAGACGAAAGAGGGAAAAACAATGCTGGAACAATTAGGATAAAAATAAATCATCTAACTAGCCAAGTGGTGACTTTAGATTGTCTTATAGCATTAGCCATGGATGGAGCAAGTCATCCATTTCTAAGAACAAAATTGGATCACACTGATGCTATATGTTCAAATGCATTCAAGTAATGTAATTGTGTTCTCCAAATCGTAAGCCCTAATTGGTCAAGTGCTTAAGGCCACGAATGAAGATTGTTAGTCATCGATGAGTTGTACACATGGAAAATTCAAGAGCATCCGAATTAGCAAAGCGATAATCATCTCAATCATGTAAAATTAAAGATGATGCTTTAAATTCTAAACACGTGTATAATTAAAAAGGAAAGTTGATTTATTTTAGAGTTTTCTTCATTTCTGCTTCTTCCCAAACTCATCTCATGTTCTTTCATGCCTTTTTGCTAAGAGCTTCCAAGAATCGCTTTGAGAGTCGTGATATTATGTATTCATCTAATCTTTTCTTCTTTTAGATTTCTCTTTTTGCCTTTGGTATTTCGTTTGTTCACCCCTCTTTCTCCTTATCTAACGAGTATTTAACCTCTCTTAGGGCGCCCCTTGGTTCCTCAATCGTACAATAAAATGGCCATAGTTATGCCTATTATTGCATATATTCATACTTAAAATAGTAGTTAGCGGCCACATTTATGTTGTCATGCTGTGTGTTGTTGGCTGGTTCCTAAGGATTCATGATTAGTTACACATATTGCTTCTGCTAAGTGATGGTAGTAAATTTTGTTTGTGGGTTGTGGAGGGATTAGCGATTTCCAAAAAAGGAAACGATGAGAATTGAGAAGAGAAGACGACAAAGAGTAAAAGCGAGGATGGTTGAAGTACCAACCGACTTCGATCGATTCACTAATAAACCGACCAATTTTTATATAAACATTTTATTAAATTAAACCTAATCGAATAACCAGTCGATTCATACTATTTTCGGTCAAATCAGCTAGTTTAATTCAGTTTTTAAAACATTGATAAAAAACACTACCACCCTTAATAGATAAGTCATATATTCACTTTAATATGAGAATACATCATTGACTAAAAACCAATACCATAACTCAATATAATCTATACCGGGACTTTATACATCTAATACCATGCTTATGTGCAAAAGTATAACCACCTATAATAAAGAAGTAACACATTTACTTTAATATGAGAATATCATCAACGAGTATAAAGAATACTATGCCTCAATGAAAACTATAACAGAACTCCATATATCTAATACCACGCCTATGTATAAGGAATGTCACTTCTTGTAAAAAATAATCACACCTTCAGTTTAATATGAGAATATCATGCCTTAATTAAAACTATAGTAGAACTCTGTACATCCAATACCAATTGTATACAAAGAATACCACCACTTATATCATATAAGTCACACCTTCCCTTTAATGTAAGAATACCATCGCTGAGTATAAATAATACCATATACAACCTTCATACGTTTAATACCACTCTTATGTATAAAAAAATATCATCACTCATTACAAAAATTACAATGCCTCAATACATGTGCAATACTCATTAAAGAAATTACAATGCCTCCATATCAACACTCATTATAGAATATCATATACAACCTTCATACATTCTATACCATTCCTGTGTATTAAAAATACCATCACTTATCATAATGCCTCAATAGAAATTATCATCTAAGTTAGTTCATTCAATACCACTCCTATGTACCAAAATTACTATGTTGTATTTAAAAATAGCAACATCTTTAGTGAAAAATAGGAATTCCATCTTTAAGTACAAGTTATACCCTTTATTTATAAAATGTCACATATATAAACTAAAAAGATCATCATTCGATATGTATAAGTAAGTCATACACATTTTAAAAGGAATATAATGAGTGAGTGGAAGGGACATCATACCTCAATATCAAAGGCTAAAAGTGTATTTTAAATCCTAATGTTTACACCATAATATAAGTTGAACCCTAACATTTTAGAGTATTCAATTTGAAACTGACGTTTTTCAAAACGTTCAAAATAGACCCTATAGGGATGGAAATTTTACTGAGAAATACCCTTTGTTAGTTAAATGTCACTTCATATAAGACGTGGATTTTTTAAAAAAAATTTACACATTAGTAGGACCCAATACTTGCTAATGTGGCATTTTTATTTTTCAATGAAAGTGGGTCTCATATCTTCAAAACTAATCGTTTAACGTTCAATAAATCCTTCAATATTCACCATTTCACATCATACACCAATTCTATTCAATCACGAATACTTACCATTTTATACCTAAATTACAAAATCCCTAAATCCCTAATTCTTCAAACGATGGAAGAACCAAATTCCTCACTCTCTTGAAGAACCAAATTCCTCACTCTCTTACACTTCGTTCAAACATTTATAGAAACTTACACACTCTTTCACTAGTGCAGTCCCAGCAATAATAGGCCTAATCATAGCAACACATTCAATTGCCTCCCACACACCTCTACAGGATTTCTGGGAAAAAGATAGGGAAAATACATCATGGTTGGTTCATTATTTTGTTTGGCTTTTAATTTATGTTTATTATATGTTGCAGGCCCTTATTCCTTATTGATTTGATGATTCTTTCATCTGGTTGTTTATTTATGTTTATTGTATGTTGTGGCTCCATATTTTCGATCTAAGCCTGAAATGCTTGTTGAGTTGTTTCATATATGTTGTGGTCCCCTATTATTTGATTTAGTTGCTAAGATTTATTGTTGGCAGTGAATATGTTGGTAAAGATAAAAGTAACAGAGTTATAAGAAATTAAATTTCCTTTGATCATCAAATTATGACAAACTAACTAATTATTAAACATTAATTTGCAAAGTTAATTACGACTGTAAGTTATAAGTTAGAGGAGATAAAATATATAAACAAGAACAATACATAGAGCTTGTTAATGTACCTAGAGAAGAAACGTCATTGGATTGGAACTAGTTTATAAAACCAAAGTAGATAAATACAAAGATCAATTTATTATTAAGAGTTACAAGTAGAAATATAAGTAAATTATATTGAATTATTTGCATTAATGTCTAGCCTTAATATAATGAGAATCAATGAATGGTGGTGGCTTTAATAGCCCAAAATACATGGTTTATGCATCAGCTAGATGTAAAATCAACTTCCATTTTGGTTAACTACAAAAACATGTATTTATTAAGCATCCTTCTTGGATTTATTAAGTTAGATCATAAACACAATTTCTTTAGACTTAAGAAAATATTATATGGACTAAAGCAAACTCTTCAAGTTTTATATAGTAGCAAATTGATGATGAAATTTTTGTATAAAAGAAGTATGTACTTGAGATTCTTAATGTGTTCAAAGTGGGAAATTGCAATTCAGTAGCTACACCAGTATGGAAAAGTCATAAATTGGTTAAGGATCCTAGAGGGCATCTTGTAAATAGCACATTATATAAGCAAATAATTAGCAACTTGATGTATATGACAGTTATTAGACCAGACACTATATATAGTATAAGCTTTGTTAGTAGTTACGTGAAGAAACTAAAGCATCAACACCTTTTAATAGTAAAGAGGATATCGAGACATCTTAAAAGCATAATGGTCAATGTTTTAGTTTATAAAAAAGATGTTCCTTGTAAGCTGACAGGTTATGACTTTGCTCTTAGTTCTTAGATTTTAACTTGGAGCTCTAAAATACAACCATTTTCACTTTCTCATCCATAGAAGTTGAGTAGTTGGTAGTACCATCTAGAGCTTTTCAAGCAATATAGATAAGAATGATTATTAAAGATTTGAAGTTTGAATAGAAGGAAGGAACTGAGATGTTTTATGACAGTTGTTTTGAAATCAAGATGTCCAAAAATTTAGTTGTCCATGGTAGAAATAAGCATATCCATGTCAAATATCATTCATTGTAGGAAATAGTATAATAAAGTGGTATTTAAATGATTTACGATAAAACAGAAGATCAATCTGCTGATATCTTTAATAAACCTCTTAAATGCTTATGTTTGGTGTAATTTTAGATGCATGAATTATAAAAAGTTGACAACAACTAAGTAATCTACTTTCTTTTAAGTTGAATTTATGGTGTTAATAATTTGGCTACATTCAAGTGAATATTCCTTTTGATTTGGCTAATTATTTCCCCTTAATTATGAATAGGTGTATGATGACCTAATTTAGAAGTATAAGGTGGTTTTATGGTGAAAAGTTCGTAGTAGAATTGAAGTTGAAATATGTTGACGAACAAACAAGTGTTTTTGATATAGTAGACCTTAATTATATTAGCTACAGGAAAATATGTGAGATGGGAAAGACGTTAGGATACCTTCAAGCGCATAAGGCCTATTACAGTATACTCGATTTTCTATTTAGTAAGCCATTGAGATTGATTGAATGAAATAAAATTTTATAAAGTTCATTATCCTTAAGAAAATCCACCAAATGATTGATGTTTAAGTAACTCATTTATTAGAAACCCTAATCCTTGCACATGAGATATTGTCTATAGGTAAAAGAGAAGATGGAGATAACAAGGTGAAGAGGGAAGTTGTGGAGTTGGTGTAGGAGTTATTGAAGGAGTTGATGAAGGAGTAGGTGTAGGAGTTGATGAAGGAGTTGGCGTATGAGTTAGTGAAGGAGTTGATTAAAAAGTTAATGAAGGAGTTAGTGTAAGAGTTAGTGAAAAAGTTTGTGAAAAAGTTAACGATGGATTTGGTAAAGAAATTAGTGAAGGAGTTGATGTAGGATTTGATGAAAAGCTGGATGATCATGATAGAGACTAGAATGAAGGTTTTATATAAGTTGACATTCCTGATGATAACCAAATAGTTGAAATTGACTTGACTGATTATGGTAGTTTCATTAATAGTGATGAATATTCAATCAGAGAAGAGCCTCGTGAACCGTTACAAAGACCTAGTACTAGTATTAAGCATAATCTATTTGATGTGGCAACATATTGGAGATTGGGTATGGAGTTTAGATCAACCAAAAAATTTAAAGATTTTGTTATAGATTACACAATTCGAACATGATACAATGTTAAGTTTAAAAAGGTGAAAGTTTTGTATATTGATTATGACAAAAATGAGCGGTGCTTTAAAGTGAAGACATACAATTTGACCATAATTGTTTTACTACCCACAAACCTAAATTCTAGGGAAAGAATACTTGAGAAGCCTATTGTCTCAACAATAAAGACGGTTGAAGAATGCAGAGAAAAATTGAATATATTTGTTAACTCAAGTATGTGTAGATCAAAAAATAAGAGATTGAGAAAAGAAAAAGCAACTGATTATGTGAATAAATATGCCAAACTAGAAGGATACACATATAATTTGAGGATTAGTGATTTGGGATCAATAGTAGAGTTACAGCTGGCAAGGAATGAAGAAACATGTTTCTTACAGATATGAAAAATTAAATATATACATATCATTAACAACTATATTTATGATATTTATTCATTTATTCATACTTCTTTATCTTTTTATGTAGTTTAAAAGATTGTATATTTTCTTTGATGCTTAAAAAAGAACAAAGGCATTTGAAACCAACTTTTGGTATTGATGGTTGCTTTCTAAAGACAAAATTCCAAGGCCAACTAATGAGTGCAATTCAAAGGGGTGGTGATGGAGGGATGTATCCATTGGTTTGGGCTATTGTGGAAGTAGAGAATCCTGATTCTTAGACGTGGTTTATGAATTTGTTGGCTTCTGACTTAGAATTAGATAGTAGTGAAGGGCTTACAATTATATCAAATATGCAAAATGTATTTTATTCTTCATTTATCAATAGTTTATTGTTATACAAATTTTATATTAACTGAATCTTTTTTATTGTTATAGGGATTGATTAGGGTTGTGGAAGATACATTATCATATACCAATTATTGAATATGTGCTAGACTTATTGAATGTGTGCTAGACACATATACCACAATTGGCATATGAATTGAAAAGGAAAGGATTTGCTTTTGGAATTGTGCATGGTCAACTTACATTAAAGATTTCAATGAGCAGTTGAAAAGACTAGATAAAATAAAACCTGGATGTATATCATCATTACTTGAATATCATAAGGAGAGGTAGGTAAGAAGTTATCAATCTTTTGAATCGAAATGTCTGATTTTCAATAACAATATGAGTGAAACTTTTAATGGATGTATCTTGCTAGCAAGAGAGAGGCTAGTTTTTAGCATGCTTGAAACCATTAGAAACATGGTGATGAAGAGGCATGCAGATAGGAGAGAATGTGTGCTTAGTTTGAAGTTAGATGTTGCACCAAGGATTATAAAGAAGTTGGAGAAGAATAAGAAAGATGTTATACAGTAGAGAACAGTTTTGAATGGTGATGAAGCATATGAAGTATCAAAAGATGATGACAAGCATATTATAAGGATTGGTAGACATCAATCATATAGTTTTCAAGCATAGGAGCTTTATGGATATCCTTGTAAGTATGCTATAAGTGTTGTTCACCATTCCAAGCAACTACTAGAGGCATTTGTAGATGATTGCTATAAGAAGTCCAAATTTCTCGTATTGTATGACATGCATTGTCAACCTATTAGAAGTGCAATTTTCTAGCCTATTGTTGATGCAGAAGTACTAAACCCCCCACTTAAAGGAGTTATGCTAGGAAGACCTAAAATAGGTATAAGGAGACGAGTAAATGAGCCTAATAAGTTGAAAAATCCTAACAAATTGACTTGAAAAGGTGAAGTACAAAAATGTAAAAAATGTGACAATTCTAGCCACAATGCCAGAAAATGTAAGCATGAAGGACCAACTCAACCTACTTAGAAATCTCCATAGGTATAAAACATTCTTTGATTATCAAACCTTATTTTGATTATTATGTATTGCTTCATATGTCTAGTGATATTTATGACATTCTTTGATTATCAAACTAACAATAATATTTATGTCATATTTATTTGGTCGTCTCTAAGGTCTCTACATAAGTTGAACATATGTCATACCGAGCCAACACAGCAATGTTGTGAGATTATGACCATTCATCACATTATTGATAACTTTTACAAATGAATATTGTTAACGACTTGTGTGTTTGTAGGTTGCTAGCTCTTTGCATAGTAGTAAACGGAAGTATGAAGAAGTTGATCCACATTTATTCAAGTTGTCTTTTAAACCAAGAGGTCTAAGGTTCAAAGGACAACCTAGCATCACTTCTTAATAGTTACAAACCTAAACAATGAGGAGGAGCATCAGTGAATCAACTAGTACATGATCAACCTTCTCAGTTAAGTGCAAATAAGGGAAGCAATTATGGTTGATTCACAAATTATAAATTAATGTTGTATATATGTTGTTGAAACTTTAGTTATTAGATCCAATCTCTTTTATATATAGACAGATAGATCTGATCACTTTTGTATATGGATGGATAGATGTTGTGGTGTAATTATTTACTTATATATTGCTCTAATTATTTATTGTGATATAATCAATTTTGTATATACTTGTTGATGATTTTTACAACTATTACTCAGGTATCATTAAGGCATCTTCATGAATAACAAAATAATAAAAATAAAGCATGATATATTACAACGTAGTTCAAATGAGGATTTTTCATTCATCATAATTCAAGTTTTAAACAAAATACAATAATTTAGTCCTATTTATCCATAACAGTAATAACAACAATTCTGTAAAAATTTCACTGAAATGTAGGGTTTTAGGAGATCCAATAGTACGTAGCCTTATCTTTAACAAGTAGAGAGGTTGTTTATGAATGACCAACGTGAAAATAGAAAAATAAAAAATAAAATAAAGTAAAATAAAATAAATACTTAATAAATAAAGTATGAAATAACTAATGAACTAAATAATAATAATAATAATAACAAGAATAAGAAGAAGAAGAAGAAGAACAACAACAACAATAATATGGCTAAGTAGGAAAAAGCTTACGCTAAATTCTTAAAAGGTAAGTATTATACATTTAAAATTTTAGGCTAAATACAAGAGGAACATGCTAAAAGACCTATGAGAACAATAATGATCTCTTTATGAGAAATCCTTTATCTGTATCCTAGTACGCTAAAATTTTCTATTTCATGTCATATCTTCGGTAATTTCCAGCAGTGTCATATTATTCTTTATCACCTCCCCCTAATTATTCTTAGGTCTTCCTTTTTTTCTCTTACAGTCTCTAAGTACAATCTTCTCGCATCTTCTCACTGGAGTGAGTGTCTTCTCTTAACATGTCCAAACTACCTAAGCCTTGTCTCTCATATTTGTTTTTAATAATGTTAGCCACCTTTAATTTGTCCCTTACCATTATATTCCTTACCTTTTTTCTTCTAGTAAGGCTGCATATCCAATGTAGTATCCTCATCTTCATCACCATTAGCTTATGACTATGGACCTGTATGATGGGCCAACACTCTGCCTTATAGACCGTAGCCAACCTAATCGCTATATAATAAAATTCACCTTTAAGCTTGAGTAGTATCTTCTTGTCACAAAAAACTCATGATACACTTCTCCATTTAAGCCACCATGATCTGATTCGGTGAACTATGTTTTCATCAATCTCTATATTATTTTGGATGATAGATCATCAATTCTTAAAACTCTCCTTTTGTGGTATAACTTTTGAAGTAATTATAACACTCACCACAAGCACAAAAACCCTATTACGATAATCAAACAACAACAATAACAATAACCCAGTAAAAATCTTGCTAAATGTGACGTCTGTGGAGGACTAGTGTATACAATCTTACCCATAAATAGTAGAGAGGCTACTTTAGAATGACCTACAAGAAATAGAAATAAATAAATAACATTAATAATCATAATCATAATCATAATCATAATCATAATCATAATCATCATCATCATCATTATCATCATCATCATCATCATCATCATCATCATCATCATCATCATCATCATATAATTATAATGATGATGATGATAAGAAAACAATAAAAATGACGATGACGATGACGATGACAATGATGATCATAATAATAAATAGGAAAATAATAATAAGTATACTAATAATATTAATAATAATATGTAGGAAAATCATAGTACTAATTATTATGAAAATAATAACAACAATAACAATAACAACAACAACAACAAATACTAATACTAGTAGTAGTAGTAACAATAACAACAACAACAACAAATACTAATACTAGTAGTAGTAGTAGTAGTAGTAGTAGGAGTAATAGTAGTAGTAGTAGTAGTAGTAGTAGTAGTAATAATAATATTATTAATTACTTAATTAATTAGTGATTAGGAGATGATTAGTACTTATCTAAATGATTAGGCTAAATCTAAGAGAAAAATCCTTATTACAATAATCACTAAAATATATTTCAAATCATTTTTCTCTTTTGTCAACAAAATAATGTCTTCTTTCATTAGCTTTAGTTTATATTAACAATCTTAACAAAATAATGTCTGCTTTCATTAGCTTTGGTTTATATTAACAATCTTAATTATGGCTACAGTGGTCACATTTTACTGTGCTATAACCATATCAAAGTTTTAATTTTTATGATTTCTAAGTCTAACCAGGTTAAATTACTTCTTTCAGGTTACCTTTGTTTATATTTCAAATAATTGTTCGTTACACAAGCAACTATGTTCGTTAAATTACGTTATCTTATTTTGAAATATTTCAACATCACTCTTTATATAAACGAATATGAAGTCTATTTACTACTAGTATTGAAGATTTTAAACATTACATCCACCTAATAACTTTTTCATATTTGAATTATGATGTTAACTTCTTTATCTGAAAAAAAAATAAACAATTAGACAAGATCCTTCTGAATGCTTAGGCTCGATTCAACAACCATCTTATAAAAAAACACAATCCTTTGATGTTGGATGGGAGCATAAATTAGAGAGGATATATAAGAGAGTCACCAATCAAATTTAATGACAATTTCCTTAATAAGATTGCATGTTTTAGTGAGGTTATCATTAAAGGCCTAAACACCACATTTTAGGTTCGCACTCTTTATAATTGTGTCATAAAACTTTTATTAAAAATGAATTGAAGAAGCTTAGTGCAATGGGGTTTAATGATACTAAAGTAGAGGTTATCATAACTAGAAAAGAGCTTGAAGATGTTCAAAATGTTCTTTAAGATTTTCCCTCCACAATAGACTTATAGAGAAAGAGACAGGAAGATTAAATTCTTTCTTACACATTGTAGGGTTTTACAACTCCTTGATTCAGCAAATGTTGAGATTGAATTGGCTTTAAAAAGGGGACCTCAATATTAATTTTTTTTCATAATGCAATAACTTAGAGATGCAACTTTTAAAAGATCTTTAATTTCATTAATGACAATGGAGAAGTATTCAACGCCCAAAAGTATATCAAAGCTGAAGCAAGAGACTAGTAGTTTAAGCATCAAAAGAATATCTCTCCTCTATTAATAACTCTAACATGTTGCAACATATTATTCCCAATATTGACTAACAGTTACACTATCTTCTTGCTCAACTCTTCTTTAGATTAAAAGTGAAAGAAGTTCTCTTTAGCCTTCATCCAGATAAGACTCTAGGTCCTAATGGCTTTAATGCCTTCTCTTTTAAAAGTCTTAGAAATAAGTAAGTCATCTAGTTAGACATGTGGTTATAGAATTTTTCACTAAGGGAAAATGTTGAAAGAGATTAATTAAACCTCCATAAGTTTCATCACCTATGTCTCTTTTCCCTTTTCTCTCAATGAATTTTGTCCAATTTCATATGTTAATTGTGAGTCAAAAATAGATTTTCAAAAAGCTTATAACTTAGTTTAATGGAGTTTTAAATAGATTGTTGAGACCCGATCTCGAAACCGGATCCCAACCGGAAAACGAAACAAAAATAGCCAAAACTAAAGCGAAATCAAATCGGATAAATCGAATCTGCAGGCGAATTTAATAACAACATGCGGAAGCAAAATCCAAAGCGGATCAAAAGGTGAAAACAAATAGCAAGGCGAAATCGAATCGTAAAATGAAAGAAACGAAAGCGAAGCGAATATGGATCGAATTATCGAATGCGAAACAATTACGGATCAAACTCAAAGCATACACACGGAGCAACTGAATTGAACAAGTATCCGACATGCAAAAACTTAAACTCATGAAACAAAAACCAAAGGGTCGCGTTGGAATCCACTGACTTACCCAAAAATCCTGTATCATTTTTTTCCTTTTCTTTTCTTTCTTTTTCGATCCTTCCATCTTTATTCAGCGTATACAATTCGAAACTTCATTTTCCTCAATCAAAACTCAAAATCACAATTTTCTTAATTATGCTAATTACTCAATATCATCATAACGAAACTTAT
>JAOTIZ010000201.1:6794525-6807118 GCA_027123425.1 Erythroxylum panamense
TGGATTAAAACAAAATAACAAATAGGACTAAGTTTTTCCACTTTACAAATGGAGATCCATATCAAATTTCTACTTTAGTTTGGTAACTTTTGATAGTTTTTACATTGAAAAAAAACATAAAACTAACTATACAAATTACAAGCATCTTTTTTCATTAAAGTTAAGCTTTTATGCTTAAATAAATATTTTTGATTTGTTGTGCTGTTTTTTTCCATTATAAATTTCATTCTTAACAACATGCAAATAATAAATAAGGTATGATATACATTCCTTTAATTCGTTATGTTTGATAGATATGCAGACTTTTTTATAAAAAACTATAGGATATTTCTAATTATTATATATCAAATAGAAATTCCACTGATAAGTTTAAAATGAAAATTAAGAAAATCTTCTTTGGTAGTAATTCTCCCTTCCATTCAAAAGGGTTTTTCATTGCTATGGAATTTTTCTTTTGTAAATTCCTAAATAATACCAACAAAATATATTGATCTTATTACTGCTTCATCCTTTATTTAGCTAGTTTACCAAATTATGCCTTATTTATCCTTTTCAAATTAATGTTAAGACATAATTCTTCTTACATTTGCCTCTCTAGGCTCCCCTCCCCAGTAGGGAAGTCTCTGATTGTTTTTTTCTCGGGTGACGACTTAAACTCTTTGTTCCCTCCTCTGCTCCCCTCTCGCTCCCTCATCCTTTAGGAGACTCTATTTCTCCTTCAACTTTTACTAGTAGGGAATTCCCTCCTCTTTCTCCCAACTTTATTAACTCCTCGCATCGACCTTCCTCTATTGAGGCTTCTTTTAATGTTGTTGTTCCTTCTCCTTCTTTCAAGCCTTAGAATAAAATGGTCGACTCCAATAATGGGAAGTCATTAACTTACTTTCTATTGTGAAAATTCTAACACTCACACACTCTTCCTGTATCACGCTCCTGAACGCTAACAATATAGAGGGAGAGATAGATTAAGAAGGCAAATTCACTCATGATTTTTCATCGATTCCATAATTATGTTACAACAAATACTAATAACAATACAAGAAGTTTCATGATAAGGACACATGTCTTCTCCTATTGTCAAGTTATTATAGTCGTTAGTGATACGATGCATAGTTGGTTATTTACTAATAAGAAACCTTTCTACGTTGTTTCCAGCTTCTTCTTCTTATCTATAATGTTAGTTGTTTGTAACATCCCCCCTTCTTAAAAAAATGCCTTGTCTGTTAGATCAAATTTCGAAGTCTCTTTTGTAGCTCGAACATAGTTTCCCATATGGCTTTCTCCTTAGCTTCTCCTTGCCATTGCACTAATAATTATCCGATTGCTTGGTTGTGACTCTTTATCATTCTTCTACCTTAGATCGCTATTAGAATTTTCTCAACGATTGTTGTGATGGACAACAATTGAGTCGACATAGGCATATTTTCCGAAACAAACTTCTTCAGTTGTGAAACATGAATAATAGGATGAGTGGTGGATTTTTCTAGAAATTTCATTATATAAGCCACCTTGTTTACTTTTGTGACAATCTGATAGCGTCCATAAAAGAGAGGCATTGGCTTCTGGTTATTTCTTCGTTGTAGAGAGCGTTGTCTGTATGGTTGTAACTTCACATAAGCCTACTGGCCTTCTTTAAACTCTCTTTTTGACCTATTCTTATTCATATATACCTTCATCCTCTGTCTTGCTCTATTTAAGTGAAATTTTACATTTTGGAGTGCTACCTCCCATTCTCATCAATAAGAATATAGCTCAAATCTTCGACTATGTAGGGTACATAAAGTGGTGGTGGGTGCCCATAGAGGATTTCAAATACAGTGGTATCAATTACAACGTGGTACATCGTATTATACCACCATTCTACCATAGCTAATCAACTTAAACATTTATGTGGTGTACCACTACAGAAGCAGCGCAGGTATGTTTTCAACTTCTTATTGATGACCTCAATCTATCCATCAGTCTGTGGATGAAAGGTAGTTGATAATTTTAATTTTACATCTTGCAACTTGAACATCTCCTGCCAAAATTTGCTTAAAAATAGGGGTCCCAATCACTTATTATTATTTCTAACATTACATGCAACTTGAACATATGGTCCATAACACTTGTGTGATATCCTGAGTTGTGTATAGGTGTTTGATGGCTATAAAGTGTGTGTATTTGCTGAATCAGTCTACTACGAAGATGGACAATTTCTCCCTAAATATGGTAGTCCCTTTATGAAGTCCATGGTTATTTCTCATCAACATCGTTCAGGCACAGGAAGGGCTTGGAGTAAACTAGATATGTCGTATGTTCATGCTTACTTCATTGACAAATAACACAATTTTTGACATGGTTTCTTATGTCCTTAACTACTTCCAATGAAATAAGTTTTGTATCTTCTTGATCATCGCTGTTACACCGAAGTGTCTCCTTTAAGGGCTATCGTGTGTAAACTTTATAATTTTCCTTTGAAGTTCTTTATTGCAGCTAACCATGTTCCTTCCTTTCCATCTTAACAATCCATCATTCCATTCATAGTTTTCATAAGGCTTCTCTTGCTTTTCCAATTTCTTTATAAGGATTTTTATAGTAGTATCCTTCTTTAACCTTTGCCAATTTCCTCCAACAGTGTTGCCTGTATGTGAGACACCGACATTGTAATAAATGTTGGCTTAAGATTTTGGATAGTGTGTTTATTGCCAAATTTTCCTTCCCGCTCTAATGCGTTACTTCGAAGTCCCATCTAATCATTTTTGGGGGGGCAATTTTGCTAAAAAGGTGTTGAGATTCAATACTCCAGGATGTACTCCAAACTCCGATGGTCGTCTACACTATAAAGAAGATGTCATTGCTTCACTACTTTAATGATAGCCAGGAATTCCTTATCGTAAGTGGAGAGTCCCTAGTGTTATGGTACTAGTGCTTTACTTAAAAACGTTATGGGACGCTCATCTTGTTGAAGCACAACCCCCATTCCCTTGTCACATGCAATTTCTTTAACTGTGAAAGGTCTTGTGAAGTTAAGTAATGCTAGGACAAGTGCCTTTGTCAACGTTCCTTTGATTCATTTGAATGCCTTCTATTGCTCCTCTTTCCATTTCCATCTTCCCACCTCCTGCTTCTTTAATAATGCATTCAATGATTTCATGATAATTCTATAATGTTTTATGAATCTTCTATAGTATCCTGTCAGCCCAGAAATCCTCAAAGTTACTTCAGTGTTTGGGGTTAGGCCATTGTTGGATGGTTTCCACCTTTCGAATATCCATAGATACTCCTTTCTCTAAAATGGAATGTATGAGGAAATCCACTTTTCTTGCCCTAAAGGTACATTTACTTTTCCTAATGAATAGTTTTTGTTGTTGCAACACTCCCATAATTTGTCGCAAGTGCTCCAAGTGTTGCTGGAAATCACTACTGTAAATAAGAAGAAGACAAGAAAAAATTTACACAGATAAGACTTAAAAATGTCGTTTATCCATTAGCCTAAAGAGCATCATAAAAAATTTGAACTGGCCCTTATGTGTTTGAGACATTATTTTTGGCACATCTTCTTCCTTCGTTTGAATCTAGTGATACCCAAACCTTAAGTCTAACTTGGAATACCAACTTGAGCTCTTAAATTCTTCCAATAGCTCCTTTATCAATGGAATATGAAATTTACTCTTGATAGTGTATTTGTTTAATTATCGGTAATCAATACACATTTTGTAGGTTTTATCCTTTTTGATAAGGATTACAAACGACATGTATGGACTGAAGCTCTTCTTAGTGAAACCTTGCTCCATTAACTCCTTCACTGACTTCTTGATATCATCCTTTTATTCTCTAGAGTACCGATAAGGCCTTATGTTTATAGTCTCCAATCCAGGCTTAAGAGGGATGGTATGGTCACACGCTTTTTTTGCAGGTGGTTGTTTCATTTCTTTAAAAACTTCTCCAAACTCTGCTAACAATTTTTCTATCTCTCCCTAGGTATTAGAATTGCTTTTTAACAAAAGTTGTTGCATGCGGAATTTTATGGGATGTGATAGGCACAACATAAACAAGATACTTTTACTGGAATTTCTAATTAGTTTATGAAGGCTTTTACCTGAAACCTCCTCACTTGCTCTTTTGGGTTTCCTATTAGCCTTGTCGTCTTGCCCTCCCATTGAAATTCCATGGTGCACGTTTTGAAGATACACAATACATTGTTGACAATGATCAACCACTAAACCCTCAAAACCATATCACAACCTCTTAACTTGATGATCATTGCGTCTATAAAGAACTACAACCTTTGCATTTTCCACGTTAAACTTCTGCATGCTTGTCTATAACCCCTTTTTAATTTACCTCCTATAGTAATACTCATAGGAGTTATGTCCATTACCTCCATGTTTCCTTTTCAGATCACTTTTTCATTCAAAAAATTATGGGTACTACCGCTATCAATAAGGATTTGTAGAGGCTTTATTTGGTGATTCCTCATGATTTTTAGTTGTTTATATTCTGTCTAGTCTTTTAATCCCTATATTGCTTCAAGTGAGATGTTAGGATTGAACGTGCTCTATCTTCTAGCTCTTTGCTTGTTGGTTCCTCTTTGATAGCTTCATCGTCTTCCACCACATATAATTGAAATTATTCCTTCTTGCAACAATGCCCCAGGGAATACTTCTCATCACACCAAAAGTATAAACCCTTGGCGTTCTTTTTATCAAACTCCTTACTGCTCGTTGTTCATGTCCCTCGTGAGTTTCTACAGTTGTTGGGCATGTTGCTACTCCTTTAGTTCCCCGACGTGGGTAATAATCTGACCTCTGAAGGGGGTTTGAATGGAGTTATTATTGTGTGGCTTGTCCCCTTGTATGTAGGTATCACCCCTCCTATTATTGGTCTTCCAGATCTAGCTCATTTTTCTGAAGTGCACTGGGATGCTAGCTGTTACTATCGCTTCCTAATTATGTTCAAGGGTGTATGTCTGATGGAGCATTTAAGCGTCCAACATTTTAACCATAAGTTCTAGTTTTGGTTTGAGGCCTTTTAGGAAAAAACCTACCAAGTAATCTTTGAACAATGAGAGTTTGTTCGAATATCTATCAAATAAAGTACAATATTCTAACATTGATCCTTTTTGTTTTAACTTCTTTAGGTTGCTTATAGGATGCTCGAATATATATTCGTCAAATCCCTGTTATAGCATTGTTAAGAAATCATCCCACTTCATTGCTTCCCCTTCCTTCCGACTTCCAAGCATGAGCTGCTACCACTCTTGTGCTCCGCCTTCTATATGAGAAGCTATCCTCGTCTTTATTTCTTCAGGTGTGTGATCCATTATGAAAAGCTGTGCACATCGATAGCTCTAGTTTATTACCTGAAGGAATCATTTCTCCTTAATTAAAGGTCTTACAAACTCAGGCAACTTGCTGATCTTCATCCCTGTTCAGTTTTTTCTTAGAGAAACGATCATTATTTCCTCAAATGTAGCCCTGGGCTATGTCAAAATGGGAAAAAATAGGTCTAGAGAAAATTTTGCTTATTGCATATGACACTTTTATCTTCAAATTCTCTGGTGATGTGAATATGCTTACCTTTATGGAGCTAGGGCCTTGGATTAATGCAAGCAAGTCTCTACTTCTACAAAAACGGTGTCTAGGGATGAGTTTAGACCAAAGTTGTGTTGAGTTTATTCCATTATGGGTTAATTTATGCAATATTCGATTGGAATATTCAACAATATGTGGGTTGAGATACCTGGCTAGTGCTTTAAGAAGATGACTTATTCTTAATTCCCAAACTACGAAGCTTGACAGAATCAGATGCGTAAGAGAATGTTTAGAGGTGAAAAGGGATGCTGCACTTTTGGACACAATTAATATAATGAGGTTCTTAGAGTATGGAGAGCTAATCACCTTCGAAATTCAAATTTATACTTGAAAACCTTCTAAAGACCGTAAGCATTAGAAGTCTACTGGAAAATTGTTTAGAACTAGAGAATGTATAAAGATAATAGGAATGTAGGGGGACACTATATTCCATTATAAGGAAAATGTAATTATTTAACAAGTTCAGGTAGCTTCAGATGGCTTTAATTCCAATGAAGAGATAGTTTCAAGGTTCAAGGGATTGATAATATGGATGGTAAAGTCTCTTCTCTCTGTGAAAGGGGACTAAATCCTTACCTATTAATACCAAACCTATGTTCTAAAATCCGGACCGGTCATCGAACCGATGGCCTTACTGGTCACTGGTTTGATCGGTTCGACCGATTCAACCACCTATCGAACCGGTGTGACGTAATAATTATGCAATAATTATATTTAATTATATATAATATAAAAAAATTTAAAAAAATTCATAAAAATAAATAAAAATAATAATTGTCGGACCGGTCCGACCGGTTCAGATTGGGTCAATTTATAGCCGGTTTTGAAGGATCAACCGGACCGGACCACCGACCGGTCACCTGTCGTACCGGCCGGTCCGGTCCGGGTTTTAAAACATAGTACCAAACACATTAATAGCATTAAAAATTTAGAATTAGGAAATATCTATGATCCACTAGAGTCAGTTGAGTTAGATCAGAATCTCTAAGAGGATTTTCCCTCAAATCTTCACCATTAGAATTTAGGAACAAGTCTAGCCTATCTAATGAAGGCTTCACATTGGAATCTTCTGATGGTACTAAGAGGAAGTTAGGAAAGAAGCCTAGTAAGAGGAAGTTACAACTGGATGCTTTCTTGCTATCTTAATTTGATGTCTTTTATAGTTTGAAAGACTCAACAGTCCTCTCCAACAACAAGCAGTTAAGGATTTTGTTATATATATTTTTTTATATTAAGTATTTTGTAAACCATAATAAAAGGGAATAAGCTTAATGATATCTTGCTTTTATTGAGCGATAAGTGGAGGCTTTTTTAAACCTCTCAAACCATTATAATGGATAGATCTTAGTAACCTACTAACCTGAATTTCATATTTTTTAGCTTGGTGCTCCTCACCATCATAGTCTCTATCATTTATGTAGCAAATTTCTTTTTCCAAAGGACTCAACTATGGAATGAATTGAGGTTATTACATGTTAATATTCAAGTTCCTTAGCTACTGATTGGCAATTTAAATTGTATTTTATACCTTTATGAGGTGGAAGGTGGCAGGCAAACTCAGAAATCTCTCATTGGAGAGCTTAGTCTAGTTGTTGATCAATTGGGGGTCTCAAATTTAAATTGTATGGATTAGCTCTTCAAATGGAGCAATAAACAATATGGTCATTGGTTTTTCAAGAGAAAGTTGAATAAAGCTCTAGTAAATAACTTGTGGTTGAGTAATTTTTTAGTTAATTTGCCTACTTTAGAGCTCCCTTATCTCCTGATCACTCACATATTGAGGTGCTTCACCTTGGAAATATACCCTTTATTAAAGCTTCTTTTCACTTTAAGGAAAATGACTTTGAATTGGTAGTTGAAAACATGTTTAAAGAAGGAGGTTGTAGGTTACAAAGCCTTTAGCTAATACTTAAGTTAAAAGCCACTATGGAAGAGCTTAAAGCTATTAATAGAAGAATCTATCCTGACAGCAAGTTGCAATCTTAATAATGGGCTGGATCAGGCTCATGCCTTTTATAGTCAAACTCCTGATCTGATTAATTTTTTAATTTAAAAATTAAAAATGAAGTCATTTTACTTAAAAATTTTAAGACTTTCGAATGGCTGCTCAAGCCTAAGCTCAACTTGAAGCCTAATTAAGAAAAAAGCTTCCTATTAACTTTAGGTCGGGTTGGGCAAAAAATTACCATCTCGGCTGCAAATTAAGATTTCTAAAGAGACGTTAAAACATTGGCAAGTTGAATGTTATAAAGACCCTTTAAATAATTGGTTGAGGGATCAATATCAATCTACTTTTAATGATTACTCTCATGCACTATCAGTACACAATTCATTACTGAAGCAAAAGGTGAGGATCCTTTGGCTTAAGAATGGTGATACCAACACCACATTTTTTAATATCTCAACTTTATCTTGTAGGAATCGCAACATAATTAACTCCCTTTTTGATCATGATAGGAACATATGCATGGATTAAGAATCTATTAAAGCTCTCAAATTTAATTATTTTAGATCCCTACTTGGTGAACCTGGCTAGTGTGAATCTTATATACAAGAGGTAAGGAAATTCACTTATATAGCTTAGGTGATGTAATGTCATATTACCTAACCAGTCCTTTCTCCTCCATGGATATTAAGTCAACCATCTTTAGCCTCAACCCCCATAAATCTCCTGGTTTTGATGGGTTCAATGCTCTATTTTTTCAAAGCACCTAATATTTAACGGGTGAATTTGGTGGAAACAGTACAAGAGTTCTTCAAGAGCAAGAAAATTCTCAAAGAGTTTAACAAAACTTATATTTGCCTTATACCTAAGAAGAATAATCCTAATTCCTTATATAACTTCCGACCAATTTTCTGTTGTAACACCATTTATAAGGTGATTGCAAAACTGTTGGCTTAGAGATTGAAAACATACTTAAAGCCCCTTGTTAACTTATGTTAAGAGTGCTTTTGTACAAGGATTTATGATTAGTGATAGTATTATTCTTGCTCAAGAATTCTTTAAGGATTATAATATTAAAACTTCAATCAAGAGTTGTTCTGTAAATATCATCTTTTACAAAGCTTTCAATGGATTAGATTAGAATTTCATCTTCAATAGCCTCTATGCTTTTGCTTTTCTAAAACTCCTTATAGAATGGATAAAAGCTTATATCTCTTCCACTTCATTTAGTGTTTTAGTTAATAACGAATCAACTCTTCTTTTTAATGGAGCTAAAGGATTAAGGCAAGGGATCCCCTATTCCTTACCTCTTCAATATGGCAATGAAAGTTATCACCAAATTAATATCTCACAAGATTGAGACTTCAAATCCCTTCGACTTCCATTATAAATGTAAGCAATTTATGATCTTTAACATAGATTTTGTTGGTGACTTTTTGCTTTTTTTATGGAGCTGACCAGTATCCTCTTAAATTGTTAATGTCATCTTTAAATCTTTTTCCAAGATGTCAGGACTGAAACTTACTCCTAATAAGAGCACTCTTTATATTTTTGCTACTGTGCAAAATATTTCCAAACTTAGCGCTATTGTAAGTTTTTAGGTTCAGTAAGCTTCTTTCTAATACCTTGGCTTGCCTATCACTACAAAAAAGCCAACTTTCAGGGACTATCTCCCTTTCATAGAATTAGTTAAGAAGAGAATCTCTAGTTGGCAAAATCCCCCTCTCTCTTATTATGTTGTTCGAGTACAACTTATCTCCTTTGTACTCTATAATTTGCATATCCATTGGAGTTCTCAATTAATTTTTCCTAAGAAGATTATTAAGAAAGTAGAAGGTTTGTTAAAAATTTTCTTATGGTTCAGAGATGTTAATAACTCTGTTGGAGTAAAGTGAAGTGGTCTGACTGTAAATTTACAGCCTCATTATTGAGTATGGTCCATTTATCTTCATTATTGAGTATGGAGCTTAACCCTACTACCACACTATGCTGTTGCCCATTTACCCAACCTTCAGTCTCGATGATGGCCAGAGACAGGTATGCAATGGGTGTTTAAAAGGTTGGTCCCTGTCGTCTCCAAGCCACACCAGTTGTTGACACCATCGTTCTGCTTTGGAGGAGGACAGAAACTCCAACCTTCACATAGGCTAAGGAATTTCTGTTGAAAGGAAATGGCTGGAGGTATTCCTGTTTAAGCTTCCGCTTGTTTACATATATATATTACGGGGATATATATGTTGATTTCTGCATGTGTTTTATACGTTACGTTTTGTATGAAATGCATGGTTTAATTTTCATGGGACCTGCAAATAGTGTTGTCAATTTTACGTTCAAGTAATCCACGAAACAAATATCAACGTCAAGGGAAAAAAAGAGTCGTTAAAAATCATATTTTTAAATCACGATGTGTCTTTTTTCCTTCTAGTCTTCACTTGAACGTGCGTGATTGTACGTACCCATTCAAATCATGCTTATGACTTGGAGTGGCAAGAAAAAGAACTGATTGTTCTCACTTTCTTGATAAAATCCAAGCCTTAATGATTTTTTATAGTAAGTTTTCTAAAAAGTATTATGATGAAGAATTTGTAATGAACCTTTAGAATTAGAAACTAATAGCTCAACAAGTAGCAATGAAATGTTAGAGAATGAATTATCAAATTTAGAAAAACAAGGCAACATGTTAACCAAAGACCAAAAAATTCTTTTAGAAGTTATCAACTACATTTAGGAGCCTCAATCACAAAAAGAGCAGCAAAATCTTTAACAATTCTTTGAAACCTCTAGTCAAAGCCTACCTTCAATATCCTCTAACACCTTCAATTTAACCAACATCCTAGACAAAGCAAAGAAAAACAAAAACATAAAACTTATCCTCCAGTCTCTACCAAGAAATCACAGTGACAAGACAAAAGTTGAAAATACTCAAATAAAAAGAAAGGATAATAAAACAATTAGAAAATTTCTTCAATAGATCAAGAGAGAAAAATGTGAGTTAGATGAAGAAATCAAAGAAAAACTTGAACTTAACAACACTGAAAAAGTATCTGTATATTTTCTTTTTATTCTTAAACCAAATTACCTCCCAAAAATATTTAATTAGGATAACCCTTAAATTGACCAAAGACTTTAGTATAGACACTATAGCATTATTTGTCATAGGAGCTGATTTAAATTATAATAAGCAAGGAATAATCCCTACAAAACTATTATAAAAAAACAAAGAAAGAGTTAAAGCAACCAACAACTCCATGCTTAGGATAAACTGCAAAACTAATGCCTATATTTGCCAAGGTGAATTTACTATCAAAAATTCCTTTTCTAATTGTAAAAGACATCCACTAGATGTTCACCTTAGGAACCCATTTCGTAAAATTGATTATCCCTTATATTATAAATCATAATAACATCTCAACAAAAATTAATAATAAAAAAGTGTGCTTTCCTTTCATAGAAAAATAAAAAAGTAGGAACATCAACCTATTCAAAACCTGTTCCATTTGCAAAAACCAATTGAATAACATCATTAGTACAGAAACAAAATTACTGACATATTTGAAAATTGATGTTGTAATAGAGAGGATAGAAAACCAGTTACAATATGAGAAATCAAATAAAAGATTAAGAATTTGCAAAAGGTTATCAAAGGTGAAATTTGTTCTGATTTGCCTAATACCTTTTGGAATAGAAAACAACACATTGTAGATTTGCATCATGAAAAGGGTTATGATGAAAAACGAATCCCAATAAAAGCTATGCCTATCCAAATGAACAAAGAACTAGAGCAATTATGTAGAAAAGAGACCAATGACTTGTTAGGGAAAAGTTAATCTCTATGTCTTTTTATTTGAACATAAAGTTGTATGTCTTAGAAAAACAATTTGAGGTGAACACAAAATATTTGCATGATGATTTTTACTCTTTAGAATACAAAGAAACAATTATTATGGCTTTTTTTTAGCAATTTCTTAGAGAAATGAAAACAAATTCAGAAAAAATATTATGAGTTTATCAATAACCATATATTTTATTCTTTGATTGGTTTTAATTGTATGCCTAGGAAAACAATATAGAGCATCCCTTTAGAACCATTTACAAGAATACAGGAACAAAGGTGTGAGAAATTGTAGTTAGGCAGCCTCCTTTCAATGAAAATAGGATTCCTTAAAACAAAATGTAGTGGTTACATCCTCTTTAAAATTAAAAAAATGAAACAAAAAATGTGAACTCTAAAGACATCAAAAACATTATGTGTTAGAACAATTACACCAACATTTATTTGCATCCTTTAAGGTTTTGGAGCTTGTTCACGTATTTGTTATTAAGCTTGGGCTTTATATTTTTTACATGGGAGTTTATTTCTAGTTTTGCTACATTAGCTTTACTATAATCTCAGGAAGGTTTTTTCGCTGTTGCTTTGGGAATCGATTTGGTGAAAAAGAGTTTCTAATTCTTTGTTAGCAACTGTTGGAGATGGGTCCCTCGCACATGGAAGGACTCCTTCATTCCAACATTGCGGCACCAAAATCGGTGCCGCAATCGCAATTGTTGAAAATAAGCAAAAAGATAGCTGCAAGGCAGTTGTCTTACATGGTGGAGTGTCTATATAAGGCATTCCCTGCTTTAGAAAGAAACATAAAAAAAAACATAGAGAAAACCAGAGCAAATCAAATGCTCTGAAGTTAGGAAATATATTTTTAAAGGGTTGGTGAGTGACAAATTAGTGAGTTTAGTATTTTTAGGTTGGAAAATACCTTATGAGCCACTATTTTGGTTTTATCTCTGTATACCTACTGTTTGTAATAGTGGAAGAAATATTCTGAGTTTTGTCCGTAGACGTAGCTCAAAGTTAAGGGTGAACCACGTTAAATATTCTGTGTCTATTTTGCTCATTTTATTTTTCCTTTTCACAAAATACACCCGTTGCGCCCAACAAGTGGTATCAGAGCTGTGTTTTCATTGAAAGTATTTTTTGAAAAGAAGCACATCATCGGGAAGAGAAAATTACAACGAATTTTTTGGCGTTATCCGTTCGAAAAGTTGACGTAAAACGGCAAAAATAATGAATAGTGCTA
>JAOTIZ010000201.1:6807218-6817538 GCA_027123425.1 Erythroxylum panamense
AAAGTTGATTCTGTGGAAAATTTTTAAATTCATTCCGCTGCGCTTAGATTCGATCTTGCGTTGATTTTCCAACATATACTGCTAATGGAAAGTTTACCACTCAAACCAGCTTATAGAGCTTTGCTCGTTAATGAAGAGCATACGCCTTCTCAGTGTATGAATTGGCTATGGAAGTTGCTTATCCCAGCAAGGTGGATCTATTTCTTTTGGCTTGCATGGAGAGGTCGTTTAGTTACAAATGCTTTGCGTTTTGCTTGGGGTTTGGCTCATGAGGTTAAAATGTAATGTTTGTGGTTCCTGAGAGGAAGACGTGTTACCTGCTTTGCGGGATTGTCCAACAGCGAGGAAAGTGTGGGAAAATTATTTTGCCCACACACAGCGTCACCTTTTTTCTTGGTGATGTTCAAACTTGGCTTAGGAGTATCTTAGATGTGAAAGACACGGGAGACTAGGGAGGTGATTTTGTTGGCAACTACAGCTTGGAGAATGCGGACTAGTAGTTGTAGAGTGGTCTTTCAAACTGACGAGCCCGATGATTTAGGGCTGATATTGTTCAAAATATTATCTTCACTGGTTCATACAAGGGCCCATACATCCGAGGTCTCATTGCATAGCAAGCATATTCGATGGCTGCCCCCTGCAGTTGATGTGGTCAAGCTAAACGCAGATGAGGCATCACGTGGTAATCCGAACATTGCAAGTGCCGGTGGACTGGTAAGTGGAGTCCGAATTTTCTGTCCAATTTTATGGTATCTTATTTTATCTCATAAATCTCAGCCATTTATTTATGTGAATCCCGCGTAATTCCGCATAAATAAACATAAAATTCGCATAAATAAATGACTAAAATTTATGAAACAAAATAAGACAACATAATATTAGACAGAAGATCTTATGAGCAAAATCTTATCCTGCTCAGTGATGCTTCTTGTAGATGGTTGGTGGGCTTCACTGCACATCTCGGAATTTGTTCCAATATAGGAACGGAACTACATGCTTTACGGATGGGTTTCGATCTAGATTAGGAGGGCTTTCGCAAGGTAATTTGTGAACTAATGCAAAGGTTGTTTTAGAGTTGATCAATTCTGCAAATATCACTTTCCACAGTTAGGAGCTTTGATTGCAGACAGTAACCGACACCACTGCTATGTTGACCAAAAACTATACCCCGCCACTCGGTAACTAGTGTCTGACCAACTATTTAATAGGAACTGCTTCATAGCAAACTCATGTAAGGGGAGAGGCATCAGTTGACTGTAGGATGCCACTTTTTGATGTCCTTGTATGAACGCTCTTGCAGGTTTGAACTTTAATGGGAAAAAACAAGAAGCATCCTTGGACATTGTTCTTTTACTTTAAAGAAATTCCAGAAGCCAAATGATGAGGTGTGGGAACTCTTAAAGCGAGAGCTAGGAAATGAGATGTACATCTTTTTTCGTGGGATTGTTCGAACCCCATTGAACACTTTGAGAGAAGTATACAACACTGGAATGCAAATGGAGGATAGAGTTTCCTGTCAAGAACACAACATATTCTTTTACGCACGTAAGCAAGCATTGGCAACAATAGCGATTGAACAGCTCTGGCATTCTCAGAATGATTATATATTCAACAGTTTACCGTAATTGCAGGGACAGGAACAGAAGGCTACTTTGAAGCAAGAGCAAGAGTCTTGAATAATTGTAGATAAATCTCCACAAAGTGCTTCGACGATTCCAGTTGCTCTGCAGTTATGAAACGATTTTAGAGTAAATAAGAAGAATCTGAGCAAGGAAATCAATAAATTTGTCTGAAGAAGAAAATCATTCACACACCCGATGATGACATAGGGACGAGGAATTAATACTGTCTACGCACCAACGAATCTCGAAAAGATGATACAATCAATCAGTTTCAGCCTCAGCCTCCTCCGTAAACCCTCTGTGCAACTCGCTCAGCTATCTCTATCTTCCCATGAATACGACAAGCCCCTAACAAAGCTTTCCACAATGCCTCATCTGTCTCTTCTTCTATCTTCAATGCCATCTCTTCTGCCTCCTCCACCTTCCCCGCCCTCCCCAACATATCCACCATACATGTATAATGCTCCAACCTGGGTCTTATTCCAAACCTCCTCTCCATCATCTCGAAATATTCTATTCCTTTCTCCACCATCCCTCCATGACTACACGCGCTCAAAACTGCGGTTAAACACACTGCATCCGCCTTCACTCCCTCTCCTACCATCCTTTCAAACAATACCAACACCTCAGAAGCCTTACCATGCATCCCATACCCTGTCATTATCGCGGACCAAGAAACCTCATTTCTCATAGGCATTACATCGAACACTTTCCTCGCTACACAAAAATCCCCGCACCTCGCATACATACTAACCAATGCATTCGAATTTGCTAAATCTGAAACCAATCCATTTACCAATAAGAACCCATGGACTTGTCTTCCGAGCCTTAACGCTGATAGCCCAGCACAACACTTCAGTACGCTAGGCAAAGTGCGGTGATCAGTGGGCTTTCGGGCATCAAGCATACGGCGAAAGAAGGCGAGAGCATCGGAGAAAAGTTTAAGGGAAGCGTAGGCTCTGATGAGGGTATTGAAAAGGAAAGTGGGTTCCCGATTTGTGAAGGAAAACAGAAGAGTTGCTTGGTGCATTTGGGCGCATGAGGCATAGGCGGAGACGAGTTTTGAGCGAATGAAGTCGTGGTAGTGAATGCCATTGGAAATAACCTGTGCGTGCACCTGAATGAGAGTAATTAGGTTCTTGTTGGAAGCGCAATCTTCAAGGAGACGGGCGTAGATGGGTATGGTGGCGATCTTTGTCGGTCGCATTTGGTGTCTGTTCTTCGCACTGGTAACTCGTAAGAATGAAAGAAGTTAGTGAGCAATGCCACGTGTTTATACCTTATCATCGCAATAACTTTACTATAATTTACTATTTTGTTGTTTCTTCTGTACATTATAATGTTATTGCATCTTCGATCTATTTTATTTTTAGTCATATGACATGAATCCGTAGATAAGCTCAAGATTAGTAATTAACCGGAATCTCTTAGAAATTTCTCAAAGTTTGATGAAATATAAGTGGGTATTTGTTTTGTATAGAAATAATATATAACATTTAACACGCATATAGTTACTTCTCTTATCACTAATTAATTTTAGTATAGAATCTCATTTGTATTTGCATGTGCTCAGTTTATTTGAATCCAATCTTACAAAATTTAACATGTTTGTATGTGTTCAGTTTTTTTAGGCTCAATCTTATATGATATCATAGGAAGTTGCTCTTGGATCAATCGTCACCACTTCGACACAATAGATTATATCACGTGTTGATTAGCCTACACGTAAGATATGATATGTTGAAATATAAGTAAGAATTTGTCCTACATGAAAAAAAATATGACCTTGAACATACATATAAGCCTAGTGAGTTACTCCTCCTATCATTAATTAGTTTTAAGATGAAACTTCATTTTACCTTGTAAGTGCTTAATTTATTTGGACTCAATCTTATAAAATTTAAAAAGTTTGTTTGTGCTCTGTTTATTTGGGTTCAATCTTACGAAATTTAACAAACTTCAAAGCATAATTTCCTTTTATTTTCTATTTAAATTATATGCACTGATCTTGTACCACAATGAAATTATACTCTTCCTAATCACAATATCTCGTACTATAAAAAACAATTTGCATAATTACACTATTACATAAATAAGATAACAAAAACATTATTTGTATTGATATTACTTTTCGCATATTTTACATATAAATAATAATCATATTTAATATAAAAAAGATCATTTTATTGTCATATATACATAAAATTAAGAATATATAAAGTTTAAAATATTATAATTTATATCTTAGAGTTCATGTAATATTTTTATAATTTGCTAGTTGTATATAGTAGTGTGCATATAATTTCCAACCCATCAAATAATGATTTTCCAATATGTAAATCTTAACCTAGATTTCTTCCCTTTTGTGAAGATTTGTGCTGACAAACACTTCCAAGGGGTGGGTGGTCATCAACAGTCATATGTACATACAAAACCAAACCATTTACAAAAAGTCAAGTTGTGGCCAAGTGGCTAATGTAAATGTAGCCCATTCAACCACAAACTTGGTGGCACAGCTCCCTTTAAGCCCAAACTCTCGAATGACCCTCACCCTACAACTAACTGTCTCCCTTCAACTGTTCTTCAATGGGCTATTTGGTTATCCAAAATGTCAACATCCCATTGGCAAGAGTTTGGAGGAGACCCTGAGGCTCCTTGACCAGACCTAGGTAGCATTGAATTTTATAGAATATGGGCCTTTGAGTCTTTTTGACGTTGAGGATATAAGAGGCATTGTCAATTTTGTGACTTCTGGGACTTTGTTCATTGTTGGTGAGGAGAAGATGTAGAACAGAGAGATGGAGGTGAAGAGACGGACTAGAGAGCTTCAGACGACTGTGAAGAGTCCGTGAAGAGAGAAGATGGAACAAAAAGTTGGGGATGGTTTGTGAGGGAGGGGCTTGATGTAAGTCAATAATGCCTCATTATTGAGTATGGTCCATTTATCTCATTATGGAGTATGGAGCTTAACCCTACTACCACACTATGCTGTTGCCCATTTACCCAACCTACAGTCTCTATGATGGGTAGAGACAGGTATGCAATGGGTGTTTAAAAGGATGGTCCCTGTCGTCTCCAAGCTACACCAGTTGTTGACACCATCGCTTTGCTTTGGAAGAGGACAGAAGCTCCAACCTTCACGTAGGCTAAGGAATTTCTGTTGAAAGGCAATGGCTGGAGGTATTCCCGTTTAAGCTTCCGCTTGTTTACATATATATATTACGGTTTATATATGTTGTCGTTGCATGTATTTTATACGTGATGTTTTGTATGAAATGCATGCCCACTCTGCCTAGAATATTTTCACTGACTTATGCTTTCCTACAAGTGTAGTTTCCATTAAAGTAATGGCTACTGTGTATTGTGGACCGTATGGCTTTTGTATAACATGACTTGCTAAGCATTTGGCTTAGTCTAATATATAATTCTATATATATATATATATTGGTCATACTACGATCGGAGTTCCAACTTTAATTCCTTACGCCAAGGTGTCGGAAGATGATTAGAAACAGACCAAATTGATGAGTACATAAAAATGAACGACACCAATTTTCATGAGCCAACCACATGCATACTGGAATGATCAAAACATGTTCTTTACAGCTTTTGGTTAATGAAAAGAGAGACCAGAACTGGGCTACTTCTATCACTAGGAACTAGTAACATTGTCCTACTGTACTCTGCCATTTAATAGCTGCTGGCTATACAGATGCATGCAGTTCCCTTCCCTATTGCTTATTCAGAACAAATGAATGAGTTGGGACTACTAGTGCTTACAAATATGCAAAACCTTATTCAGGCTTTAGACAACTTATAGACCAGGCATTACAACGACCAAATAGTGTTCTACCTTTTGTACATTTTAATTACCTTTGAGCAGTTGTTGGAGGCATATGATATGCCATAGGACCCATGTTCATTGATGCACCAGGAACAACCGCCCCAGGTACCGCCCCTGGCAATGCTCCAGAAATTGGAGCTCCAACTCCATAAGTCATGTGAGCAGGTGCAGGAAGATTCACTGGAGTGCCAACGGCTGACATAAGGGGACCACCTACTGGTTGGCCAATTGTTGGGGAACCATAAACGCCAATGCCTGGTGGACCAACTGGGTGTTGAGAGGTTTGTTTTGCTGTTTTGCCTGAAGAACCCCCAGCAGCAGAACCATTGGTTTGGCCAGTTATCGGTCCTTGTGGACTTAAGATATCCCCATTGTTAATGCTGGTTATATCATGAATGCTGGAACGCCTCCTGTCTTTGTTCATCGAGTTCAGACGAATAAAATATTTTTGTGCATGGCTGGCCACTTGGGTAGGTGTTCTTGTTACCACAAAGTTCCTAGATATACTTCGCCAATCACCTTTCCCATACTTCTGCAACCCAAGAAGAAATAATCTGTTTTCACAATAAAACATGAAGATCAATGCTACCAAGAAGTATCAGACTCAAAGGTTCAAGATCAAGCTTTATCCGTACCACAAAAAAGAAGTGAAAAAAATAATGACTACGAAACAAGAGGTGCAGGGAGGGAGAGGTTCCGATGACTAGGATGCATTGGAGAAGCTAACATTTCAAGAGTCTTATGAACTGTCAACTTTTAATTGACCTTAGATCCGAAAAATTCCAAATTTGTAAAACTGATAGGATCATTTCCATAAAGTTCTAATCACAATCACATTCTCACAGAAGTTTGAATGGAGGTCAAACACAGAAGTGGTGGTTTTTATAAAATGAAAGTTGTAAAGTATCATCTTGGCCATCGCCAATGGAGAGGACATCTGCAGTTGCAGCAATAAAAGCTTACAAAGGTGATGACTCACAGTCCCACTCGCAACTCTACTCCTAAGCAGCATAACTCTGTGCGAAATAGAACACTAAAGCCAATTAAATTGTACAGTAGTACATACAATTTATACTTCATGTAAAATAGTTATAGTTCATTTGTCCCAACTTCACACACAAAGCTCCTGAACTAGTCTCTACTAAAGCACTCCTACCAAACAAGATCACATAGGAGAAAATCAGGAATATGCAAAGACATAACTTCTCAATTAGTGCTGAGTGTTGCATTAAAGCAAATAAAAAGTAACCTTTCTGATGGAGCATCCCTGTCCAGAATTTTAATTATATATTGTTTAGCTTTGTTTAGGATAATTTACTATTTTGATTCTACAGTAGGGTGACGGCTTTAAAACAATTGATGAGATAGTCAAGTCCAATCATTAATTTAGGCTCACATCTGATATACAGATTATATAATTTGGAGACAAATAGAAGCTCGATAAACATATTAATCTAAATAAATTCGAGATTTAAGCAAGGATTTTTTAAGAAGAGACATGTAGCTGCTGAGAACCATAATAGTAAGAGAAAACTACTTGCATGTGGAAGGTAAGGGATGACAAAAAAGAACTCCAGTCATAGGTTTACTGTTAGATTGTTGGCCCCCCATTCTCTTGGTAGGTAATTTCTAATTAACAAAACAAGGCAAGGCGATGAGCAGGGTATGAAGGGCTACCTAGAATGGCACTGCCATTTAAGTACGGTCATTTGAATAATGTCGCTAGAGGTAATGGCGTGAAGGATAATTGGACTGGAGAGTTTAGAGGTCCCCTTGATTGACCGTTCATTATTCAATTCCATTCAGAATGAGGAAAGTAGCAACCATCATATTAGAGAATGGTAGGAAGCCGGACAGTTAAACCAGAGAAGTAAAACTTGGAGTGGAATGGAATCAAAGATCTAAAACAATGTGTTAAAGGAGATGTAGTTTTATCTACTATTACTAGATCTTTGTAATGAATTTCCTTAAAATGGTGCATAATGAAGAAAGTGGATCCACATAACACGTAAAGATCAGCAATGTGTTGAAGGAAATAAACCATTCACACTTCACACCACAGTGGATTTTGTGGTACACTCAGCAGCAAAACTGAGGTCATCAAACAAGGACATGGACCAGTTACAAAGTTCTAATTATGTCGAATCTATCTGCGAAATAAATTGTATTTTGAAAGTAACTATGATAGAAACCAAAATTGGACAAAAAACTAGATCTAACCATAAACCATCCATCCAGTGAAATACCCACCCACCAAAACTTCCAGAAATGTGCCTCTATAGGCAGTTTTCATCTTTTTCACCAATATGAATTTTTATGTTTAAGAAGCCAGAGCTAATTAATGGGACTAATTGCAATCAAAGCCGTTTCAGTAATACCGTGGGACCTAAAATGGAGCCACAGAGAGCCAGCATTTTATTTTGTTTAATTTCCAGGCTCTTGAACAGCTTATAAGCATACAAGATTCAAAGTAAAACGGCGCACTAGGAATAATTCTCAAAAATAAGCTGAAGAGCAAGAAAATCAATTCACATGTTCAAAACATCTTTCAAAAGACTAGAGGCATAAACCATCTGTAAGAGCCAAAAAATGTAACAATGGAGCAACAGCCTATCCATTTGATGGTAGGTGTACCATTAATAAGTAGCAAAGAACAACTATGATAGAGAAACTTGGAAGGAAATGCTGCTATTAAAAACCCAAAAACTGCTAACCCTAGGCCAATCAATAGAAAGACTAGTGAAAGCAGAGCTCCACTCAGTATATTGGTCCATTCATATAAATATCAATCTACTGGTCATCAGCAACACCCGTCACTTGATTCCAAAGTGATATCAATTATTCTCTAGCAACTAATTCTTCATACATTAGGCATTTTTGAGAAAACAATCTGGTGATTTATGAAGCAGTTACTAAGTCGCATAAAATCACAATATCAGCTATGTTTTTCCTACCAATTAGCTGAGAAAGTAGAATAAATCATACAACCATAACAGTGCCAAGTACCGACATCGGAACAAACTAGTTTTAAAGATTGCCAAACTAACAAAATCACTAAAAGAATCAAGATCCTCACTGAAATCAAATAAAGCATTGTAAATTTGCAGAATAATGTGGCCACGTGGTGCTTCTACAACTTCTTAATGCTAATTAGTAGACAAATTGTCCTTATCACAAGCTAAGACAGAAAAAGCAAAGATATAGAAAGTATGATGTATTAATTAAAACTCTCTTTTTAGATCGATAAAAGGCATGTGCAGTGACATTATTCATTTGTCGCATTCAAATTTGTTTACCGACTTCAGATCATCCCCAGTCCTGAGCTATTAAGGGTTTTGAACACTGATTACTTTGACCATAAATAAATTGGCTGGAAGATCAAGCAGAAGGTAACAAAAAGCTTTATCATGCTATGAAAAGAATCAATCAGATAGTTGGTTTAGCTACAGCTCAGATTTCATAAAAGATGGTTATTGCAGAAGTAAACTACAAGATGGAGGAACAGATTCAGGTGATTGCAAATGATGGGTGTGACTAAATGTAAAAGCAAGCGATCAGAAACAACAGATAAGAGGATACCTTACTGCTTAAAGTAAATAATCATCAAGAACACATGAGAATTTCAGATACTTTGCATGTACCACCAATTAAAATAATATAGAACAATCAAGCAATAAAACAGTAAGAGCAATTATAAGTTACCTGTGCTCATCCTCTGTCCAAGCAATCCCTTTTCTGCGTTCTTGATCTGACCTTGAAGTCTTATTTCCATGGCTCGAGTCACCATTATGATGCCCTGAGTGGCCGCCCTTTGTACCAATTCCTTCATCACTGCCATGGCTAGTCGAACCTTCGGAATGATAGTTTGGGAGAGGCACACAACCAGATTGAATCTGGTTAACGTCATCGACCAGAAGATCAAAGTGATGTTTGATCTCTTCTACAGTTTTCCCTGGTACATCCGATGCAATTTTATCCCAACGATCAGAAGCATCTTCAGGATAAGTTGCAAGGGCATTCTCAAATGCCTTATCTTGCTCTCTAGTCCACATAGAACTACAACCCACTTCGTCCACCATCATCTAGCGCTGTTTCAATCCACCCCTCAGAAAAGTCACTCACCCAAAAAAGACGTACCCAAATGCTCTGGGGTTTATGTGCTAATCCCTAAACTTTAGATTTTCCTGGTGATTCTTGAAAGTTGGATTTGAATTTGCTATCACCAGCAATTGGACCGATGTTAGACTTGAATTATTGAAAAGCAGGATGTGTCAGAGCTCTAGGAAAGCAAGAAGTCAGACGAAACAGACCCCAGAAAATGCCAAGAAAGCTGAATCAGAGATCATCTCCAATAAAATCCACCAAACCCAACTGGAACATGTGAAAAATTCAATGGTGATTTACTCCAGAATTCGGAGAGTTGGACTCTTGTGTACTGCTGACCTATTGTTTAAATGAAAAGGCAACAAACTTTGAGTCAGACAATGATAAATATCTGAAACTCCCTAACAATAAATGGCTGCTCAAAGCCCACAGGAAATATACTGCAGAAATTAATGCTGTGGCGGTGAATTTAATGGTGAAAATGGTAATTAGGGTTTTGGAATTTGGATAGTGAGATGTGAAAGAGACAATGGGAAAAACAAGCAAAGAAGAAAAACCCAGAAGACTACAAGAATCGAAAGCAGTACTTATAGCACCATCCTAAATTCCAACAAGTACCAGTCAGTGAAAAACCATTTCCCTGTTTGATGTTTTAACAGCTGAGGCCCACCATCGTTGATCAAGCTACAATCTTTCACTTCATATAAAACCCTCAACTTTACAGCCTTTGTCATTTCCTATTTTGTTCTG
>JAOTIZ010000201.1:6817638-6827929 GCA_027123425.1 Erythroxylum panamense
GTTCTGACAATTAACCCTACAAAAGAAATTACCATAGATATCAAGCAACATATGGAGCAGCTAATGTACCCAAATTCTTGAAACAGCAAGAAGCAGAAGTTCAAATCAAGAAAACGCCACAGCACCAACTAAATTACTCAAAAAAGCCATTTCTCAAATTTAGACCAAGATGAGATATTATAAACAGTTAAAAAGGTTTTGGATTTTGAATGCTTACAGTAGAGGTTAAAACCACCACTTGGTGATTCCAGAGAATAGACAACAGTAACACCACGACCCTACTATAGCTCTTGTTTAACATTTAAGACAGTTGTGACTTCAATTTGTTCGATTTTCACTGTCAGAACCCAGTAACTGTACAAGAAAACGTCATAAAGCAACAGCTTACCAACTCCTCGTAGCATTAAAAGGATTTTGACACTTTAGCCAACACTCAAATGTTCACTTTGAAGAATTGTACTACACGTTGACAAATTACAAAAGCAAGAAACTGAAAACAACCTAACCTTGGCAGTGCAGTACTAATACCATTCCCTGGTTTCATCTCCATGTCAATCTTTCTTTTTCTTTATTATCAAAACCTGAGAACTAACGAAAACTTAGTAATGATCGTATATACTTTTTAATACATAACTTAGTAAAGAATCGTATATTCCTTTTAATACATCCAAATGCTAACAAAACCCACAAAATAAAAAACAAAATTTGGCAGCATCCAGCAATCAGATAAACCCAAAACAAAAAAAATTATTACAATGAGTGAAATTTGCAAGGGCAGTTGTAGAAATTATGGATGATGTTAATGCTTTATCCCGACAAAAATCAAAAAAAGGAGGTGGCTTCTGAAGCAGGATGGGTCAATTGGTCCCATCTCCGGCAGCATCAACAACAACAGAACCAACAAAAGTAACAACTACTTGCATACACATAAGGACAGCTAGGGTTGAAAAAGGCTCATCCTAAGCTGCCATACACTGGAATCTGCAATACCCATTTAGTATCTGACAAGATAATATAGTCCCAGAGAGAGAAAAAAGAAGAGAGGAAAGAGTAAAAGCAGCAGTAAAGTAAAGACCTTTTGCCGAGAGAAAGAGAACGGCTTGGTTTTCCCTTTATCTCTTCTCATTTTCTTGCTATCCAAACAGACAGGGAACAAAATTGTTTGTCAGTATGCACAATCTTTTATGTACAAATGGGAATGATCACCATTCTCCTTTTTCTGATTCAAACAGAGTAATCATTGGTGAGCGTTTCTTCTTCTGTTTCTGATACTGTTACACTTAAACGAGTCAAATGACAGTTTTTATATATATTTGAGACAGACTTGTCACTGAAATCGGTGCTGATCTGAATTTTTTAATCAGATCGGCATCTCTTTCACTTTCTAAAGATGGCATTTTTAAATTTGCTGATACTGCTCTTCAAGTTCTTTGCTTAATCAAACACTCCCAAGTTCTATTACATATTCCCTCGTTCATGTACATTATAAGTGAATTCTAAAAGATTATTGAAATTTGAAGCTTTCCCATCTTTTTCACTGTCCCAAGAGAGCAAAAGCTTTAAACTTGAAGATTTGGCAACCGGATCAAGAAAAGGAAACGCTAACTACATTATCTGTAGATCTGATTTACCACACGTTAACTTTTGGAATTCAAAGTTTTTCTTTAATGGAAGAAATTGTACTCTCTGCTCTTTGGATAAAGTCCAGCAAGTGCGCAATTGCACATTACTCACATCACATGTGCTTCAAGTTTCAAGCCATTTACACACTTAATACGTCGGCGGTACTAACAATTTAGGAAAGTTGGAGTCGGAACACAGGACAGGACCTCCACACAGAATTTTCCATACTTATCTTTGATGATGAGATAAGCATCCAGAAGAATGAACTAAATTTCTAAATATAGTAAATTATCTTTTGATATCATACAAGTCCAGGAGCATTGCACCAGTCGCGATTGCTTTTTCGTCATCCAATTATTATTGAACAGACATTTGCAAGTCACGTCGTCTTATAATGTCAAATTTGATTTATCTTATCATGATTATTACAGATAAGTCTGAATTCTTTTCAATCAAAGGTATTATCGATTTTTTTTAATTAAATGCTTCCTTTTCATAATTATGTCAAGACTGATTTTTAGGTAAACTGGTTTGATCAATAGTGAAATTTTTAAAGGGTTAATTACAAAAATCTAAAATTTTGTTTAATTTTATAATTATAGTTTAATTTTGTAATTATAGACTAAAGTAATAAAACACTCAAGCTTTTAATTTTTTTAATTCTAGCCTCAACTTCAAATAGTGACAATAAATTTTTTTAATTTTAATTTTTTAATTTTAATTTTTTAACTTTGAATTTTTTAAAATTTTTTAATTTTAGTGTCTAAGTTAAATTTGCTGACATGACTTACCATGTATTTCAGAAATTCTAACTATTAATACACGTCAGACAAAATTGACATAAGAAATGAAGATTAATGAAACGATATCGTCGTTAAAAAATTGAATCCTTAAATCAGTTTACGAAGCCTCAACCCTTCATTATTTGTTTGTTCTTCCGACACACTCAACCTTGTGTTTTTGGTATGTTCTTCCGTTGCCCCCAAACTACTTCCGCATTGTAGTGTGTTACACCAAGAAGCTCTTTGTTTTCAATTTGTTATCCTAATGTCCTTAGCGTGAGGGAGTCGGGGTTGTGTAATATGAAAATCGAAAGTGAATGAGTCGAGAAAACAAACTGAAAATGAAGAAAAAAATTGAAACACTAATGCTTGATTAGAATTGGAAAATTTTGAAAGTTTGAACATTTTATTATCACTTTTTAAAATTCGGGATATAATTGAAAATATTGAACGTTTGAAAATTTTATTATCACTTTTTAAAATTCGGGCTATAATTACACAATTGCACAAATTTTGAAATTTTTTGTAATTAACCCAATTCTAAACTAGTAAATTTTTGGGTTCAATTTTTATTTTCATATTTGGTTTAGTTTAATAATCTTTATTGTTAAAACTGATCAATTTATTAATTAATTAACTAATTTTTATAAACTACTCAGTTTTATAAACTAAAATAAACAAATTAATTTTTATTTAATAGTCTCTTTTTTAATTAAATTTTAAATTTTCAACATGTAAGAATAATTTTCTTGTATTATTTTTTAAATTCTTTAATTTTATTAAATCTTTAACCAAATACCAGTTAAACATTTTAAATATTAAATCTCGACTAACTTCTTGCCAAAATTTGAAAATATTGGTTAAACTATGTGTATATTAATAATAACGATATCAACTGCTTAATTCAAGATTATTATAACCAACTCACTTATCAAGTACAATTTTAATTAACCAAATAGTGTGTTAGTCAATAATTATTGTTGGGATTTAGCTAAATCTTTTGCTTTGCTTAAACCCATCTACCCTCTTGTATGCAATCGTTTAAAATTTAGGGTTAGAATTTTATCTCTTATAAGGGACCTATCCAATTCGAGCGAAAATTAATCTGAGTATGGATAACTTAAAAATATATTGTCATAATTAGGACCCTTTTAGAATAACTTGCAGGCATAAAAAGTAAAACCATCTATCACCCGCAACATCCGGATCTTCTCTTTCACTGTATGAATATGCTGCTTTCTGGAGTTTCTTTGTCGGTGATCGTGGTGTTTGGATGTTCTGTTGATGTGGCCCGGAGTACGAATTTTGATTTAGAACCTAAATTATCCCAGAAAGAAATGGTTTTTTCATTGGGTTGTCTTCTCTTGATCCTTAATTCACGGAAATCGTTTAGACTATAAGGTATTTATAGTTTCAGAGAGAATATCAAGCAAAGGAGATCCTGAACCCTTCTCTAATCGGGTCTAGGAAAACATTGCAGCCCAGCTTACTGGTTAGATTGCTCATCTGCAATCTTTAAAAACAAGTTTCTTCACAGTCCAGCCGTTAACCAAAAACCTTCATCTTCACTGGCTTCTTTAAAAGCCCGTCCATTCCACCACAAGCCATTTCCTCCTTCCACCACTTCTAGACGACCTATCAGCTGTCCTTCTACCACATTCCACTCTTTTCCCCTTAAGCCCCCTAAGTTATAAATGCCAGTATTCGATGGTTCAAATCGCTTAGATTGGTTATTTCGAACCTTGAATGCAATTACCGTTCAAGATCACTTTTCAATTCCAACTATGCATGAATTATCTGATGAGCTCTTTGGTGCTAACGTGTTCTCTGAAATTGATCTGCTTTCTGAATACCATCAAATGAAGACGATTGAAAGTGACTCAAGTGATTTTAGTTAAACTAATGCTCCATCCACCTTTCAATGGATTATAAATAAGTTATTAACGCCATTTTTTTCTAAAGTTTATGCTTATTTTTTTTCAATAATATCAAAATGTATGCAATTACTGAAGCAGTGAAAAAATGGGAGCAATATTTTTTGGGAAATAAGTTTCGTATTTTCACTGATCATCGGAGCATTAAGCATATGGTGTTTCCGACGATCCAAGCTCAAGATCAACAAAAATGGCTTACAAAACTAAATGGGGTACGGATTTGAAATTCGTCACACACCTGGTAGGGAAAACAAAGTGGCTGATGCCCTTTCTCCAATGTCCAGTGACACTTCTTCCATCCTCCTGGCTATCTCATCTCCTTCTTTTCCTTGTGTAAACCAGCTTTCCCAGTATTTTAACAACCCTTCTGCTTTAAGAAGTTATGATCCAGCCTTACAGCCCCATTACAGCTTCCACCATGGCCTCCTATACTACCATAACAGACTTTACATCCCTAAACCTACAGGATTCCAACAACAATTACTTACCGAATTCCACTCCCGGGGGCCATTCTGGTGTCCGCGCCACAACTTCACCGCATCATCACATCATCCTTCTACTACCCCAACATGCACAAAGACAATAAATTCGTTAGTGAATGTCATGTATGCCAATAGAACAAAGCCCTCACCGAGAAACCATATTGTACATTACAGCCTCTTCTAATTCCATCACAAATATGCAACGAGATTACAATGGATTTTATTACTCACTCACCAAGCTCTCGTGGGAAGACAACAATCTGGGTTATGGTAGGACGCTTGATAAAGGTTGCACATTTTTGTTGCCTTGCCTCATAAATATTATGTTATTCACAAAAGCAATCGTTTATAATCACAAAGCCAAGATCTAAATTTTATTTAGAGCATTAAGTACACAATAAGATTAACATACCTCCAATGTTTAGCATGGAATCTTGATGCATTCTCTCCATTTTGGACACCACAACCTATCAATATTAACAAACCTTGTGCAAGAGAAGAAGCTTATAGTACCCAATATTCTGATTTCACACCCACACACTATATGCACACAATCTTACCATATGTTATTCCTCATAACATGTTCTACCCTAAGGGGTAGAAAAGAATAATTGTGTCATTTCAAAGACCATGTGTCTCAAATATAATTCGTAAATTATTAATTATCCCATTATGTTATGGTTATTAATCATACATTAGACTTCGATTAATGGTCATGAATATGGCATTAATATTGTGATTATATTAGTCATATTTCTAACATATTCTGCAACTTCCTAAAAAATTTTCAATACTGTCTTCAAGCTCCACGGGATGCCTAAATCAAGACCATATCTCCATTAATTATTTCTGAAAGGAAATTTTTATATCAAGACCATATCTCCATTAGTCATTTCTAAAAGGAAATTTTTATATTCACTTAATAACAGTGCATACCACTTGCAGACGGATGGCCACTCCGAGGTTGTGAACAGCTACCTTGAAGTCTACTTGCGATGCTTTGCAAGTGATGGACCGCACCAATGATCTCAATGCCTTCATCTTGCGGAATACTAGTACAACACCTCTTTTTACTATTCTATCAAAATGACACCCTTCCAAGTCTTGTATGGACATTTACCTCCCTCTATTCCTTCATACACAGTGGGGTCTACCTCGAGTGAAGCCTTAAAACACAGACAAAACATCTTAACTAAACTTTAAAGAAAATCTTTCCCACAGCAACCACCGAATGGAGCAATAGGCAAATCACAAAAGACATGAGAGATAGTTCACCGTTGGATATTGGTTTATGTTAAACTTTGACCTTACTGCCAAATATTTGTTCAACAACGACTCTCTCCGAAGCTTTCAAAGAAAGGATTGGCAAGGTGGCTTATGAACTCAAGTTACTTTATTTGAGATCAGATCTTCTGGTCCATTTTTTATGGACCAACTCTATGTCATTCCATCTGACCCATTTATTTATGTAAAATAAAAGGGCGTCAGATCTTCTGGTCAATTTTTTGTGGACCAACTCTGTGTCACTCCATCTGACCCATTAGATAGAATGACACAAAATTAGTCCACAAAAAATGGACCAGAAGATCGGACGCCCTTTTATTTTACATGCTTCGTTGTTGCTATAGTAAACCAGATACTCCAACTTTTCCACTGCCTTCTTTAAGTGATGGAGTTAACCTGACACCATTCTCAAAGGCCATCTTTGGAACTCGCATCTCCGAAAGGTCCTATGCAGCAACTTTTGGTGCAGGTACCCCCTGCTGCCCAATCAGGTCCGAGATAGCTGACTCGACCTTCAGCCCAAACTCAACCAGACGAGAAAGAACCTGTTCGAGACCAAGTCCGAACCGAAGCAGCTGAAGCCGGACCATTTGCCATCTCTAATAATTTACCTTCTTCCTCTCTTTTTGGAGCACAACCTTCTCAAAAGTCAAATCGGGGGATTAATGTGCTGGTTTGAAAACACTTATGTTTCCCACCCAACTAGACGCCACTACGACATTTTATGCGTAACTCAGGGTTGAGATAATATTAATACAATATTACTAATTCAAAAAGTTTACTTCTAATGTTCATTATTTAATTAATTGCAGGGTTGGAACACTAAACACCACAGTGGATATGTGATCAGATATTGTCAAACATTGCACTTATCCAATCTAATTTAACGACTTCTTGTGTAGCACATTGCTATTTCCTGTCACAACGATAAGCACAGGCCTAAACCTATGGTTTCTAGGGCCGAATGCCCAAAAGTTGGGAACACATACCTCAGTGCAACGCCGCACATTGTGAACTGCGGAAAAATATGACCCAAAGGCTATCCTACTAACAACTTTCAGTGAAATCTGAACCACCACAAAAATATGTAAAAGTCCGAAGTCAAAGATCAATACCCATATTAAGTGTATCAACCATAAGGTTCAACATAAACATAAGCTTCAACATACAACATAAACATAAGCTTCAACATAAACATAATGTCTAACAACTGGAATAATCTTAAAACAGCCCTGCAAGCATCATCGACACAGGACACAGATATACGGCATGCTTATCTAACGGGATTCTGATGCAAATATATAAACATGCATATCTTGAAATTTCTGGTTCAAACAACTGGCACATTCTTCATTACGAAGCCATTACTTTTTCAGTCCTCAAGGGAGAGCTGCATAACAATAAGAGTTGGGCACTCTTCTCTCCCACTGGTAAGCTGTTCAATCACAAGAACCACAAGCCTCACCATCACCTTAAGCTTTGTCCAACTCCGAAGTATCATGCTCTCCTTCAAAGGAACAAAACACCATGACAAATTAAAAGTTTAGGACTAGTTCACCAGTGATGCACAACAATAAAAGATGTGAAAGTAGAATTGAACATTAGTAAATGAGTTAAGAGATCGGAACCTCAAATTGAACACCACCGGCAAGTTTTCCGAGCAGCACGCGCAATTGTTTGCGCACTGGTGCAGTCACTTGCACCCCATTTTCCTGCACCAGTAATGGGGTAAATTTGGCTGATTGCTATTCAGAATCATCATAAAGTTCTCCATCATCAGAAAGCTCATCAAATGATCTCATATCAAGTTGGTAGCGAAGGATTCCTCCGATTCCTCCAAACCCTCTGCAAAACTGGGAACCCTCTTGCGATTTGTTGGTAACAAATTCAAGACTGCAGCCAAACTTCCTGTACTCATTAGCAAACCATTCAAGCAGCGGCATCTTTTCCTGAACTTCCAACTCAACAGAGGTAGTTGAATCCAAAAAGGCACTCGAATGAGCCTCTTGCTCCTTATTCAAGTGCTTCACAATAATTTCACCAGTAACAGTGTTTTTCAGCACATACCGATTAATATCAAGATTTTCCCACACAATAAGAATTTCAACAGCACCCATTTCCAAGCCCTTCAATGTGTCTTCAACACCAAAAACATACTTTCCAGTATCCTGGCTAATCTCCTCAAAGTATTTACCAATCAAGCGCTTTTCCTGTATGAACTTCACATTCGACAAAATCTCAGCTGAAAGCTCAATAGCTTGGTTGAAACCATTTTCCCCACCATAGGAAACATCAACCACATTCAATATCTTGGCTTGCAAGCGAGGATCAAACATGTCAGACTGGCTCAACTCAGTTTTGAAGTCAGCTGAACCGGCAAGTATCAGCCCTGCAACATTAGGCTGACTGGTAGCAGGATTGATAAAAAACTGTGTAGCAAGCTCTGCAGTTTTCCTGACATAGTTATGCCGTTTTTCCATCCTAAGACGAGCAAAACGCAGCGCAGACTGTCCTCCCCTACCATGCTTCTTTGGCAAATCAACAGTAAATTTATGGAGCACTTCTCTTGTATTCCCACTTAACGTCCCAAACAGGGTGCCATTTCCATCCATGACAATGAAACCAAATTTGTCATCAGATTCCAAGAGCTCATTTAGTGCTTCTGTGTGAAATTTGTTGTCACAGAGGTAAAGTGATGCATTGATGGGCCTAAAAGGCTCAAAATCAATGGTTACTTTCTTTTCTTTGCCATCTTCATTAACAACTGTTCCAGTGTAAAGCACCAAGCCATTAGGAGGAACCTTGTTATAAAGCTTCAGCCTCTGTTGCGCAGATGTAATGGCAGCCAAGACAGACTGACGATTGACTCTACTCTTAATGTTTGAAGCAGTTCCATATTCATCACCAAGCATTTTTGTGACCCGAGATATTTGATCACGAGGAGGCATGATAAGAGATATCATGCTAGTACCGTTACCCCTTGCAGATTCCAAACCCTTAATCAGCTTTTTGATTTTCCATATCTCAATGTTCTTATCTGATTCATGACCATCTGCCATTTTCACTGACTAACCAAGATCCAAAAGTTCTGATTGATATAAACCTGACAGGAAAAAAGAAAACAAAAATAAGAACAAAATCGAGCAACCGCCTCAAACGGCCTCTTCAAGCATCATAATCACGTAAAAAGCCCTTGAACTATGAGCAATTCTATCTAGGGAAATAACCCATACAAACAGTTTGATTTAATATTTTGAAAACCAGACAAGCATTAGTTACAGGAGTGAGCATGGGCGAATGGGATTGGTTTTATCACTATGAATTCAGATTCATTATCAGGTCTGTACTGATTCACGATAAAAAACCATAAACCAAAACCAGACACGGGAATTGAGCACTACATGTCAAAATCTAAACTATAAGATTATCTATGATGTAGATTCTTATCTAACAATTAATAAATATTTCTGCTAAAGTTTTATTAGTTTTCCCCATCATCAAACTCTACCAAAACAACAGAAAAATAATAATAATAAGAATAAACCCAAGTTTAGAAGATTCAATTGTCTTAAAAACACAAACAGATGGTAAGATCCAAAAGAGTTTTACCTGGTACGAATTGAAACCTGTTAATCTGAATCCCGAGAACCTGAAACAGAAACACACAATAACAAAAGATCTTTGATTCAATATCACAAAAATAAAAGGAAATCTAGAGATATGAACAAAGAATATCGGAAGTTACGAACCTTCTGAGGAGACAGAGAAAAGTAAGTAAACAAACAAAGATCAGTGATTCGAATGGCCACGAACAAAGGAAAAGTTACATAAAATATATATATAGTAAAAGGAGCAGTAACGGTAGAAAGTTAAAAAGGGCGCACGCATTTATTGAAATTAGGGTTTCGTTTTATAATTTTCATTTACACTATAATCTTTTCTCTTTTTTTTAATGAGAAAAATAACGTGCCCATTAATAGATTACTATTTTTCAGAGTATTGATTACCGTACCATTTCGGGCGGTTCCGGCCGAAAAATAGAACAGTATGAGCTATCATCGGTACCGGCCTAAAATACCGGTCTGTATTGGTAGTTTTCGTTCAGTACAGGTCGGTACCGTAAACTTTCAAAACTGGAGGGACTAGATTGCAAATTTTAAAAATAAACCCTAAAATTCCCAACCCC